>CM053752.1:72999063-73029935 GCA_028658305.1 Pachyuromys duprasi | reverse complement strand
TCCGTATTTTGCCACACCCTGTCCTGAGCTCTGTCATTGTCCCAGAAGTACTTAAGTCACACGTGCAAACAATATGTCTTTGTGTAAGACTTCAGGGTTTTTGATAATTGCACACAAGTTCAGTAAGAAGACTTCTTCCCTGTGCATCTCTTGCCAGCAAATAATTGCACACCTAACTGATGCTAAGCGAACAATAAGGAAGATTTATTGTCTCAGTTAATTATAATGTCCTGAGTATATGAGGCATAGCTTCACTACTCCAAGCTTTGTCCTTTACAACTCCCTCGCTTCTGCCACTCTGCAGGGTTTAACATCACCTTCAGTTTGGTTTCCTTTTGGCTGGATGGTCATTTGGGACTTCATACCTAAACACATGCTGTTCAAACAGAGCTTTAGGACTGGATAAACATGCTTCCAGCCAAGCCCTCTAGCCAAGAGAATGCCTTGGACTAATTAATAGCTTGATGCCTGGGTTGTACGAACCAAACACTGTAAGGAAGAAAATGGAGTCACCATAGTTTAGACCCATCCAGGTCCATCCTTTCATCTCAGTGTGGTGTCTGTCTCTCCAAAGGCATGCTAGCTAAGCATTGTGGAAAGGGTGGACTGGATCGTGGGAAGGCTACAGTGAACATTCAGTCAGGCAAGGGCCAGCGGGAGACAGAAACCATGCCAGTTATTTTAAAAGATAGAATCGAACAGTTCTTTAGTTGGCAATGTTAAAGAACTGAAAAGTCAAAAGTGCGACACAGCACTGCCCCCGTGACACTGACATTCAAAAGCGTTTGCCACTCCTAAAGTTTGGGGGCCAGTGAAAATGTGAGCTGCTTAGAATGTGGCTTGGAGAGGAGGCCCCAGAGGTGGAGACCTAGACCTCTGAGTAGAATCACTATGCACCTGAGAGGATCAATGAAGCTGGTTCTAGCGGTGTGAAGACATCCGGCACCACAGCATCAATCACTGATTACCGCAAAGATGAAGACTGGTTGCTATGGTGCCTCTGGTAGGAAAAGGAAGTTCCAGAAAGCACCTGCCCTGCAGTTTCCCGCCAGCTTCTCCCGCTGACAGTCTAATGGCATCTTACAGGAAGGGAGTGATAGGACGTTGAGGGTTTCATTCTACTATCATAGAGTGTGGTGCCGGAAGGAAGGGGTGTGAAGAGATCAGCACGCGTGAGTGCATGTGTGTGTGTGTGTGTGTGTGTATGTGTACATGCTTGTGCATTTAAAAAGTAGCAGGAAAAGTGCACCATGTTTGTGGTCCTTGAGACTATAGATAAATGCTTGAAGAGCCATAGTTGATGCTTATGGTTTACTAAGTCATTACTCCGTGGCCTCTCCAAAAGCACCTCAGCAGATCCAGTTTCCTTGCCTGGTAAAGAGACCCACCCAACCCTTGTTCTTGAAAGATCTGCCTCCCTCACTTCCTGTTTGTCATAGTTTCCATGCATACTTGGTTTTTCAGTTCTGGAGTGACAGTCAAGCCTGGCTTGTTCTGGGCAAGCATGTCATCCCCAAACTACATGCCCAGCCCCACATGCTCCTCCTTAACCCAGTTGTGTAAGCTCCAGGCCCTAACTGACAAGGACCAGTACACCCAGGAATCTTTTCCTTTGCCTGTTGGCTCAGTAGGATAAAGAGCCCACACCGATGACTGGCAATCTCATCTTCGAACTCAGAAGGGCTCTTGTCACACGCATGATGAAGGCATCCCTCAACCAAAAGCAAGATTTCAGTCCAACAGAACTCAAAGTTCTGGGGTACAAAGAGTAAAAACTCTATTTTTTTTCTAGAATGGTAGGAACCATTTTTACCATTTGGAAAGCAATAAGACATTCATAGCAGATCTGTGATGTATCACGTCCCCCAAAATATAATTTTACCGAGGACTTGATGCTCAGGAGGACCAAATCTGAAACTGGCTCTCCGTGGAATTCTCAGTGAATCTTATTATAACATCTGTTGCCTGCACTGCAGTTAATGCTGGTTGAATGCACAAGTTAACGGGTAATGAGTCATGGCAACTGATTAATCTTTTTAAAAAATTTTCTATTACATTTGTTTATTGTTTGAGTGAGTGTGTATGTGTGTGTGTCATTGAATACATGTCATAGCACATATCTGGAGGTCAGATGACAACTTATAGGAGTCAGTTCTCTCCTCTCATGTGGGTCTTGGGGACTGAACTCGGTCCTTGAGATTTGGAGGCACATGCCTTAGCCCTCTGAGCCAGCTTGCCGGCTCCAGCTGGCTAATGTTAAAGAGTAACATTTATTCTTACTTTCATTTGCTTTTGTAACCTCCTCCATGAAAATAAGGCTTCTTTGGTTTCTAGATTTATGAACAAGCACTAGACATCTGTGACTCAGCAACTCCACTGGTGGGTAGTAGGTGGGAGATGGTAGGTCCCCTCCCCCCTCTTCGGAACACGGTAGTGCTTAACGTCGCTGTGCCCTTTGAAATGGAATCTTACACTTCAGAAGGCTTGTCTCCCTAGAAGTGACTTGAAATAAGGAAGCATTTTATTAGCCCCTCTTCCCAAATTCCGGCAATGGGAACTGAAATGTCTGCTGCTGCCCGGAGCACCGTCCTGACATCAAACGCTCCTGAGACCTCCAGCGTTTCCACATCTGAAATGTAAAAAGGAAAATTCTGCTCACCCTGCAAAGTGTCCTAGAACTGAGGGGACTGGGAGAATATACGTCTGGGTGTGTGTGCCTGTGTGCGTGCACACATGGGCATGCCCTTCCTAATGTTGTGGAAATGCATGTGGTAGTCTGTCAAAGGTTGCATGAGCAAGCAGACTTGTTTGCATCCTGTTTGTCTCCAGTGTTGACCTTGGGGATCATGGGGAAGATGTCGGAGGCTCACAAAGCACAGGCAAGCTGCTGCAACAGCCTGCTGCTCTAGGCAGTGATGTCTGGGGGCTTAGAGCTGGGAGGGTGGGGCAGACAGGAGGGTGACCCAGAAGACTCACTTCAATTGCATCCACTTTCTGAAGGGTTGGGCCTTGACTTTTAAGAGCAGCTGCTCTGTGCCGGAAACTTCCTGTTCTCTTGTGTTTCTATGAAGTTTTGTTTTAAGTAAATACTCAAAGTAATTCCCAGCCAGTGGGTATTTAGAAACGAGTGTGCACTTCTGTTGAAGTGTTTCAGAAGCATCTTAAGATAAACAGCGCACCTCTGAATTGCTGAGCAAATTTGCATGGGACATAATTTATGCTTTGCTAAAAAGATTTTTACTGTCCTGCGCCGGTAGTATGGTCATTGCATTATCTGTACTTTGCGTTCATTTCTCTGAATTAAGTGCTGAAACACTACCCGTTCTCTAATCCCATCCCTAACCCAGAAGATATCTCCAATTGACAGCAAATGAAAAATGAGTTTTCCTCAAGGGAGCCTTCCTGAGGATACAAACCACTCTTTTTTTTTTTTAACTTTGTTTTATGTGCATTAGTGTGAAGGTGTCAGATCCCTTGGGATGGGCATTACAGACAGTTGTGAGCTGCCATGTGGGTGCTGGGAATTGAACCCCGGTCCTTTGGAAGAGCAGACAGTGCTCTTAACCACTCTCCAGTCTTTACAAACCGCTCTTAAGGGTATCCCGTGTGCCCAGCAGGTGATAGCCAACATGAAACAAACTGGAGGTTCTTGGTCTCACATGTTAAGTCAGGGCATTTTATTCTCCAGCCTTACACATCACATCCTTTGTGTATATATATTGGCTTCCACTCTTGGGTTTTTATGAGGTTCCTATGTGGGCAAACGTGTGTCTTTGCACCTATCTGCATTTCTTATGTTTTTTTTTGGGGGGGGGTCTTTTACTCGTTTGGTTGTTTTGCCATATTCCACTCATCTTACTATATTAATGTTATTATTATTCTTTCCAGCAATTGTTCACTCCAAAGAGTCAAAAGAAACAGCTATCCACTCCTCGCATGTAGAGATCCACCAGGAATCCTAGCTGGCCCTGACAGCTGCCTTGCCCCCTGGTCTGCTTCCACTGTAGGGAATCCAGGTCCCATATCCCATGACAATTTAACTGGACTCTCCAGCATTTGTGTATGTGACTATCGTTCGTCTCCTCTACTAGACTGATCCATTCCTGACAGCATGGAGTAAGTCTGACTCTATCTCTGGTCCCCTCCACGTGTTGGCCAGAGGGAATGCACTGGGGTAGTGATCTCAGCCTCCCTTGCCTGCTGGGTTGAAGCTGGGGTTGAATATCCTCCCACTGAGCCTCCCTCTGCCCTCTGGGAGTATTGCTATCACTTCCAAGTTTGCCTCCACACCTCTCCTGGCTACATGAGAAATGGTGTAACTGGGCCACCGTTCTCTGCACATATATGGACCCGGCCTGTGCTCTTGGGACTCCATTGCTGCTAGAGTTGCATCTTCCATGAAAAGTCAAAACTGGTACTAGGCTTGTCTGTGCACAGTAAATAACAGCAGGCTTTCTTGAACACTGTGTTCTGGTCTCACGATGGAGTTAGGTGTTCCATATATTTTTACATTAGATTGGGCAGTATCTTATTAAGGAGGTGGTGTCATCATCCATAGAGAAGCTGAACACCTGACCTGACCACAGGGGCATGCAGGAGAGCCCAATCTCAAACTAGAGTCTCATAATCAGGCAGAGAAATGGTCTCTAGATCCATATGTAGCAATAACTTTAAAAACTTAAACCCTAGGACGTAAACTTTTGTGTACAAAACATCATGACAAGGGTTATATCTGCAAGCCAGGCCTGTAGTGGCACAGGGCTATAGTCCCAGCACTCTGGGAGGCAGAGGCAGGCAGATTTCTGTGAGTTTGAGGCCAGCCTGGTCTACAAAGTGAGTCCAGGACAGCCAAGGCTACACAGAGAAAGCCTGTCTTGAAAAACAAAAAACAAAACAAAAGATTATATCTACATATACCACAGACACTCTTTTCCTGTCTGTCTTGCTTTTATTTTTCTTCCATCCATTATGTTTACACAATGGCAAGCTAATCAATCAAAACAAAAGTATGGCAACACATAGGTTTTAGAATATCTTCTCGACAGGCTACCAGGCATCAGGATAATTAAATAAATCTGAATCTTTCTTTGATTTTAGACATTTCATGAAAGGCCATGTTTCTTCCACGAGGCTCTGTTTTTTTTTGTTTTTTTGTTTCATTTTGGTTTTGTTTTTTATGATATGTCTCTCTGCCCCTTTCTGAATGCTCAGTAAATATGTAAAATTGAACTGAATGAGGCATGAGTCTGCCTACTTAAGGTAGAAATAAAGGTCCCGTTCTTCTCCTTTAAAAAGGAGAACAGAATCTGTACACCCATCGTCATTTTCATCAAGGATTTATTTACCAATTAGTCAGCACCGTGAACTTGGTTGATTTAACGATCTCTCATACGGTTTATGCATAACTTATTAAATGAGCCTGCAGAGATGAAGGGCAGCTATAAATTAGCATGGAAAGCATATCTCTTGTCATTCCTTTAAGGAAATACATCCTCCTCCACCATGTATGCTGGGTGTTCCCACTCATGTGTTTCTTGGGTGTCACACAAAGCCTCATGAGTGCCTCTCTGGCACACAGGGTCTGGTGCTGGTCCGGCCCTTTCACACTTGCTCACACAATCACCACAGTCTTTTATTGCTCTGCACCTTGGTTCTCAATAAGCTCAAATGACAGCTTAGGATCTCCAACATTGCCACCAGCTGAACCAGCTGCTGCTGAGCTGTTTTTAGGCTTTCTGCCTCTGATTAGACCCTGAGGAGGAAAACAGAAATAAATTTTCAGTGGACACTAGGTAGCTCTACCCTAGAAATCTGGACCACTTTTGGTAGACAGCTCATGCAAGACCATTTCAACATTGCTGTTGTCAGCGGACCACGATTTCCAGTCCGTGCTTCTGACCATTCATCCTGTCACAGAGCTCTTCAAGTTGGCTGCACACTGAAATCCCCAATGGGCCTGTAAAGAGGATTGATCAGCCTGGTCTCACCTCCAGGGGTGCTGATGGGTGTGGCCCAGCTTCGGGATTCTTTTAAGGTTCCCTCTTGGACTCTCATATTCAGCCATGATTGAAAATGCCTGTTCTCGTGACACGCACAAAGAGGATGACTAAGTCTTATGCAAACATCACAGTATGGCCTTGGGTCACAAACGTTTCCGATACCCGGAAGAAGGCGTCTGTGTGAATGACTTATCATTCCTGGGGCTTCTCTGTGTCCTGAGCTAACAGGAGCCTCAGGAGTCACTGGAAAGTGTCTGTCTTGTGTGGAAGGCTCAAGACTGCTTTTGTTCCCACTCTGGGTGCTCTTGGAAAGCCTGGGATGGGGCAGTGTGGAAGAGCATTCTGTTGGGCTGGGCAAGCCTACTTCGGTCTCTACACTCTTGTTGAGCACTTTTTTTTCCATATGAGGTGGCACTGTTGTTCAGAGCATGGGCACTCTCTAGACTGGCCCCTTGTGGCATTTGTGAGAGGAGCGTAGGTACACCGTCTGTGTACAGTAGAACAGTATAGGCACTGTGGTGTGAATGGACCCGTCCCCTCTCCCAATTCATATGTTGGAAGCTTAATCCACTAATTCATATGTTAATGATATTTGGAGGAAATTCCGTTTGTAGGGGTGATCAGGATTAGATAAAGTCATGAGGGTGGAAGGCTTCTGTTGGTACCAATGGCCTTAAAAAAGAGAAAGAGGGTGGAGTGTGTGGCTCAGGTAGAGGGGCTGCCTAGCGGGCAGGAAGCTGAGCACCACTTAAACGGGTGGTGGCGGCACGTGCTGGCAACCTCGGCACTTAGCAGATGGAGGCAGGAAGGCCAGAGGTTCATCCTGGGCTACACAGCAAGCTGGGAATCAACTTCAGATTCACGAAACTTGGCCTTAAAAAAAGAAAAAGGAAATGAGAGCTGAGCTGGTACACTACTTGGCTCTGTCCCTTGCTGTGTGATAGCCTCCACTGTGTCACAGTGCAACCGGAAGGCCTCACCAGTTGCTAAGCAGATGCCGGTGCCATGGAAGGCTCAGCTTCCATATTAGAAGCCACATTTCTATTCACTTCAAGTTATAATATATACACACGCATAGATAGATTACATGGATAGATAGATAGATAGATAGATAGATAGATAGATGATAGATAGATAGATAGATAGATAGATAGATAGATAGATAGATAGATAGATAAGTTGTTGTTTTTCAACAATTGTTCAATTTTACCAAAGAAGACTCAGGAGCCAGATGCCGGGGGGTGAAAGCCTGCTAACTGAGAGAGGCAAAGAAAGCACCCACCTGACCTTCCTTCTCAGCTGACATCCCAAAAGAAGGAGGCTCTCCTTCTCCACACTTTCTCAAAAAACAAAAACAAAACACCTCAAACTGAATGGTCCTCCCTTCTACTTCCTGTGTGTCTCCCTGTCACTTCTCCTGACTTCCTTCCTCTTACTCTATAGTTTTTCCTACGTTCACTTCCTGACAACTGGTTGCTTGCTCTGCCTCTTGACCTATGATTGACTTTATTTAATCTTGCTTACAATACTCAGGCAGAAAGCTCTTGGATTAAAGGTATGTGTAAGGGCTGAGGCTCGCCACAACTAGAAACAGGTATGTCCGGTAAACAACACAGTCTCGGTTTTCACAGTATGATCAAGTATCCTGCAACACTATATATAGTAGTGTTATAAAAGACTAAAATCCCAAATGTTCGATTTTAGCAATAATGACTCAGCCAGATGCTAGGATGAAAGCCTACTAGCTCAGAGAGGCAGAGAAAGCACCCAGCTGACCCTCCTACTCAACTCATGTCCCAGAGGAAGAAGCCTTTCTTACCAGATAGAAAAAGCCAAAAACTTGCTAACTTAGCTGACAGCACAGGAGGAAGCGGCCTGCTAGCTCATGCGACAGCTCAGGAGGAAAAAGTGAAAGGGCCCAAGAGCTAAAGAGCTAGAAGACTAGAAGGCTAAAAGGCCAAAGAGCTGAAGAGCTAAAAAGCAGAAAAACTTCTCCTTCTCCACTCTGTTCCTTACTACTTAATCCCTGTCAGCTGGTTTCTTGCTCTGCCTCTTGACCTACAGATAACTTTATTAAATTCTGTGTACAGAAAGCTCTTGGATTAAAGGTATGTAATAGGGCTCAACCACTCCAAGCAAAAGACACAATTTTTTAGAGCTCACAATCTCAAGGTTCACAATGAGATAAAATATCCTGCACCAATATAGCATAACACACACAATTCTAGTATAATCTAGAAGCACATCTCTATGTGTTTGGCTTTGTTTGTTTGTTTGTTCATTTTTGAGACAGAATCCTATGGAATCCAGGCTAGCCTCCAGTTCTTTATAAAGCTGAGGATGACCTTAACTCCTGATCCTCCTGACCCCTGTTACTGTGGCTTTCACAGGGTGCCTTTACAACCCAGCCGGAAGCTCACAGACTCAATCTTTTTGCACCAGACTCAACAGAGACCCAAGGCAGACAGCAGTAATTTTCACAGCAGCCTGAGCCTTGCAGTGTGATTTATGTGTTTTTACTTCAAGACTGTATTTTGATGCTGACATTTTTCTGATTATCTTTTTGGGTGCACCCGCTCACCACATGGGCTCTTAATTTAGGAAGTATTCAGCAATTACACATAGAGCTGAAACTTCACAGAAGAGCAAAAATGGTGCCTCTTGTGTATGTTTCTAAAAATCATTTTGATATGTTTTATTTCTCTGGCAACAGAGATACGTGACCCAAAGACATTGTTCAATACTTTTCATTTTGAGTGAGATGGAAAGTTCATGCTAAAGTAGTTCTGCCCTTGGCTGAAGGCCGCATGGGAAGGTTTGTTTCCGTGTTCCTGAAGCCCTTACCAAGCACTAGATCTTCAGTGGTGTGCTTATGAGCTTTGGTTATCAATGGCTCTGAATCAAATCTAAATTGGATAAAGCTAAATTTAAGATTTTATGAAATTATTTTTTTGTGTGTGTCAAAATTGGATGTCTGGGCAACTTAACAGAACACAGTTCTTCTGGGAACTGCTACTTTGACAGGTTATCTAAATATTTAAGTCTGTGAAAACAAACTTGAATGAATGCTTTAGAATGGAGTTTGGATAGGTTTTCTTTATCTAACAAATAAGTGTGTTGGTTTTGTATTGTGCCAAGTCTGTCCAGTGCCAACAAAAAGAAGAATTTCCCTCTTTCGATAAAAGGTCATTTTGTGATATGTAAATGTGACTCAGCCAGCCATAATAGGCAGCCCCTCTCAAACTTGCCTTTGCAACTGTGACAGCATAGGATTTTAAGAATATTTTCTTGAATTCACACTAATACAATTCTAAGAAAGTAACTTTCTCCAAATAGAAAGCCACAGAGGAGTTACCTCTGAATTAGCTTGGTCAACATATATCTAAAAACTGGGCATTTTGATACTCAGTGCTCTATTACATCAACTCACCAAATACAGTGAACTCAAAGGAAAAGGGATAATATATTCTCACGCATGTACAGACACACGTGCATGTGTATATAGTACACTATCTTTACTTACATTAGCTTCTGTGTATATTGAGCAGAAGTTATAAACGCAATGTTTATATGCACGTATAAACCAGTGTGCGAGGGTGGGGGCGTATGTTCCCTAACGTGCGTCTAATGTACAAGCTGATAGAAGAAAAATGCCTGCATGCCACATTTGCTCTCCATAATTAACAGTGAACATTAGCAAACAGAGCCCCCGAGAACGTTATTATTTCTCCCTCCCTTAGTTACAAACATTTTTTTATCAGTAGCCTCAGGCATAGATACAGTTTTTTTCATTCCTTAGGAAAATTTATTGACACAATTATGAAATGAGCTTTTTGATTGGTTAACTGCACACCAGCAGACTCCCGTGGACTTAAGGGCTTCTACAATATCAATATGGGTCCACAGCTTCAGGCCTTGGAAAAGGTGCGCTCCCAGGAGGCCTCTGACTCCTGGGTCTCCGGGTTAACGGTACAAGGGGCTAGTATTTCTCATGACCGTGTTAAATGAGTTCAAACTACTTTCTCTGAGATCAGAATCAAAAGCATCAAAGTGCTGTTGGGGCTGTAAGCCACACCTCTCAATGTCCCAGTGGACAAAAGAGATTCTGAAAACAGGTGAAAGACAGCAGAGGTTGGCCAATAACCTGTGTAGTTGCCAGGTTCAGTGTGGGAGGGGGAGTGGAACCATAGCAAAGACACCCCACATCCCCCCGCCACACACACACACCAACAGGCACACGTTTTTGGCAAGTTCTCCCGTATACTCTCAGTCCTGGAATCACACGATTTTACAATTTAAAAAGGCCTGGGACCACCAGCTTTGTTCCACAAAGCAGGAACTGAAGCCCTGAGCCAACAGTTGGTCTAAGGCCACCAAGCTTCCTGGTGACCTTTCTTACCGTCTCTTAACCCTGCTGAAAGAATGATGTATTTGCTGAGTTTGGAGGCAGCACAGCAGTGTCAGGGTCTGACCTCGTTCTGTTCCACTGAACCTGAGCTGAGCTCTGGAACCAGCTGCGCACACTTCCTTCTGGGTGGAAGCCCTTGCATTTACTGTGACCCCGCGGTCACTTCTCAAGGTAGTCCATCCTGTCTGGGAAACACCCCCTCCGTGCTGGCATCCCCTGCAGGTTGCCATACCCAATCCTCACAGGATCCCCATAACGACAGTGTGTTCACACACTCTCCTGAGTGTGGAAAGTGAGGTAAAAGATTTGTCCCAAATCATATAGCTAGTGCTGGGTTTCTCCTGACTCAGTCTGAATTCAAAGCTTTCACCATGGCCACGCAGTCTCTTATGGGTGGCAAACTCCTTTGTACATGTGCCCTCAGGATAATGGAGCTTTTTGAGGCTATTTCAGATTAGGTAGGGTAAGGCTGGGGTGAGATTGATGGTGTGGGCCAACTTGACGGTAATAATGAGACTGCCTGCCCTTACAGAGCATAGGGTTCAGGCAACAGTCTTCAGACTTCTGCCTTGGATGAAGAAGGATGGAGGCAGAAGGTTTGCAGAATTTGGAGAAAAGAAGGAACATGAGGAAATTGCTCCAAAACTTTCAATAAACTCAGAAAAAAAGTAAGGTTCAGAGAAACCAAGAGACACCATCGTTTGTAGGTTAAGATGGATATCTCCATCCATTTTGGATGCTATAATAAAATGTCTTAGGCTTGGTAATTTATTTAAAAAAAAAAGTTCCAGAGGCTTGAAATTGGAGATCAAGACTTCAGCAGATGGTGGTTTGTGTTGTGGCAGAAGGAGCAAAGGGGTGGGGGCAGTCCTCAACCCTTTTTATAAGGACCCTAATCCTATTTTCATGACCCAGTCACCTCCCAAGGGTGACTATTATAGAAACAACTATTCCAACAATAGCTGCAAGAGAGAAGATTGGCAGGGAAGGCTGAATTTATTGAGTGCCTACTGCGTTTATCAGGATCTTGTTAAACACCTTTTCCTGATGAGTGTGGTGGTGTATTCCTTTAATCCTAGCACTTTGGAGGTAGAGTGAGGAGGAACCTTGAGTTCAAGGCCAACCTGGTCTACAGAGTGAGTTCTAGGACAGCCAGGCTACACAGAGAAACCCTGTCTCTAAAAAGAAAAACAAAAAAATCTTTTGTTTTTACTTGTCATCCTTACTAACCATAGGTTCATGAGGACAGGGGTCATGTCTATTCTGTGTAGTGATATAATCCTTGCTGTCCATCACACAGCTGTGGTAGGTGACCAATAAGTATTTCTGTCTGTCTGAACGCATTAATGAACAAGTCTCTCATCAGCTTCCAATAAAGCCCTATCTCTGGGAGAACATTGGGGTGCTGTAATTCAAAATTACTTACCCAGAATCACAAAGTTTACATGAGTCAGTTGACTCTAAACCCATAATGCCATATGCCCATTAGCGTGGAGGAGATACCTCACCACACAGCTAAGCAGTCTTGAATATCCACTTGCATTAATTCTTGCCTCCCAGCAAGAGTTGCTTTTCCTGACATGTTATTCTCTCTGAGGATACTAAATTGCTTGCAAAATGCTGTGAAGTATCGAAGAGTCAAAAGAGTTCTGCACATCTCCACACACTTGATCATGATGCAAGGTCTGTTTGTTCCCAGCTGTCTCTCACCTGCTTAGTGGTCACTAAGGATTTTCCTGTTCTGTGAAGCATCTGGCCATTTTTCATGAGGAATCAATACTATGTCCTGGAGCTCACTGATGTCCTACAATCTGATATCTCTGACAACACTGTCACCAGTACTGCTGGTTGACAGCCCAACGCTCCTTTCCTTCTCCTTCTGGTATCATGTGGCCTCCCTTCCTTTGAAAAATGGTCTCTTAACATACACACCCTTCTGAGATTATGACAGAGTTCTCAGGCAAATTACACGGAACCTTAGCTGAAGCTTTGAGAACATGTGCCCATGCCTGTTCTCTGCTTCCCATAGAGTTGGTAGGTGAGAGCTTTGGTTTTTCTGATTTCCCGGCACCAAGATACTGTACTGCCCTCCAACAAGAAGGCCCTGTGATAGGGAGAGGAATTGCCCCTTTCTAGAACACTGTGTCCCAGTAAACCAGCCCAGGGCAGTCTTATTCTTGCCGAATAAGACTCACCCCCCCACCCCCGGGCTGTGAGGCACATGTGAGGTCACCTGGATATCTACCTGATACATAGGGAACTGTCTATTTCTCTTTCACTATGTAGCTACCATGGAACAAACATTCAAGAGAGGGCCTGGGGATGGGGAGAGATGGTTCATTAGGTAAAGCAATTAGTTATTAATTAATGAATGAAAGTGGCTCTGCACAAGCTCCATCTAGCCTTCAGGAGGGAGAATATGGAAGAGAGGAGAGCAGCACTGCCAGCCTGCTTTGAGTACCTCCCCCCACCCAGGGTGCCTTGGATCCTGCCTGTTGTACAAGCTGGGTTCTCTATCCTCCCATAAATTCTGTGAGTCCCCAACTTCTAACTTCCAGTGCATCTCTTTTTGCAAGCAATGGTCTCAAGTGGTGTCTGATGGCTGCAGCTAGGAACCATGACAGATTCTGGTAAGAACTCCAAGGTAAACAAATCTCATGGCCAAACAGATAGAAGCCAGTGTCTGCCGTCAGCATTTCTGGCCACGCTCTTCAACTTTGCTTGTTGTTCACGTAACAGCAACAGCTTTATATTCCCAAACAATGAGTTGGAAATTGGAATATGATGGCCAGAGAGAGAGAGATGGGGACAGTGTTGGACCAGGGACCAAATGACTCTAGACGAGTCTAGTTGTGAAGCCTGCTTCTTAACATGGCATCTAAACCCCAGAGCCACGGTGTTTGGGGACGGCTGAGATGATTGAAAGTATTTGTTGTTGGGTACAGGGTCATATGGGTCTTTTGGCAACCAACGGATGCCAGAGCAGGCTTTAAGCACCAGCTTGAGAAACTTGTGATTTTGCTTAGTGTGCCTTTAATTTAAAGCATACGGCCTTCACATTTGAACGCAGTGTCCAAAATGAAGACATCAGCAGTGAGTCACTCTCCTGGAGAGAGCACAGTGTGCTCGGGCCAGGTCTCCTGGTATGCGTTCTCAAATGGTTCTGTTTAGAGATGTAAACACAAAGCAGCTCTCCCTGTCATGGCCGGGTGTTCCTGGGAGGCATGTGACATCAAAGGGCCTCACACGTGCACACACACACACACATTCCCCTGCTATGGACAGCGTTTGCCGTCATGGCCTGCCTCCATCTGAATAAACAGCAGACTTGGGTTGCTGGAGCACGGGATTAGAGCGATCAGAGAGCTGAAAGATCATTTGTTTTGCAGCAACTCTTCCTTTAAAGTCTCCTGGCCTTCCAGCTCCGCCTGCTGCTTCATGGCCATCAGAGAACACAAACACCCTACCTGGGTGTTCAGAGCTGCGGGCTTTCAAAGAAGAGCCACACTGGAGGGTGTAGGCCACCAAACCAAGGCCACTAAACCCACTTGCTGACAAGGGGTGCCCAGGGAACTGAGTGCAGTGGTAAGAATGTGGGCCCTGGAGGTAAACGGTCCAAATCTGAATCACCACCACCTCTGTGGGAATGACTGAGCATTCTTCCAGCTGTGGGAAAGAAATGAAATTACCTCTGTCCAGAGCAAAGACCCTGGTAGGCCAGACTGAGCATTTACTTTTGTGGTATTAAAAGCAGGACCTGTTTCACCTCCATCCCTTTGCCTCCCAGCTTGCCAGGCCTCCAGTTAAATGCAATCACTTTTACTAAAGTGCTGTCACACCGAAGGCAGGACCTCGGGGTCACATGTATTTACATGGCAGGGTGCTACCTGCCTTGAACACTCGAGGTTGATTTCTCTATGCATTTTCTCTAGTGTTTCCATCCACCTGCGCGTATTTCCACTCTCCGAGGCATACCCTCTCAGCCGCTTGTCATGTCCCAGGCACTGGTCCTGTGCAGCTGGGCGTGTGACTGTGCAAGGACTAGGAGCAGCCCTGTGTCCGTACTGCAGCTCCCTGCATCCCAGGGCGGGTAGTTCAGGAGAGAGAGCTCCTGGTAAAACTTTCCTCCCTCCAAGACTTACATTTCAGCAGCCGTTACAAAGATCTTTTTCACTTTGCCACTTGCTTTTTCATTTTGTTCCAAGTTCCTCAAGTTCCTTTCTCTTGTTTGCTTGCTTCTGATTACTGCTAAGTGGGTATGATTATTTGTTGTTGTTGTTCATTTTAATGCAGCCTTTGGTCTCTTAAGGAGGCCTTTTCCATCCTTCAAGATTATATATTCACTATTCACTCATCTCCATTTATTTATTTGTTTGTTTGTTTGAGAATGGGTTTCTCTGTAGCCCTGGCTGCCTAGAATTCTCTCTGTACACCAGACTGGCCTTGAACTCACAGAGATCCGCCCACCTCTGCCACTCGGGTGCTGAGATTAAAGGCATGCACCACCAGTGCCCAGCCATCTTTTATTTCCTAAACCACTTTTAAACTGCGTTTAATGGTTGGATTTACGTATTTTTGGAAGGTTTACCATAAAATGGTATGGAACGTGCCTGACACAATATTCCTAAATCAGCCATCAGGGCTGGTTATTCTCCTTCTTAGTGTCTTGCCTTGCAACAAGTGGTGGCTCCCTGGAGGCAGCGATGGAAAAATGCAGAAGTGTACCCTGTACATGAGCAATAGGGAGTTCTGAAGATAGCTACTTCCCTGTTTATATCTAACTAAAGAGTGTGTTGCACTGGCTTGACCTATCAATGTGGGGTTTCATCTGCATTTATGCTGCAATTTTGAATTGAGTCACTGCTAGGTGATGGGAGTTGTCTGGTCTTCATGTCCTAGGGCAGGAAGAAAGGGCAGCTCCTCTCCCAGACTCTTCTTCACTTTCTGTTCCTGCTGCTCTCCCTCTGGCCAAGCTGTCTGTCTTTGCCTCCAGTTAGACCTGCATTCCCCTGAATGGTCCTCTCTCCAATATCATATTCTAATTCACTGTGGCCGTGCTGACAGGTCTGAGTCCCTGCTTCCCATCAGAAGCCACAGTGACTCCCTGAGGCCTGTGGGATGAAAGACAAAATATTTAAAAGTCACTGCCAAACCCCAGCAATCAAATTTGCCCTGTGTCTCCACCTCCACACCCCTGAACCACACCCCTCATTATCACTGACACTTGAGAAAGGCTTGTGGCACTTTAGCTGTCCCTAGAATACCACACACGGGTCCAGGATAGCCTCCCCCTTGTTTAAATGAAATTGTAAAAATATTGTCTATCTTCCATACAGCACAAAAGAAAGTATCTTTAGGAAATTGTACTTTTTAAGAATCCTAATAGCATATTATTAAAAAAAATGCTATTCTCGCTATATAATCATTTGTTAGCCTAGTCGTTTTTCATGCCTGAAAGATTGTCTTTCTAAATACCTGTAAAAGTCCAGGGTGCTTTTCTCTTCTTGCTATCCCTATGGTGTAGACTAACTGGAGCATCCACCATCTTTCCTCAGTACAGAGTAAGAAAAGAGCAGTCGGCCCCAATCCAAAGGTTTTTGGGATTTGGATTGACTTAATTTGGATTTAGTTAATAGTGAATGAAAGTTTTGTGTGTTGTGTCTTAAGTGCAACCATTTTAGAGCCTTCTGGTGTATGATTTTAAAATCCTAGCAAAACTTTCCTGTTCGTTTATAGAAAGGTTGTTAAAATAATGCATGTCCTTCAAATGAAATAACATAAAATCATGAAAGAGAATGGGTTAAATCTATACTTATCCTCTGGGACAGACATGTGTTGGAATGCTTAAAGAAAAAGAACAAAGAGTATAAACATCTTCACATTGGAAGGGATTGTTTGTTTTGTTTTGTTATACAATCAGAAAAAAAAAATTCTTAGAACTACATATAGAACAGTTCACACATGGCAGAGATATCTGCTGCAGAAAGAACTAAGAACGTGGTCGGGCTCGTCGCCAGAATAACCCCTTGTACTAAGTTTTTGAGGTTTTTTTTTTTGTTTGCTTGTTTGTTTTTTGGCCATACCTTAAACGTGTGAAAATTTCAATTAAAAATATTAAATATCAGTGACTGAAACCTGAATGAAAATCTACTGCTGTGTAACAGAAGCCGAGAAGAAACTTCTATGGCTAAAGATACAGAAGCCCATTGTGTGGGCATTTACAGCTGCGCATTCTTCAGTGAGCGCATCTTGTGCGGAACTAAGGAAATCAGGAGATATGGCAAAGACAGGAGCAGTGGTTTAATTAGAGACTCGGGGAGACCGTGCAGAGACAGAGGGGCTTCTGGGACCTGATATGTGTCCGCCTGACATCAGCTTGTGAGCTCAACTGCGTTCTTTCCTTGTTCCCCAAACCCATGGCTATCTTCCATCCATAATCAGCACTTGCATTTCTCTATTATCTGGCCCTTTTCACACCATTATTGGAGCCCTTCCTCCCAGCCCCGCCTGGTTTCTTCTCCAGGTTAACCTGTCGTGTTGTCCTCCTCCTTCCTCTCTTCCTGTCTGTCTGTCTCTCGTGATTCTTTCTTGAACCCAAAAGCCCGGGAACCTTAGCTATGCCTACCCGTTCGCCCCTGCCCAGGCACAGGACATTTAATTAGCCAATCAGGTAGGTTTACACAACAAAGCTAGGCGGATCTAGATCTTGGGGGCTAGTAACATGCATCAGAACAACCTCCAACGGGATAGTTGAGAATGTTAGGGTCCTTTTGGAATGCAGGCCCTGGGCTACTTTCATTGCCTACTTACTGAGGTCACCTTCTCTCCCACATGATTCAGGTTTCTATAGTGTGTAAATGCCTCCGACCTCTCAGCAGAGCTGTCGGCTACACAGGAACAGGTGTGTGAGCCATGGCTCCTCAGTGGGACTGGATGGAAAGGGAGGAGAGAAAGGCCACCACACGCTTCCATCAGCAGAAAGCAAGGTTTCCCCCACACAGTCCTTCTATTCAATAGAGTCAGTGGGATCTCCCGTACCCCTTCTAGCATAGATTCCTCCTGTCTAAATGCCCTTTGTGTAGAAACCCTTGGAAAGCCATAACCCCAAAAAGAAAGAAAAAGAAAAGAAAAAAAGCATTGAACTTCTCTCTTGGCCTCAGCGTATACAAGCTGACTTGTTCAGGCCCAAAATGTGTGTGTGTGTGTGTGTGTGTGTGTGTGTGTCTGTCTGTCTGTCTGTCTGTCTGTCTGTCTGTCTGTGTGTTTGTGTCTATGTACCCAGCATTCCTTACCTTTCATGAAATTAGCCATTGATCAAAAAGTCAGAGATGCAAATCCAGAGGAATCTGGAAGCTTGCCAGGGCCCACAATACAAACTTAATTACCTAAGGAAAACTACAAGAAAGACTTTTGTTTTCCATCGAAATCTCCTCCCTGGGCTGTTAGCTATGTCGTACACAGGCCCAATCGATATATTAGCGCTTGAGAACCAAAGTCCCTTGGAATAAATTAATCTGTCAGGGAAAGCAATAAACAAAGAGCAAATTAACATGTTTTAAGACATTGCTTAAATTTTCATAAATATAGATCTTGAGATGGAATGATGAGCTCCCAGGGGCCAGAGCTAATATTTGGTTGTAATTAAGAACTGCTCTTTCATGTTTCTTCTGCTGTAGGTGGGAAACCAGCCACGTGCTTGCTGAGTTCTGGCTTGTGCTTCCTCACAAATGCCACTGTTGACTTCATTAGTGAGAAGTGGCTGCCTCACAAGCTATACCGGCACTCTTAGCACGTTGCTCTAGCTGACATTAAATTATTGAAACGCATAAACACACACAACCATGCACACACGCTCACAAAGGCAGAAGCAGAGATTCCTTCAGAAACCAGCACACATTAGCTTACTTGACATTTAAATAACCACGATAGAATGCACCACAGACCAGGCCATCTAAGAGGCTTAGGCACGGCTGACAAAGTCCCCGCCGTGTCCCACTCTGCGTACAGCTGTGGAGGGACTTTGCTGGTGATTGGCAAGAAAGGTATTACCTGTGTAAGTCACTCCTTTATACAGATCCACTTAAATACAAGAACTACCTCAGACGAGCTCAGGCCAAGATACAGTCTGTAGGAGTTATACCAGTATCTGGAAGCCACCCTTTCTCCATGTGACTCCACGCTGCTACTCAGCATCTGGCATTCTCAGTGCTGATGGAGCGGCCCCTGCCAACCCTGAGCCCAAATCACAAACAGGCACTCGGAATGCCTTGTCCTTGTGAAACTGTCCTTGTGCGGTCTGTCACTCACAGCTCCTACCGGACTCCAGTTCACTTGGGTTTTGTGCCCACTCTTCAGGTAGGCAGAAAGGGGCTCCCTGCTGGGCTGGGCCTGGGCTACAGGTCCAGCTTGATTTAAGGGAAAGAATTATCCACATCTAGGTAAACGCTTAGATTGTGTCTCTGCTATAACAGAAGAGCAGAGATGTTAGACTGGCCATAAGGACCAATCTGTACCCAGGAACTTTCATTTCCGGGGTATATTTGTCATGCTTAGTTACTGAATACAGCTAATTCACAGAAAAGGCGAGGTCAAATGTGATCTCTGCTGTATAGAAACTTTGAGGCACTATGGACAAAACTGGTGCAGTAAAGGACCAAAGCTTCCCTCCCAAGCTCTAGACCAGACAAAACCTTGCTACTAGTAGCAGATGTGATAGAGCAGGGATGGTGTGTGTGTGTGTGTGTGTGTGTGTGTGTGTGTGTGTGTGTGTGTCAGGCAGCAGAGTGATAACCTAGCCACGCATGAAGCCCTGGGTTCCATCCCAGTACTGGTAGGGCTTGCCTGTAATCCCAGCGCTCTGGACCTAGAAACAGGTAAAGCTGAAGTTTAAGGTCATCCTTGGTTACACAGAAAAGTTCCAGGCCAGCCTATAACACATGAGACTTTAGTCTCAGGGGGGGAAAAAAAACTACAAATATAAATTTTAAAAAGATGGAACAATGCAAATGTGGTAGTGCTCTCAAACAATTCAAGCAACTGCCACCAGCTACAGTCTGATTTGTGATAAAGGGCTTCTGGCTCCTATTGTTAGAGCTTATCCAGGAGAGATAAACCATACCCAGGAAGTTGGGAACTTTTAAATGCTGATTTTAATGAGCAGTTTCATAACACCACACTCTGGGGTGACCGTGGATAAAGTCTGCCCCCTCACGTTCTGACATGAGAAGCTTTCCTCATTAATGAGTAGCTCCTACCTTGAAAAGGGTAGCATATATATTCCTCGGTCTATAGAGATAAAGATGGAAACACACTCTTCGAAGCTGCATCGGCCCAGAGAAGAGACAGGAGCCAAATAGTCGACAGCTCCTGGAGCTGAGGGCAGTGACAGACATAAGAGACCAAGTATCCTTACGACTCTCTGGGAGCCATTTCCATCCCAACCTCCTCGCCAACCTTCAGCGTAGGCTACAGGGAGACATTTTCTTTATAAATCAGTCAAATAAATGACTCCAGCCTCTGCAGTGGAGGAAGACACAGTTCCAACCTCCCAGGGGGTTCACTGGAGAGATGATTTTAAAATACAGCCCAGAACAAAAGTTGTCACAAGAGTGTAGAATGACAAGGAGACTGGCTCCCCAGTAAGGTACCCCATAGGCTGGTTTTACATATCCAACTGAGCACTAAAAGCATGGTTAACGTGCCTCATGCTCTCCGCTGAGCCCCAGATCTGTATAAACATCATGTACCAAAATGCGTGTACATGTTTTTTTTTAATGATGAAAAAGTTCATGCTACCTAAGGAAGTATTAGTAAAAACTACATTTTTTTCACAAGCCTTATTCTAAGTCTCTGCTAAAGTTTCATATAGTATAACATGCAAATAACACACGGGGTCATACATTTATATAGAGTACGATAATCATCCCTTCCTTGGGTATTGTGTGTGTCTGTGTATGTGTGAGAATTTAAAAAAAAAGTAATTTTTATTCTCCTGGCTTAATTGTTGTCTCCAAGGCTCACTGCCCCCTTCTGCTATCCTAGGCCTAATCCTGGAAGCTTCTAGCCTCCTTACAATCTAACCTAGGCCTAGGATGTTTTCAGCCTCTGAGACTTACTTTTGAACTCTGGCTGGCTGGTTCAACTCAGCTGTTCTGGCTCAAACTCTTCTCCAAGTGACTGCTTCAAAATGGCTTCTCTCAGCTTCTGACTTTTTCCTGTGCTCAAACTAACTCCAGCAATCTGCTCTGATCTTCTGGCTCCTTCTCATTCTCTGTCTCATCTGTCTTTACCTGTGTCTAGCTTGTTCTCTCTTCAATCTGTTTCTAGAAAACTCTCCTGGTAAAACCTGCCTCTGAATATCACGAACTGAACTGCCAGGACCTCAGCTCCACTGAACTGCCTCTCAACCCAACTGACTCAACCAAACTGACTGAACAGAACTGACTAGAACCCAGAGATCTGCATGCCTCTGTCTCCTGAGTGCTGGGATTAAAGGCGTGTACCACCAGGACAGGACCTAAGCTTTTCTTTACCTGAAACTTGCTCTATACCAGGCGTGCCTTGAACTCAGAGATTTGCTTGCCTCTGTCTCCTGGGATTAAAGGCAAGTCTGTATTCTGGGAAGATCACACACACATCTAGAAGTTCTTTAGATGTCTTCTCTTGCCAGAGCAGCCATGTTCTGAATTAAAATTCCTCTGTGTGTGTGTGTGCCTGTTTTATCATTTTACTTGCCCAAGAATCTCAAAATTTGCTGAAAGTTTCAGAAAGGCAATCATGGCAAGATCAGAAAAGTATTTTCCATCCCAAAATAAACACAACCCTGAGTCTTTATTATTTTATGTTTGCTGTTTTGATATCAGAATGAAAAAAATAGGCTGAAGACTAACATTAAAACCACCCAAGAATGAACTGCTGTACACAAAAATCTCCTCATGAGCTCACCTATAATAGCCACAGTTCTCACCGGGAGATCAGGGGTTTGTCTAAATTAGCATTCTAATACATCTTAAAGATAGGGCATCCCTCTGTTCTAACCATCTGTGATCAAAACAAAATTGTATTTTAAATCATTTTTCCTTCTTACATATTTATAGCTAAGGGAGTAAGATGGGAGATCCAGGAGTCTATGATTTAAAACAAGAAAAAGTAAACAGTTCAAGCAACAGTGTCAAGCAAACAAATGCTGAGTACACACAGAATGCAATGCCTATGGCTGCTATCCCCTGGTCCAGTCTGCCTACCGCCCATGGCTTAGTTTAAAACTTATAATGAATAAAGCACATTTAAATGATCACTGTTTACACATCCTAAGTAAAGTTGTTTTTATCTTTTTATACATCTTTTCCTATGCATTGTAACATTATGAAACATAGTTAAATGTCTTATATGAGTCATGCCAAATATATCAGGCCTCACACATCAATTCTCTCTCTCTCTCTCTCTCTCTCTCTCTCTCTCTTTCTCTCTCTCTCTCTCTCTGTCTGCCTCTTTCCTCCAAGTTGAGTTTCCTGACCATTTAATTGATCCTGGCCTGGCCGCAAACCAGGTGCCAATAACTGGCCAATCTGAGGAGGAGTTGACCTAGGATTATAGCTGGCCAGGCCTCCTCTCAAGAGCAGAGTACTTTGAAAATAATGACTTTCAACGAAGGACTTGTATTAAAGAAAGCTTTACAGTGTTTTTATCTCAAAAAAATCCTCAAAGGGTTTCTTTGGTGTGTGTGTGTGTGTGACAGAGAGAGAGGGGGAGAGAAAAAGGGAGAGAGAAAGAGACTCCAGCTTTCACCATCCCATCCTTCCAGATGGTGCCTGAGCCAAGCTTGTCACAGACCCTTAGTCTCCTGCTGCCTTTTAATACTGGTCCTTGACTGCCAATGACCCCTGGCTGGACTGGCTCCTCAACGCATTTAACCCCTCTCTGCTGGGTCCCTGTCTCATGCAGGAGGAGAGAGTGGTGAGAGCTGGAAGCAAGGAAGTGCCAAGTGAGGCAGCCCTTTCCGAGCTGGTGGCCCGTTTCCCAGCACCGTCATGGATGGCCAAGATCCCTCCACCAGAGAGTTGCTGATAATACGATTTTCTCTATACCACCAAATAAATGCTACCTGATTTTTGATTGTTAATATTTTATTTGACTATGCCCAGACTAATCAAGTCCCTGAATGCTTCCTGTGGAGATCAAGGCCTGAGGACCACTGAACACAGTCCCCGGAAACGGGTGCACTTGGCAACTTAAAATCGAATTGCACTAGAATTTTCAGTCTTAGACTCAATGGCCGAGGCAGCTCGTGTTTGTCAGCTCAGAGTCAGAGCAAAGAGCTTGAGGAAGAAAATGATTAATTTCCCTGTCAAGGCCTAAATCACTTGTATGACACGGAGACACCGATTTTCAGAGAAGTTGGTAGCAGCAGCGAGTATTTCCTTCGGTCACCCGTGGCTTGGCTTTTGTGACATGGTAAAGAAGGCTGACGATTCATTTGGTGAGAACCTCAAGGCAGAAAGGGATGAGAAGTAGGCTTTTGGCATTGTTTCTGTACTGGGTTTTCATTAGCCTCACATCAAACTGTGAGAAAACAAGGCAAAGAAATTTAGTGGTTCAATGCTGCCCAGAGGAAATGGAATCTGATTTTTTTCTTAGAGAACACGTTTTGTTTCTTATCATTATTACGTTGATGTGCTTATGTAGTACGCAGGTACCCATAGAACTTGTGGATGTCAGAGAACGACTTGCAGGAATCCATTCTCTTTTCCCACCACTGGGTCCCAGAAATAGAACTCAGGTTATCGGGTTACATGGGTGCCTTTACCATTTGAACCATCTTGTCAGTCCAAACTTTAAACTTTGTCTGTTTGGTTGGTATTTTTTTTTACACAGGGTTTCTCTGTGTATCCCTGGCTGCCTGGAACTCACTCTGTGACCGGGATGGCCTCAAACTCAGAGAGATCTGCCTCCTGAGTGCTGGGATTCAACATGTGCCACCATGCCGCACTTAAATTCAGTGTTACTATTATTATTATTATTAATTTTTGGTTTATGCATTGGGTGTTTTGTCTGTGTACCATGTGTGTCTGGTGCTGGGAGAGACCAGAAGAAGGCATAAGATCCCCCCAGACTGGAGTTACAGAAGGTTACAAGCCAACTGGACCCTGGTCCACTGGCCAGTGAGTGGTTTTGTTTTTTTTTTTTTTCACTAGAAAGTCTTTATTAGCTGGCTGGTGACTACAATGAGTGCTCTGGATCCCAGTGTAGACCCGAACTGTTTTCAGGGTGAGCTTTTAAGCACAAAACCCTATTCTGGGTTGACGTACTTCAGTTAAGAAGGACAGTTAGCCAGAAGCAGAACTATAGAAACAATAAAAGCAAGGTTAGTACACTTAGAGACTTTCCCAGAACGATGGGCTTGATAGATTAAGTTCCTTGTTTTCATTTTTGGCAGCTGATGCTGTCCACATGCTGAGTTTTACAGCCTGAATGGTACTTCCATCATGGAGTCAGTTGAGCTAAGGTCTGGGGATTGCTACATTCTCCACTGGTCTTAGTGAATGAGTCAAATCATGGACTCATCCTATTTTACTCTAATTCTCAGACTGATTGGATTAACAGCAAGGCCCTGTATCTTAAACTAAAACAGGATGAGTCAGTGAGTGCTCTTAACTACTAAGCTCTGAACCTTTTTCCAGTCCTGAAAACTTAAGTTCTTGATTGGAACAGAATGCTGAAAGATTCATGCCCCACTCTTTGCATGACTCTTTAAATCTTTACAGGAGAGTTGGACTAGACTAGAGTTGTCATATGCAAAGGAAAATCCCCTGGATATTCAACACAAAGTAGAAAAAGAATCCCAACAATAATGTTTTCTTAGCCTCTTTTGGCGCTTGAGGCTGAAATAACAACAATGGTGATTTTTCCCTCAGTAAGATTCTGTTGATTTTTTTTTCTTTTGAATCGATAATGTAAAACCACGCCTGTGATTTTGGTCTGTTTTTCACATTTGTTTCCTACTTCTGATCGGTAACCCTCATTTGTATGTATAACCTCCCCAAGCCTCTTCATTCATCCTACGGACAGCCCCGGAGGTGTGTAGAATAGTTTAGGATGTTAGGCGTGGGTCAGTTTCTACACAGCGGTGTTAACCTGTATGTTAGCTACAGCTGGGCAAAGGCTGACTAGCTGCGATTATGATGAGATCTTTCAGTCCATCTGTGACCAAATGATCAGTCAAGGGTCTCAGCGGAGCCCACGTCCCTGTGGGCTCTGTGAACAAATGACTTGTGTTAAGATGAACTCGTGGTGTGTTTAGGGGGCAGGAGACTTTTCCGTCTGAGTCTATGTACACTTTGAACGGTCTTCTTGAAAGTCGGACAAGCTAGGAATGAGAAAGTCTTCGTGCCTGCGTCACAAATGAGGCCCTGTGTAAGCGGCTGCTGCTGCACAGGTCCAACAGCTCCAGCTCGGAGGGGCCTTTGAAGGGGTTTTGGGTGGTGGCTGTCCCCTGTCCCTGCCTTCACACTGCTGTCACCCTGGGAAGGAGTGTGGCTCCAAGGAAAGTTCAGGACGTTCAGGAGAGAAGGCATCGCCATCCCCCTTAAGACTCCAGGCAACAGTGTCACCCTCTCCTCGTGCTGTTTTTGTTTTGCAGCGGTAGGGACTGAGCCTGAGGCCTCATGAACCCTGGGCAAATGCCCTACCACTCACATACACACCCAATGTAGCCTGGAAGATGGGTGACACTAAGGTTGATGACCAGAACTGTTTCAGGGTCACAGAGGCCAGAGGCCTTGGTGAGACTAGGATGTTACACTAGATTCATCCCTGCCGGGTCTGCCCATCCCTGCCTGGTTTGTCCATCCTCGGCAGTGGTCCAGAGGACACTGTTCTTACCGTGACTGTGAGAAGTCATTTTCCAGCGGATCCCCAGCATCATCGGGGAGCACATTGGTCTGGCCCATAGGCCAGGAATTCCGATGTAAACCACTGCCATGCTGGGGGCGCCCATAGCTGCAATGGGGAAAACTGGGTGGGCGTAAGGGTCAGTAACACTATAACATGGGTGTGGGGACAGTAGGACATCGGAACCAAAGGGCAGGAGAATGATCTGGCTCTGGGAGGTGCAGGCTGCTGACTAGCTGTCCCAAGAGGAGAAACAGACAGTCTTCACTGTTGTTTGATTGTCTGAGCGAAAGCGTTGAAGTCAAGTGAACAGAAGTTTAGCTTGTGTTAGTGAAACAGAGTCGTTAGCTTCGCAACTAATTGAGCCTATCTCTAAACCCAGAATTCTTGGGTAGCATTAAATGTCTTAAATTCCTTTCATGCTTGGTTTTGTTCAGGGTTTTTTTGGTTCGGGCTTGGGTTTTTTTGTTTGTTTGTGTTTAGTTTGTTTTGTTCTGTTTTGTTTTTGAGGCAGGGTTTTTCTGTGCAGCTCTGGCTCTCCTGGAACTCAGTCTGTAGACCAGGCTAGTTCTTATACAGTTCTCCTTGAACTCAGAGATCTACCTGCCTCTGCCTTCCAAGTGCTGGGAGCCTCACACTTGTTTTTTTTTTTTTTAAATAAACATTCTTAAAAAGAATTTTTTTAGCACTTACTCATTTATTTGGAGGACATGCATATGCCATGGCCTGTGCTTATGAGGAAGTCAAAGGACAACTCTGGGAGTCAGTTCTCTCCTCTCAACATGCTAGGCCCAGGGATCCAGCTCGGGTCTTCAAGCTTAGAGGAAAGCACCTTTTCCCTCTAAGCCACCTTTAAGCCTCTTAGCAAACCTTTTAAGAAGCCCTGTGATGATCTCCCAGGCTCATGGTTGGTAATATTGTTTTGTTTTCATTCACTATATGATTTACTTTTGTCTATGGAAAATAACACCAGTTTTCCATGGGAAACCTTCAAGTTTCTTTTCTTTTTCTGGGGTGGTGCTTAGAAACAGGATTTCATGTAGCCCAGGATGACCTCAAACTCATCAGTAGCTGAGGGTAACCTTGAACTTCTCATCTCCCACATGCGCTTCCCAGTCACTGGGATTGCAGACATACCACACCTGGCTTGTGGCAGTCACAGTCACCAAACCTAGGGCTTCATGCTAGGCAAGCACTCCCCTAACTGAGGCCATATGTCCAGTTCTAAACACAAAAGTTAGTTGAAATTTGAAGTAAATGGCGACAGTTTGAGAAATACTCCCTTACAACATGACAAAAACAGGGGTGCTTGCACCATGCCTTTCACAGCAAGTCTCCTGTTCCAGCCGCTTTAGGCCCAGGGTGGACCTAGGAATTTTATTGCTGCATTAAGCTCTAGAGAAACGTGAAAACACAGATGGTGAGCCAGCGCAGGCTTTTAACCCCAGTACTCGGGAGGCAGAGGCAGGAGGATCTCTGAGTTTGAGTCCAACCTGATCTACAGAGTGAGTTCCAGGACAACAGCTACACAGAGAGACCCCCACACTTGGTGCAATGGGAGGAGCTGGTGTTTGCAGTCCCAGCACTGATTATAGAAAATCATTTCTATACGCAGAATAGGAAAGTCTATATGTTAACAGTAGTTCCGCTATGAAGAGAAAATTATGTAACCACTAGAAGTAGTAAGATTTAGACTACCACAGTAAATAAGAAACCTGTCTTAGCAATTGCTACTAATGAAAGGAGATGAGAGAGAGTTGAAACAATTGGGTTTATCACCTCTAACTTTTTTTTTAACCATAGTGCTAATTTACTACTGTGAAACAGTGTATGTTAAAGAGATACATGATTTTAAAAATAGGATAATAGTATGAAAAACAATTATACCTCTATTGCCAAAGTGGAAGGGGAAAGCTATAATACAAATAAGATGAATGACTAAGATGTTTTTAGTTAAAAAAAATGCAGGTTCTCCCAAATATGTGGAGTATATGAAGTATAAAAGGTTTGTTATCACTATTTTTATGTGTGTGTGTATTGTATCTGTATACATGTCTGTGCAGAGAGGCCAGAGATGAGTGTCAGGTCTCCTGGAACTAGAGTTACAAATAAATGTGAGCTGTCATGTGGGTGAGTCCTCTGGAAGAGCAGCCAGTGCTCTGAACCTCTGAGCTGCCTCTCCGGCCCCTGGATAAACTTCTTAAAAACAGCAAGAAACTTACCTTGAAAGACTGATTTTATCTCCCTTCTTGGGAGATTCCAAATTCCCATGATAGAGAAGACCATTTTCTTACCAGAGCCCTCGGCAGCAAGGGTGCTCTTGTTGACAGAAGCAGAGAACAGACCACGTAGAGGAAAGAAACCTAAATCAGAGTGCGAGAGTGGTGAAGTGCTTCCACTAATTCACTTATTCAGCATATGTGAGTGTGTGTGTGTGTGTGTGTGTGTGTGTGTGTGTACACACTTGCACATTCCAGCCTCTGAGCTATGAAATGGTTTTCAGGGAACATTTTTGCCACCTCTCTAACTAGTTTAATATTCCACGTAGACAATTTACAACCCCAGCATCTTCCACAGGCACCAATTTAACTCAGGGATGTTTTCTTTGTAGCAGTTTTGCGATTTTGAAGGAAATTATTCATGACATAACACGGCAACTGGGAAAATTTGTATCTTTCCTTTCATCTTAGAAAGCAAGATCTGAATTACACATATAGCCCAGGAGAAAAAAATCTCTCTCTCTCTCTCTCTCTCTCTCTCTCTCTCTCTCTCTCTCTCTCTCTCTCTCTGTATGTGTTTGTGTGTGTATATGTTTCAGTCTGTGTGTGTTGTATGCATGTGTGTGTGTGTTGCAGAAGTCTACTAATTTAGACTTGATCAGATGAAAACTTCTGAATTTAGACTTGGTCAGGTAAAAACTTCTGAGAAAATCCCATTTTAAACACACACACACACACACATACACACACACACAGAATCAAACACTATCACACTAGAACACACACACCCCATAACAAAAACCATGACCTAGATCTTGGGAGTTTGTTTGTTGTGTGCTGTTGTTTGAATCAGGGTCTCTCTCTATGTAGCTCTGAATGTCCTGGAACTCACTATGTACACTAGGCTGGCCTTGAACTCAGACATCTGCCTGCCTCTGCCTTCCAGATGCTGGATTAAAGGCCTACTCCACTATGCCTGGCACTATGTCAAAATTTTATGGAAGACCAGCTTCAACATCAACAGGGGAACTAGGCAACTGGTTGGTGACCCATCACACTTTTTTTGAGGGCAATGTTCCAGGTCAGAGCTGAGAGTTACCAACCACGGCTTCCACTGACAGTTGCAAACTGAGGGGTCAGAATTAAATTGCTGACAGAGGACAGTGCTGGGAGCTTCCTAGCCTGGGCTTACACCTATTCTGGTAAGCAGGGGCTAGGGCTGCTAGCTCTAGTGGGAGCTTGCCATCGGTAGTGGCAAAGCATCTAAAGAAGAAAGAGGGAAGAAAAAAAAGACCACACACACACACACACACACACTTACACTTGAGGTAAGACAGACTCCAGCAGGTAGGTTCCAACAAACTTCTTTCATTCTCTTACTTTACACTTACGCACACACATACACACACAGATTCACATACTGGGTTGATGGAAATGAATTCCAACCTCACCAGCTACTGTACATATACACATATATGCATATATACATTTGATAGATGGAACAAACTCTGAAGAGCAAGCTTCAAACCACATTTTTATTTTTTTCCCATAGTTTATATATCCCAGCAAAATTTTTACAGCAGTACAAAAATTACAATGTGATTACATTCTGTTTTTCTTTAAGTGAATGATTACAATGTGTCTGTGTGGAAAAACATGTTCCCCAATACCTGCACATGATCAAATGCTTTACCTATTATGGGAAAGAAATAAACATGAAAAACAAGTTATTCCCGAGAACCCATATACGTTTGTAACTAAGCAACTTCTCATATATTAACAGTGTGAGCAAGCAAGGTAATTCTCAGCCAGCTTTTCTTTACTGGCAGGTTGCAGTTTGTGGTTACAAAGAATCAATTATTTTAAAAGGCAATCTTATAAAAACGGTAAAAGAATCACAAATCTAAACATTTATATAAAAAAATAATCAGCAAAATGGCAGCGCTCAGCACATAGCTCTTGCTTCTCTGAGGTGAAGTAAGATTGAAGATCCCACATCATGTCGAAGCTAAGCCGGGTCACTCGGAACCTCAAGAAGCCCGACCCCAGCGGTGTGATCCGGGCCATCTTGCGAGCAGGCCAAGCTGTTCCTGGGCCGCCACTAGGTCCTATCCTGGGTCAGTTCTGCAAAGAGTTCAACGAGAAGACAAAGGACATCAAAGAAGGCATTCCCCTGCCCACAAAGATTTTTATAAAGCCGGACAGGACGTTTGAGCTCAAGATTGGGCAGCCTACTATCTCCTACTTTTTGAAGGCAGCTGCTGGGATTGAGAAGGGAGCCCGGGAAACAGGGAGAGAGGTGGCAGGCCTGGTGAGTGTGAAGCACATCTATGAGATTGCCTGTGTCAAAGCTAAGGATGATGTTTTTGCCCTGCGAGATACTCCCCTGTCTTCCATTGTCCGTTCCATCATTGGCTCTGCCCGTTCCCTGGGCATTCGGGTGGTGAAGGACCTCGCCGCAGAAGAACTGGCAGCTTTCCAGAAGGAGCGAGCTGTGTTTTTGGCTGCTCAAAAAGAGGCAGATTTGGCAGCCCTGGAAGAAGCTGCCAAGAAGTGACCCCAGCCTTCCGCACTCTGGGATTTTGAAGCAAGAGGCTGAGAACCGGTCCCACTGAGAAAGCCGAGCCAAAGGGGAGGAAGGCACTTCACAACAGCATGATTTATAGTTTCCTGACTTATACTTCTATGCGTATGGCTGTGCCAAGGGATCGAGCCTAAGTAAACATCCTATGCCATCCGTCTCAACTTCTCTTCTGAGACCCCAGAGGTGGGGACTGATACTGACAGTCACCATCCTTCCCAGGTGTGAGCTGCCCCACAGTTGAACACAGTCTCGGCCAAGCAGGTTACCATGCCCAGGGCCTTAGTCAAAAGAACCAGAGCTTGGTACTTAATAAAGAGAAGATATTTATTTGGCTTCTGAAAAAAAAAATAATCAGCCATTTCTACTTTAAATGCTCAAGGTGTGAGTCTACTCATTAATAATTCTTATTAAATCATATCAGGAAGCTGAGGGCAAAACAAGTATAAGGAAATTAATTGTCCTCTCAGTCACCGGCCTAGCTTGAGAGCGTCACACCAGCCAGTGCCGTTCTGGGCTATAGTCTTTGTTCACCAACCTCAAAAGGTCCCCAGCTTTACTATCAAGAGTGTCCTTTTTCTTAACTTCAAATTGTTCCCTAAGATTTTCTGCATCAGAGCCACTAACAACAACAACAACAAAAATCTTTGCATAACCTTGCTAAATAATCTATTTTTTCAAACTGTCTCTAAGGGTAGCGGTCCTTGCTAGCAATCTACATCCGCTGGTTCTTTTCAAGGGTGGTGGTAGAATGGTTAATCCGCTCCAGCAGCAGT
>CM053752.1:72868368-72998563 GCA_028658305.1 Pachyuromys duprasi | reverse complement strand
CCATCCAACTACAGCCCAACATACGGGTCTCCCCCAACATCTATGGGGGCGGGGGCGGGGGCGGGGGCGGGGGCGGGGGCGGGGCTTGTTCCAAGGCACCAGACTTCAAAAGCTGTGGCTGCCTCCGCCACTGACGGAAATGTTGTAGCATTTACACACGGCCCACAGAAATCCTACTGTGCGTTGTAAGTCAGGTCTAGGTGATTTGTACTTTGGCGGGCCTCGTCAGCGCGTGGTGATCATTCTGGTACCTCATTGTTCAGAGAATAGTGACAGGAAAAAAAAAAAATCAAGTCTCTTCAGCTCAGACAATTTTTTTTTTATTCAAGAAGTATTTGGGGGATCCGGTAGTGTCGCTCAGGGGTAGCGCATGGGCTGTAGGTGCTTGCCTTGGGTGTTTCTCAGGAGCTGTCCGCCTCTCTCTTTTCTTTCCTTTCTTTCTTTTTTTTTTTTTATTTTTAATTGCGACAAGGTCTCTCGTTGGCTTGGAGTTCATCAATTATAGTTGCCAGCAAGCTCCAGGGATCTTCCTTATCATCCCACCATATCTAACACTGAGCTATATTCATCTAACACACACACTTCCTGTACAGCATACAGGGTACATATATTTATGTACCTTGCATGCAAGATAAATATTATAAAATCTGGTTTTGTGTCACATTTTTATTACTGATAATAAATTTAAATTTTTTTGTTATTTTTGTTTTTTAAGTCAGGACTTCTCTGTGTAACCCTGGGTATCCTGGAACTCACTCTGCAGACCAGGCTGGCCTCGAACTCAGAGATTTGCCTGCCTCTGCCTCCCTAATGCTGGTATTGAAGGCATGCACCACCACCACCCGGCCAAGTTTAATTTTTTTGTTGTTTTAAACTTTATTACAAAACAAAAAACAAAAACATTGCAAGTAAAAAAAATGTATATATACACACTGAAATTAAGCAAACCTACAGGCTACATATTACTGAAGGGATTTCTGTACAATCAAAAAGAAAGCCATGAATCTTCACGCTGGATTCCATTCTCTCAGTATCGATAGTATTGGTATGCGCTTGCGGCTGTACAAACATGAAAATCCACGACAGAGTTAAAACTAGACATACATTGCTTTTATAGCCTCTTGTATGATTCACGTTTATTACCTACATCCAGTTCTTCCTAATGCTTAGCTTTTCTTGTTCTTTTTCTGTATGTTATACTGTACCCACACATTTATTTATTTTTACACATACATATATTACTGACTAGGTTCTACAAATGAGGGAGAACATGATCTTAGCTTTCTAACAGTATTCATTAAACAGTGATTCCCCCACCCCCAATTATTTACTTGGTTACTTCCAACTAATAATGGTGGTTAGATTTTTTTTTCCCCACTGACAAAGCACTAAAAAGTGGCTGGACTCTTGCAGAACACTGTGACATTGGATTTTAATCTTAGGAAAAAAAAATACTCACTAAACTAAATGACGAGAATGTGGAAGATTCTAGTAGAGTATAGATACCATATGCTTAAATACAACGTTCTTCCTATTTACGAGAGAAGTGTTAAAATTGGTGAAGTGTTAGCCATAATTTAATTTCATCTAAAAACCTGAAGAATAGCCGCCCACAAAACAGTGGTTTCATTAAGAGGATAAGCTGAATGCCACATCTTAGCTGAAGCTTTGCCAGCTGAGAGAGGGACAGACACAAGGCTCTGACCAAGTGTAAACATTATCCAAAGTCCTGGTGGGCTGAACTCCAGCTGAACCCAAAGCTACTTCAGATCAGTCTTTTGAGTTTCTGTGGTTAGAATTCCTCCAATATTTGAAAGTCTGAGGGAGAGCAGGTGCAGCCTTGAACTGCCATGTTCTTGTACTGCCTTGTACTACACAAAGCCACCAAACTCTCAACACACCTGCTCATTAATCTTGGAAATCAAGAAGGAAAGAACACACAGAGGCCTAGATGCCTTGCAGACTGCCATGGTGTCGAATATGGACTTTGAAAGCAAACAGGAAATGGATGTATTGGAATGGCCAGAAGGAGTCAGCTTCAGTTTGGGCAAAACCAATGCCATATATAATCAGACTGAAATGAGAGTGGAGGTAGTTGGGGGCCCTTGACAGGCAATACGCTTTCCTGGAGCTTCTATTCTTCTTGAAACTTTTTTTTTTTAATCCTAGTACTCAGGAAGCAGAGGCAAGCTGGTAATCATGAGTTCAAGGTCAGCCTGGTCTACCCTGTCTCAACAAAACAAAACAAAACAAAACAAAACAAAACAGCCCCACAGAAAGACAAAACACATTTTGGTTAAGACAGTACCCTGTAATGTATGTGTGTTAAGAGGTGAAAGACATAAGGCTGAGTCTCTATCCTTGTGTCATTCAAAATTATTCAAATGTTACTCAAGATTTATCTGTTCCACTCTCTTTTAGTGGGGCGGGGCGCAGGCATCGGGAATGGACAGCTTCATACGTCTTTCAAGTTAGTGTTTTTCCAAGCATAGCTGTGTCAAAATTGAAGAAAAAACAAGCTTTAAAAGTCATATCTAAGACACATAATTTGCTATTCCTAATAGTCTTTGTTGAGTCACTCTATCTTAAAAATTTCCCTAAACATAGGATAAATACTTCAGGACAGTGATTTTTTTTAAAGACACTCAAAATCACAGGAAACAAAAGTAAAAATCATCAAATGAATTTACATCAAGATAAACGCTTTAGCCGGACATAGTGGTGCCTGCCTTTAGTTCCAGCACTCAGGGAGGCAGAGGCAGGTGATCTCTGTGAGTTTGAGTCCAGCCTGGTCTACAGAGTGTGCTCCAGGACAGCCAGGGCTACACAGTGAGACCTTGTCTCAAGAAACAAAAAAGATTTTAAGGACCTGGATTTGGTTCCTAGCATCCACAAAGCAGCTCGCAACTATCTGTAGCTACAGTTGGAGGACATCTAATGCCTCATTTGACCTCAGTGGGGACCTGGCAACACATGCAGACGAAAACTCACATGCATAAAATGAAATAATAATTAAAATTTTAAGTAAAAACAAAATACTACATGACATAGCAATTCTTCTACAGGATATATACCCAAAGGAAATGAAGTCAGTATGCCAAAGAGACAGCTGCACTCCCTCATTCATTAAAACACTATTCACAATTACCAAGAAATGAAAACGACCCAAGCGTCCATCCGGTGGTGCCCAAAGGGAAAGTGGTCCATACGCACTCTGGAATGTTACACAGCTACGATGAAGAGGAAAGCCCTGCAGTTTAGAACAGCCTGGGTAGAACTAGGTATGATTATAGGACGTGAAATAAGACAAGGCCCACACCTGTCCCTGGGAAGTGGGGAAAACAGGAGTTCATCGTGCAGAAGAGGAATGCTGGAAAGGAGAGTTAATCCGTGGACACAGCCCAATAGGAGTACAAAGTCTGCAGCTGATGCACAGTAGGCTGGTTACACACCGCAGCAACCTACTGTGCATCTCAGAGTCAGAAGGGAGGAGTTTGAATGCTTTCCCTCGTAAGGAAATAACGTTAAATACCTGAGAGGGTAGGAATGCCTGACCTTAACTTAATTAATGCCTGACACATGCATAGAACCATCGTATGGTAGCCCAATAATGCATAGGTTTTCATGGTTTTTTAATGTATCAATTAGCTCTTGAATTTTAGAAAATAGTGTACAAAAGATAAAAGAAAACTTTTTTCTCTATAATTTTTACCCAAAGTGGAAATCTCTGTTGAGGTTAAAATACAATCTTAAACACAAAGCTTCCATTCTGGTTTTTTTTTTAAGATTTATTTCTTTATTTTTATTTTGTGCCTGCGGGCACTTTGCATGCATGTATGTGTCTGTGCACGGTGTGCATACGTCGCCGTTGGAGGCCAGAGGAGACCAGAGGAGACTGTCAGATTCTCTGGAACCAAAGTCACACATGATTGTGAGCTATCATGAGGGTGCTGGGACTTGAACCTGGGTCTTCTGCTTGACCATCCAGTGAGTGTTCTTAACCATTGAGCCCTCTCCCCACGCATACACGCCACACTTTTTTTGTGAATAATTAGCTTATAAACACTCGGCCCAGGACAATATCCTTTGGCAGGTGTGTTGGCAAGAAGTTAAAACTGCTGAAATTATTTTTTAAGATTTAAAACTTTTAAGTATGTGTAGTATATATGTGTAGTATGTACGTATGTGTGTACTTGTTTGTGTGTCTTTGTGTTTGTGTACTGTATGTTTATGTGTGTGTGGGTATGTATATATGTGGGGGGTATGTGGGTATGTGTTTGTGTGTGTAGTGTATGTGGTGTGTGTGTGTATGTGTAGGGTGTATACATGTGTGTGGTGTATGTGTGTGTGTGTGTGTGTGTGTGTGGTATGTGAGGGGCTCTATATAAGTGCAGGTACCCAAGGTAAGAGCACGCATTGTTCCGGAGCTGGAGTTACAGGTGGTTGTGGGGTGGGAGCTGAACTCGGCCTCCGTAGAGTAGCACACACTCTTCACTGCTGGACTTAATCTCCCAGCCTGACCTGCTGACCCTTGACTCAGGCATCCAACCAAGAGGACGGCAGGCTCCACAGAAGTCACCTGCTTAGAGGGGAAATGAGCCCTGGCTTCCTCTGGCGTGTGGTCCTTGCTCCACAGTGCACTCCAGGCCCGGGGTTTGAAATCAAGGCTAACCGGGGGAGTGTGCCCCATGAAATGGAGCCCTCACCCCTCTCCTCCTCCCTGCTGTCACCTCCAGAGGCCACTGGGATCAGTGGCCTGGTTCAAAGCGCTCCAGTAAAAACCAGCTCAAGCCATGTTCCCCTGAAATGCATCCCACAGGAAGGCTTGCTCTCCCCGGGATGGTGTGTGCTCCAGATGTCTTTGAACTCTGACTAGAAGATGCAGTGAAAGCAATGCCAGATTGCTTTGTTGTCCCTAATGGACTTATCCTGCTCCAGGTATTCCCCTAGGCAGAGGCTGACCACCAATCAGCTCGTGCCTCAGCAGTGTGGACAAACCAATTTGCTTCCCGCCACTCTGGCCTGATTTGGGTTGGAAAAGAAGCAGCAAAGTTATGGATGCCAGCACCCTGCTTATGATTAAGGATTCCTGCGTGTGTGTGTGTGTGCGTGTGTGTGTGTGTGTGTGTGTGTGTGTGTGTGTGCGTGTGTGTGTGTGTGTGTGTGTTGTGGGGGGGAGTGGTGACATTTCTCCTAGACGCAGCAAAGCTTCATTAAAACCGGATATGGCTTCTGCCGAGTACATTTACATGAAGAGCCGCTATCACTCTCCCAACTCTGGCGAGGCTTGCAGTGAGGGTTTCCCTGTCTGCAGGTTCGGAAGACGGGCTCCTACAGAAGCAGCGCGCACCTCGTAGACGGTGTCAGCAGCCCAAAATGTTGAGTAGCCCCGAGGACACCATGTACTATAACCAGTTAAATGTGAGTTCAAAGTGGCCGTAAAGCCGTTTTACTGGCTTTGTTTCCAGTTAATAATTCTGTTATTAATACCTGTTCCAGCCCCTCCAGCCCCACCCCCACTCTCTTCTGCTCTCCTCGAGAACATGTGCTTAGGCTCTTTATCTGTTGCTTTCATGTCAGGATGTCTGCCTTCACGGTGAATAATTGATGTGGTTTATCAAAGACGAGCAAGATGCATGCTTCATCAGGCTCACTTGAGCCCTTTGATCAAAAAAATTATGCTGTGACTTCTGATATTATCAGCATCTGCTTGCATTCAACACAAAATCACTTTGAATTAAAAATTAACGACTTGGTGCTTTGCTTTGACTGTGTGTTCTTGGCCCTATCCACAGGGAACTCTAGAATATCAAGGGAGCCAGAGGAAGCCAAGAAAACTTGGGTAAATATCTGTCTTCTTAGTTTTCAGCAACTGTAAACAGAAGGGGTCCTTTGTGATATCACAGAAAAGGCGAAACTTTCTGAGAGGCGTCTAAAAATACCCCACCCGGATATTGCCACCATTATTGACACGAGCAGTTCTTTCTTACAACAGCAAGTACACCAAACTTGAATCCGTTCTTTCCAGAAAGGCTGAAATTGTCACCCAGTACCAAATGTTATTTCTCCTGATCATTCACTTGTAAGCGAAGACTGGCGGAGACTCTCCTTCCACAAGCACGAACGTGTACTTGTAGAACAAACACATGGCCAGGCACTCCCGCCATGTTCCACTTCCCCGGGCTTAACACTTGCAAGGGGTGGAGGGCGGAAATGTCGTCGATAACTGGCAGAACTGTTTCTTGGGGACACCCGTTGGAGACAGGCCACTTGACCACATAAAAAAATCACATTACAGTGTGATCACAACTTTTAGGCACTAGATACTCCCTCAGATACAGGGACAGTCAGAGCTGGTCAGGGTGTAAGCCTGTTCCAACCAACCCCACAACTTTACGTGCACTGGGGGACGACTGTGGCATTTGTGTGGTTTTCCTGTTGAAGATCCTCTTTTCTTTGTCACAGGCAAATCAAAGTGCTGGATGGAGAGGACCAATATTACAAATGTCTGTCCCCGGGGGCCTGTGCCCCTGAGGAAAATGACTCAACCCACCCTTTCTTTTTCTCCTCGGCTCCCAGAGAAGACTCCTTTGCTCAGCACTGAGCTGTTCTTTCCAGTCCCAAATGTGTCTCCGGTAAAAAGCAGCGGTGGTAACTGATGATAAGAAGGCACTGTCTTGGAAACAGCTTCGTTCGGAGTCTGTGCCCTGAACCTCACAGATTCCTGGAGAGTCTGTCTCTTGCTTCCCTTCACCTGCCCTGCAGCCTTGGTTGCAGAGACATGAGAACACCCTCTTGCTGTGGTAATGCAGTCAGTCCTTCAGGCTCCCAACAGCTAAGAGGCCGAGAGTTCCACCACAGGCCAGTGGCGAAATCCAATAACTTGTCTGTTTCTCCAAGGAATCCAGCAACCTCTTTTCTTTTCTACTCTTCTCTGACCCCACCCACTTTGCTAGGCTTTTCTCCATCTACTTCCGCTGGCTCAGGGCTTCCTGGCTGAGTGTACTGTGTCCAGGAGGAATGGTCCTCAGTTCCTGTGTAGAGATAAAAGTCAAAATCTCTCAGATTCCTTCTACCTGGCACATGAATGCCTCTCTCCTCGTTGTTACACTGACGACGTCTTCACCTATGTGTTCCTGTGGCCAAGAGAACCCCAATCACTCCAGCAATGAAAAGCAGAATGGCGAGAGCGAGAACTTGGACCAGTCCAAGTGCAAGGCCACCTGATCTTGTCACCTTCTGCTCTGCCATCTCCATTAGGGTGTGACAGGCAGCAGAAGAGAGAGCTCATCTCGTGCATTCTGTGTTTCTCAGCTCTAGCTCAGGGCCCAGGAGAGTGGATACCCATCGCGTAAGAACAAATGGAGAGATTACATTTATCTGTAGCAGCACGGCAGGCTGGGGAGTTACCTTCAATGATATGCGATTTATGAATAACCCCTTCCCTTACGTGTAAGTTCCGATGTTTTGCTCAAGGGTGAGCTGTTCCTATTTGTAGTGACATTATTATGATGTCCTACCCAATACAAGTCAATACAAGCAGATCTCATGAGCACACGCTCTGTAAAACAATATGGAAGGAAGGTTGCTATGTGCTGTGAAAGCAACCCCCAACCAAGACTCCTCCTCCAGAATAGATGTTCTTAATATTTTCCTTCTCTAAAATACTTAGGTGATTTGAAAGATGCTTCAAAGATATAGAAAAATACTATTTTTAGAGGTTTTTTTTCTTCCCCCCTTAATGGAGAACACTGAACGGAAACAAATCAGTGAAGTTGGTATGTTAACTTTCCCTATGGAGGTGTGAACCAACATCTACACACACCAGATAAGGCAACTGTGACAGACTGTAGAAAAGAATCCAGCCAAGACTAGTCTTCTGACCCGCTTTCCTGAGGCTGGGAGGATGAAACAGAAGAGCACCTGTTCTCGAACAGGACTGAGGTTCAGTTCCCAGCACCCACATGTCAGCTCACAAATATCTGTAACCCAGCTCCAGGGGATCTGACACCCTCTTCTGAGCAAAGCACACATGCAGTACATATACATACACACACAAGCAAAATACTCATACATATAAAATAAAATAAATAAGTCTAAAAAAAAAAGTCACCGGGGTTACAGACAGGAGCATGGTGAAGGGCTGCTTACAGAGGCATGGGCAATCTGTGGACAACTATACCACCAAAGAACAGCCTTTCCCAAAGCAGCAGCCAACCCCTTAGGGAGAGATAGGGTCTTGCACACAGCCCAGCACACTTTCCTCCCTGCTTCCACAGGAAAGTGTTAGCCAGTCCAGTCTGGCTCTGCATTCAAGAGACCAATGGCTATACCATGCCCAGAGTTCAGAGTCCCACAGCAGAGACGCTTAATTGTAATGTTAAAAGAAATATTTATAGATAATATTAGCAGCTAAATTGTGCTTTTTGTTTGTTTGTTTGTTAAAGGTAAGTCTAGGGTTTTTCCAAATCTCCATTCAAAAGGTAAAGTGTGAGAATAGAGCAGACAAAACAAAATGTACTTAGTTGCTTAAGAACTAATGTTTAGGGTAATTCTCTGACAGAGTACTTGCCTAGCATGTACGGGGATTAATCCCCAGGACAAGAAAGATGAAGAGATGAGAGAGATAGAAAGCCTAGACATACAGATTTTCTTTGCATGCCTTCGGAAATTTCACTTTTATCCTGGATTAATGTGCTTTGATGTAACTGTTTTTCAAACTGTTGAATAAAAATAATCGATAACTTCCTGTATGTCACATACAATGTAATTGTGAATCTGCCTCGTTCCTTTCTCACTAAAGTGTGTCTACAAATAAAGGTTAAAAAAGAAGAAGAAATATTCACTAAGTCCTGATTCAGAGGTTCCGTAGTGATTAGTGACACAGCTGTGCCTCCAGTGGTTTTGAACCTGTGGTTGGTGTCAACTACAGCGCAGATAAGGTGGCCTGGAGACTTTTCTCTTGGCCTGTTCCCAATGCCATGGATTGAGCTGTCATTGTTCCATCAAGTAGACGACAATAGAATATGACCTGGAACTTTGTTTCTCAAAATAATGACCACCTAGTTTAAAAAAAATCAAAATCAGTAATCCAGAAAGGCTGTACCAGAGATCACACACCTCCCCGTTAGAAGAGATCATCTAAAATATCATTTCTGATTCTAGCCAGGCACAATGTCACATGCCTGTGATCTCAGCACCTTGAGAAGCCAGGACATGAGGGTGTCAGGTCACCCTCAGTCACGCACCACAGAAGGACATGATGGTCAGCAGTGGGCTGCACACCTCACACCTCCTATTCCGTGGTATGTAAATATAGTTTGTGTGGTTTTGTGAGTGTGTAGCAAAGCATAAGCTATACAATACAGCCTCGGTGTGCAGTAGGCTACACCTTCTAGGTTTGGATAGTCCTCTTTATGATGATCCCACAACAAAATCAATCGTTTATTCATCATTTAGATATTTATTTCAATCTCTTTTGTCCTTCCTCTGCCTTTTCCAGTATTTACTATTTCATTTACATCAACCTTGACTAGCTCTTAGACCTTACCGTATAGAATTGAGCATTACTCTTTTGAGCTGTCCACTTTCAGCAACATCCATGTGAATATCTCTAATGTGAACAAAATGGCCAGCTGCAAGTTGGTGTCAAGAGAAACAGAAATGATTCTGGGCACAGACCCTGCTTTGGGTTTCCTAAGCTGCAGCAGGTTTCTAAGGTGGCTTATCTTCAGATCTATGTGCATCCACTTCTTCTAGCTCTCTTTAGATAAGTGTGTGTGCATAAAGCAGGTGGCTTAGTTTGATGAAGCATTACAATGCAACCGCCATGTAAGCGCTCCTGCAGTCTAGGATAGAATGTTGTCCGCACACGAGGATGCTCCGTCCTCTCCCTGCACTTCCTCAAAGACACACACACACACACACACACACACACACACACACTCATGGCCTTAACTGTAAAGACTTTCTGGACTGTGATTAGAGCTTGTGTGTGTCCCTAGCTCTGTAGTTAGGCTTTACCTCCTATGGTTAAGTTTTGCAGACTTGGATAGCTTTGATAGTTTTCTGAGACTGTTTCTCTCTGAGCATCCAGACTGGCCTCAAACACATGCTCATCCTCAGCCAAAGCCTTCTGAGTGCTAAGCGTTCAGGTATGTGCCACCACCCCAGACCGCTTGGGGAACTACACATAAATGGAATCACATAGTAAGAAACCCTTTTGATCTTATTTCTTTCATCTAATGTCCCATCGATGCTGCACACCTGTATCATGGGATGTAAATGTAATTTGTGTGTTTGAGTGAAAGTGAGGTGCTCTAGTGTATGAGAGATGACGCTGTTCCTTTAATGGGGAAATGGAAGTCGTTTCCAATTTGGGGCTAGTTTGGAAGTCACTGTTGTGAGCTATGCTGCATTTATGTCTGCTGGTGTCTGCGTACATGCTCTTCTGATGACCACGATGCTAGGATTAGGACTGAAATGCAGTAAAGTGTGTGCTTGTTCAGTTGGAGAGCCACTGCCAAACTATTCCCTAGAGCTATTCTACCATCTGCAGTGCCACACACGAGTGACTTAAGAGTGTTCCCAGTTTTCTGCATTCAGGCCAACTCTTAGTATTATCAGGCTTTTTCATCTAGGTAGTCTGACTGAGCTCTATTAGACTCTCACTGTGAGTATAGCTTACATATCCTTCGTAGTGATGTTGAACAATTTCACGAGCTTTGTGGCCATTTTAGATAAATTCCTTTGTGATCCACCCATTTTAATTGGATTAACTTTGTTTGCTATCAGGGCACACACACATATATACAGTCGGTGATGATTGTGAACGCTTTCTTCTCCAGGTGAAAGCTGGCCTTTCAGTCTCCTCCAATGTCTCTGATGGGAAATGTGTGATTGTAACAGGACTTCTGTCAGTCTCCTCCATTTTGGTTAGAGATAAGGCAGACACTTGCCTTCAGAAGCTCCTGAAAGGGCTGTTGTTTGCCTAGCTTGCATCCATCTTCACTCAACCAGAACATTTATGAGCTTGACATGCATAGTAACTGTCTCAGCCCTGTTTGATGAGAAAGCCTTTCCCACATGCTCTAAGACACTAATATAACTCAAGTGTTCATAAGTCTGTTTCTAGATGCCAAATTCTACCCACTGTTCTAATGTCTCCCTTCCTCTTAAATAATATGCCTTTACTATATACCTGAACCTATGGAAGAGCAAATTCTCTGCACTTTTTTTTTCTTCAAAAGATACTGCATTACTCCAAGCCTTTTGCATTTTGCCAATTTCTGAGAAGAAAAACAAATCAGATGTCTTTGGAATTATCTAAAATCTGCAAAAGTGAAGGAGTTGTGCTGGAACTCACTATGCAGACCAAGTTGGCTTTAACTCAGAGTTCTACCTGCCTCTGCCTCCTGAGTGCTGGGATTGAAGGTGTGCGCCGCCACACCTGGCCCACTATAAGGATGTTTTCAATCCATAAGTGTGATTGTAAAAGTCTTTAGGATAAGTGTGACTGTAAAAGTCTTTAGGTTAGCTACTTCATTTGTTTTATTTCTATGAGCCTTTGTGTAATTTACTGTTACTTAAAATGTTGTTTTAACTCTTTACTTATAGTTTAGCTGTGTCTTGCCTTCATATGTGTCTGGGAACTACATGCATATACGATGTCCACTGGGGCCAGAAGAAGGTGTCAGATCCCCTGAAACTGGAGTTCCAGATGGCTGTGAGCTACCGTATGTGTGCCAGGAAGCCGACGAGTCCTGTGCAAGGGCAGGAAGTGCTCTGGACCACAGACTCATCCTCAAACCTTCTAAAATGTTTTGGGTTTTTTAAAAGAGAAAAAAAATATTTACTATTTATTGCTGGTTTTAAAGGAAATATTACTGAGATTTTTTGTTTGTTTTGAGGCTCTAATTTAACATTGTTAAACGTACCCACTAAGTCCAATAACGCCTGAAGGTACTGCTGGAGTTTACACACACCCAATTATCATCTGTAATTAGCAATTTTCCTTCTTACCTTGATGGTCTTGTCTTGATGCCTGTATCATCTGGCTGTTACTGTACAGCTTAGCTCCAAACAACCACATATTTCTCACAAGTCTCTGGGGTGTCTGAGTATCGCCATCGATTTTAGCTAGTCACGTGTGTATCTGCAATTAGCTGCAAATCAGCTAAGAAGCTTGGCTGGTCTGGGCTGATTCTCACAGTGGAGCTACAGCGGAGAGAGCTGGGTCAGCTTAGTGTGTACATACACCCGGGCTCCGACTTGCTGTTTTCTGCATAGGCAGCGGCACAGTCTAAGAGATCGGGAGAAGGAAGGAGGGGCAAGGTGTGTGTGTGTGTGTGTGTGTGTGTGTGTGTGTGCAGAGAGAGACAGAGACAAAGACACACACACACACAGATTGTCAATTCTACCACATTCTTCTAAATACAGCAAATCACAAGTCCAGCCCAGATTCAAGAGATGAGTGATTAAATTCATCTTTTGATGGAGGAAATGCAAAGTCAATGACATCGGGCAGAGCAGATAGAGGGAGAGGCAATGTGAGCCCTTTTTTTGGAATCAAACTTTGTATTAAATGACTGAGATTTCTACCATAGTTTGTGGGTGGTACTCTTGTCTCTTTTCTAATCCCAAAGAGAAATTCTCAGTATTTTTCTATTAATTGTGGTACTTGTTGTTCATTTCCAGTCTTAAAAAGGTTTTTTTCTTAAAGTTACTGAGTTTTATGAACTACTTAGCCAGTGTAAAACCAAATAATCCTATGATTTTTCCCATTTATTTTGTTACTGAAGTTACACTCATCCTCCCCACCCCCAAATGTGCCGTGCATGGTGGCGCATGCCTTTAATCCCAGCACTCAGGCGGCAGAGGCTGTGAGTTCAAGACCAACCTGGTCTACAAAGTGAGTCCAGGTCAGCCAGGGCTCTGTTACACAGAGAAACCCTGTCTTGGAAAGAAAATTCAGTATCTGGAATTACATCCAGAACCTCAAGTGTTCTAGACAAGTACTCTATCACTGATCTACCCAAGCCATATTACTTTTCTCATGTTAAACCAATCTTGTGCTTTTTTTTGCATTAGATAACTTTCTTATATGATAGCATTATTTTACAGTATGTTGGAGTCATTTTTTAAAATAATATCCATATTTATAATGAAATTAACATATAAATTTTTATTCTCATAATATCCCAATTTGTCTTTCTTTGGATTAGTATAATCTATGGTTATCTCCACTCTTTATTGATTTTTCCCTGGATAACCTGTGAGGTACTGATGTCACCTACAATTACTGGGCTGGGGCTTTAACTCTAGTCATGTTTCTTCTAGGAAACTGGTGCACCTGTGTTCGATGTTTGTATGTTTCGATGAAAATGCCCTCTTGATGGATTGTTCATGCATCAATTACTCTTCTGCTGTTGTGATAAAATACCATGAAAAGCAAGTTAAGGAAGAAGTGATTTATTTTAGTTACAGTTCCAGAGGAACAGAGTTCCTTTATGAGGGGGAAGGCACAACATCGTGGCAAGAACAGGAAGCTAGCTAGTCAAATCTTCATCCACAGACAGGAAACAGAGAAAAAGAAGACAGAAGTAGGACAGGGCCATACACCATTAAAACACACCCCAAGTGACTTACTTCCTCCAACTAGTTTCTACATCAGAAAGTTCCCCTAACCTCACAAACCATGCCACTAACTGGAGACTACGTGTTCAAACACGAGGCTGTGGGAAACATCTCTCGTTTAAACGGAGGCAGTTTCCTTGACAGGACCTTCTTTAACTCTTTCTACTGGCGTTGGTTTGAAGTTATCAGAATAGTGATTCTTTCTTATTTCCTAGTCCCATATACTTGGAACACCTTTCCCAATCCTCATATATTACAGTGATGTCAGTTTTTGGTAGTGTGGCATGTTTCTTGGGGTAGCAAAAAGGGGCAAGTCTCTGTTTTCCAATCTAAACTGCTGGTATGTGTGTTTTGGTTGAGAAATTGAATTTGTTGAGATTCAAACTTATTACTGGAAGGTGTGTATTAATTCCCATCATTTTGTTGATTTTGTAGTGATTGGTTTTAGTCTTCATTTGCTTAACAAATATCTTATTTTTTTTCTTGTGGCTTCTTGGATATGTTTATCTTTCTCTTCCATTTGAGATACCACCTCCAAGTATTCTCCTTAGGTGGCTTAGTAACATAAATTGTTCTCTTTCTCCTTCCAATCTGACAGATAGTTTTGCTGCGTATAATAGTTTGGGTTAGCATCTGTGGTCTTCAGGACGGAAGTACATTGCTCCAAGCTCTCCTAGCTTTTACAGTTTCCATTTGTTAGGCCTGCACTGAGCCTTTTCTCCTTCAGTTTTCAATATCTTTTTCTTGTCTTGGATAGTTGACATCTCACTTAGTGTACAACATGGTGTATTTCCTCTCTGGTGCTGTTTATTTGGTGTTCTGTTTACATCTTGCACCTGTATGGGCATTTCTTTACCAATATTTGGAGGTTCTTTTTTTTTCTTTATTGAAAATACTGTCTATGCTTTTGCATAGATGTGCCTGTCATGCTCATAATTTTTATCTTTTTCTAGTGTTTCACAGATATAATGTGTTCCATTTATATGTTTTGTAATTTGTCATTGGCTTTAACTGAATGGCCTAATTCCTCTTTAACCTCACATCCGGGTGTTCACTCCTCCTCATGAGCCATTCTATTGGTGAGACTTTCCACTGAGGCTTTTAATTTGGTTTAGTGAATTTTTCATTGGCAGTATCTTCTCAGTTTGTTCTTCAGTTCCTTTAAATCTTTGTTGAATTCTGTTTTCACATTCTGATTTGATTTTTTTATTGTATTCAGCTGTTTGTGTTTTCTTGGAATTCACTCAGGAGATTATTCATATCCTTTTTGAATTCCTTCGTGTGTTTAATCGAGTCCTTCTTGGAATCCCTGAACATATTTACAATCATCCTTTTGAATTCTTTGCCTAGAATGTCATTTATGTCACAGTCATTGGAAGCCATTACTGTGGGATTGGTAATTTATTTTTATGTTGGTGTTTTCCATCCCTAGTGTGTTTAAACTTCAATCTGCCCATTTGGGGTGAGCGTGGTGAGATTTTTCTGGCACCCGTGAGTTATGTCTGCTTGGCTCTCAGTATTCCTTCTGCTTTGTGAGTCCTGGCGAGACTCAGTTGCTTAAGATTTTGCTGTGAAGAGACAAGGTGCTGATTCATGGAAGGTGTTGCTGAAGGTGATCATGAGGGAAGGGGCACAGCATGACCTCTGACCTTGTAACCAGAATCAGTGCAGTGGGATAGGGCTTTACGAGGAGAAGTGGTTGCATGTGCTCTGATAATTAGAACTGTGGTTGGCAAAGTGTTACAGGTGTGAACACAGAAGCTGGAGATTCACAGCCTCTAACTCCATGAGCTAGATGTGTAAGGCACATTGTTTGTGTGTGCCAAGTGTGGGTGGCTCACACATCTTCTAATGCCCAGTGGCAGAGGTGTGTGCAGGCATTGGGGAGGGGGTTGTCTTACGGGCTTACCAGCTGAGGTATCCTGCGGGGGGGGGGGGAAGCTGTAGTTCTACTGGGAGTTCCAGAGCCCCGTGATTACCGGCTGGCTGAGTGGGCACAGTGAAGGAATGTGAGTGGCTGAGTGTCCTGAAGGAAGGAGGTCATGGACCCCAGACCTGTGCCTACGCCTGATGATCAGGAGCTGGTGGGAGTGTGTGCAAGAGATGAGGATGAGGCTTCTTACCTTTCCCAGCCAGTGCTGGCTAGGGGCAGGAGGAGGATGGCCCAGAGGCAGAGGGTCTGGAGACCCTTTGCCTGCCCACAATGTTTAGCCATGCTGTTGTTGGGTTCTCACGAGCGTTTAGAGCACTGAGGAGGAGTGAGACAAGCACAGACAGCTACAGTGGGAAATGGGAAACAAGGTCAGAAGAGGGCACAAGCAGAAGCACGCTGGGAAGGAAGTGATATTTAACACAAATCTTGAGTGGCCAATAAAGAAGAAATGGGCAATTGCCATCCCATCATGGGGGTCACAGGGCTGCCATGGAACCTTTGGTGTAGTTTGGAGAGAGTGCCCTTGTACGGTGCACACATCCCAGACAGCCCTATGCAGCCAGAACAGCACAAAATGTCCAGGCAGAACTCAAAACAAATTTTCCAGGCTGCTGGAAAATTCATTTCCTGTTGTAGAGTGGCAGAAACGTAGACCTTAAATAAAAGGTAAAAATGAAGAAGTGATATAGAGGATTCCAGAGACCGTGCTCAGGAGTTTAGACCTAACTGGGGACTAAGAAAACACTAGGGACTCTGTTGAGGAGGAGTGAAAAGAGCTGAATATGAACAGAAATGGGATTCAGGAAGAAATTACTGACAGTGCCATACGGGGTGTCAGAGAAAGGCAAGATCAGCTGAAGACTCAGCAGGTGTAGAGCAGAATAGCAGGAAAAGAATGCAAAGCTGAACTAATAGAAGGAGAGTGGAAAGGGGCAGAAAGCCCTCTCATCTGAAGAACTGTCCTTTGTATTCTCCAGATATGGGCTGAGGATCTGGGGAAATGTGGAGGTTTGAATCGGAATGGCCCCCACAGACTCATGTGTGAATGTTTGGCCCATGGGGAGTGGTACTATTTGGAGGCATGGCCTTGTTGAAGTAGATGTGGCCTTGTTGGAGGAAGTGTGTCACTGTGGGTGCAAGCTTTGAGGTCTCCTGTGCTCAAGTTCCATCCGGTCCAGAATCCAGTCTCCCGCTGTCTTAGGATCAAGATGTAGAACTCTTGGCTCCTCCTGAACCATGTCTGCCTGCACGCTGCCATGCTTCCTGCCATGATGATAATGAGCTAAACCTCTGAACTGTAAGCCAGCCCCAATTAAATGTTCTCCTTTATAAGAGTTGTCTTGGCCATGAGGTTTCCTCACAGCAATGGAACCTAAGCCAAGATAGAAGGATGCATTTTAAAAAATGGCTTCATGCAGAAGAAATGAGTTGGAATCTTCTTAGGCAGTATATTAACTTGATGCCTGAACTGATCATTTCAGGTTTCTATGGCAACAGACTATTGCCCCCCAGAAACTTGGAAATATGAGAAAGAAAAGCAATCCAAAGCAGTTTCATGACTGTCCAAATTTTTAGGATGGAAACAATTAGAAACTAAAAAGAAAGTTTGCGACTGAGACTTAGAATAGAGATGGGAAGGATGACATTTCTCTACATTCATTAAAGAGATGACATTGCAAATTGAAAAGTCAGCCTGGTGCCTAGGCTTCAGACGCTTATTAATCATTTGTCGATGAAACGTGGTTTACTCAGGGCACTGTATGCTCATGTTGATATGTAGGGTTTTATAAGGTATTTATTGCCCTGGTGACAGTTGATATGACCTCCAATAGAAAGAGGCTGACATATCACATATACCATTTCAGAGACATTTTAAAGTTCAGAGACTTCCCCTAAAGTAAATGTTTCAGGATTCCATTGGTTTTTAATGTGTAGGGTACAATTGATTTTACCCAAAGTCAGATTTGCGTAAAATGGAAACTTTTAAAGAGATGTCGAAAATATTTCCTCCTACATTCTTTCGTGTTTGTATAATGACTGGCTCACAACACCAAGTCCAATCACACTCAGTGGAACAAGGCTCTGGATTCATTGAAGACTTCTCAATAATGTCAACACCTGACTATTGATCAAGCTAATTGGTTGAGTAACTAGAGAGACAACCGTTTCACACTGTGTCGATGTTGCTGTTTTAAAACCTATTTGACTAGTTTTACTTTGGTGGTTTGAATGAGAATCTCCCCCTAGACATTTGGCTCAGATATCTGAACCCTTGTTTCCCGGTTATTGATATTGTTTGGGGAAATGGGGTTTTGCTAGAGGCCAGATTTGAGTGTTCAAAGCCTTGCGCCACTTCTGATTCACTCTCTCTGCTTCGTGCTTGCTGCCAAGCCTCCTTGCCATGGTGAACTTTTATCTCTCCGGAACCACAAACACACATGAACTCTTCCTTCTGCAAATAGCTTTTGGTCATGGTGTTTTGTCACAGGAGCGGAAAGGTAACTGAAATGTTTTTGAAGGGCCCAGCCAACTCTGTTTTTAATACACTTCTCAAAAGTATAGTCAGGCGTACACATTTGGGTGTGATCTACTTGGACCGGAGAGAAGCTGCAACTAGGGAGTGGCTGAGATGGAACCCCTTAGCTTGGCGAGCTGCTCTTCTAAGAGAACCTCTGCAATTTACTAAGCTCCACGCCATCATCCCCTTGGTCAACGGCTGCAAAGAATGTCACTATTTTTCACACATGCTGGAATGGCTGTTTTGGTTCACTGAGATGTGAGGACACGTGAGTTCACCCCTGAGGACCTGCAGCAGGTGGTCTCAGACCTTGTGCAAGGGCCTCTGTGGAGTCAGGAGTTTTTGCTCACCTACCTCTAAAGCTCTGATGCCTGAGCTCTGTGTGGGCCAAGGGCCAGGGTGTTCTGTGTGCCAAGGGGCACGAGGAGAAGTACTGGCACAATGGTCACTAGTCTGACCTCTTATGAGCTGGGTTTAGGGTTCAAGAACCTCCTTTCCTCTGTCACCTCTCTCTGAAGAAGGGATCTCTGCCCACACCCCGACTCTCACTTGTGCAGGTGAAGGGACAGATGTAATTCTGTGCCCTGGTCTCTTTCTTGTCTTTTTATTGCTTTCACGCCTATGCTGAGGTGAAAAGAAGATGCTAATGCCCAGCTATAAATGAGATGGAGACGTGAGCTTTAAGAATAAAGGAGTGATGTTAGGAACAGTTCCATCCTGCAGCCAAACCATCAGGAGAAACCTGCCAGTGTCTGTACCGTCCTTCTAGGAAGCGATTTTTTCCAGAGTGATAGGCTTGTGTTGTTTTTTAGGAAAAGCAGTTAGCTTGGAAAGCGTAGCTTAGTTGAACAAGACAGAGAAAGGAACGGACATACAAAATAATATAAGGGGAACACACACACAAGACAGAACACTCATATACATAAATAAATCTTTAAAAAGGAAACAAAAATAGAATTATTTTACTTTGTCATAACATTTTTATGATCTTCCTTGGCCAACAAGGACGTGGGAATAGGTGTTCCCATGGAACATAATGGAGTATGTCTGGTTTTGTCTCTTCTCTTTCCTGGCTCTTCCCCGATCCTATCTGAAGAGTGACGCTATCGTGGTGACTCATATGCTGAGGTGTTCTTAGGGATAAAAGGCTGGCCACAAGGTCACAATGTATGACAAAAGCAGGTCTCTCTGGCCAGCGCTTCGTGAGCTCTAGCTGATCCGGCTATGCCATGGCAAGTTGGGTGTGCAATCCATGGGGAAGCTGGTCCTACGATGGAGGGCGTTCTGTCCATATCTCTAAAATGCTGTAGAGATAATTGCCGAGAGTGGATCCTAGAAACTGTCCCTGTTCTTTGGTGAAGATGTACAGAAAAGGACTCCAAAAGGGTCAGGAACGAAAGGCACAGAAGGGTACCTGTCATCACTCAGGGCCCTCTTTTTCCTTCTACTCATCATCTGACTTCTTCCAAAGAGTGCAGGGGTGTTTCCTAAGTACCAGGAGACCAGAGGATCCAGGCCGAAACTGATGGCCGTGTGGTTAGGGTTCACAGACAAAGGAGAAAAAGCTTTTAACAAATAGGAGAATCCTCTGATTAGATGGGACTTCGGGTTCTCTGTGGCTTAAACCAAATTCCCTATGAATTGTCACAATTTTATGCCACATTTCAGAGTAACTTAATGCCAAACTGCCTGTCTGGGTTGTAGTCCCTAACACTGAAAAATAATGCAGACACACACATACATACGTACACACACAAAGCCACCCAGGAGCAGATACATGTATGTATGATGAATATGATGAGTGATCAGCTTTCTTAGCATTTCTGAATTAAGGCTTCAAAGAGCTGCCCTCAGACTCTGAGTCTAGCCACATTTTCATATAGGAGAAGGGGATGTTAATTCGTTTATGATGTAATTGTGCTTCCAACCATGATGGGGGTTTTGTGTGACTTCATTTTTAATTGTATCCACTTTTATATCAGATGATAAAATCTGATATAAAATCATACCATTGGGGCTTTATATAACATCAATGCAACTGTCCACAGAGTCAATCTCTCTCTCTTTTTCTCTCTGTTTCTCTCCGTCTGTCTCTGTGTGTGTGGTATGTGTGCACATGCATCCATATGTTTGTATGTATGTGTGTCAGTCTGTCTCAAATATTGCCACATTGCCATCATTGCACAGAACAACCTAAAACAATCAAGTGTTCTCACATGTTTTCATTCAAGCTTCTGTCCAAGCAAAATTCTGAGGAGGGGATGGATTTTAAATGAATGTTTGTCTCTTAACAGTGAATTTCTTCCTTTGGGAACTTGCCATGAGACTACACAAAAGGAGAGAAACCCTGGTGAAAATCACCAGGAATAGGGACAAGCGAGGTTGGAATGACAGAAAGCTTGCCAACCACCTGCCAGATGGGGCAGCCTTGGCTATACATCAGACTGGTGATGATCTGCATTGCACAGGATTTTTTTTTTACAAGACATAAGTTATACATAGAAGATAAATTGCCTGAGTGTCTGATTCACAAAATCTGCAGCAGCATATAATGTTATTTTAAAAAATGGATGAATACATATATCTCTATTTCTGCTTTCTAGGCTGAGCTAGAGAAAGCTACTGAAACATTATGATCCAAGCCTCATTACCTTGTTAATTAGCTAGCATTTGTAAAGTGCTTTGAAGATGAAAAGCATCCTATAAATGCTAAGAATTATTAAATAATGTGAGAGGAAATCATGAAATAGATACATTGTTAACATTAATTTGTATTTTATCTTTGCATATCAGCGTTTCCCTCAAAGCCGACATTTGGGGCTGAACTAGGCATGAACTCTGGTGGACGGGCCCTGTGACTCAATATTTCAACAGGCTCCAGGTGAATACTTTCCCCAAAATAAGTGTTCACATGGAAATAAGCTATCCAGAGAGAACCCCAATTAAACTGATGGAGTATTAACTAGTTAAACAAGTGACCTCTAGCTGAAAGTCCAAGGAAAAGATGTGCTGGGTGGTGGTGCACCCGTTAATCCTAGCACTTAGGAGGCAGGGATAGGCAGATCTCTGAGTTCGAGGCCAGCCTGGTCTACATATTGAGTTCCAGGACAGTCAAGGCTATACAGAGAAACCCTGTCTTGAAAAACCAAGAGAAAGAGAAAGACAGACAGACAGAGAGAGAGGATGCATTAAGTCAGAAGCAGTGAATACCTCCAAAACCCAGTATGGTGTGGTTCTAGCCAGCAATCCCACCACTTGGGAGGCAGAAACAAGAGCACCTTCTAGGAGTTCGAGGCCAGCCTGTACTAGTTCTATGCTAGCCAGAGCTAAATGATAAAATCCTGCCTCAAGAAACAAAACAATAAATTAAACAAGATTTCCACTTTGTTCAAGACAATGAAAAAAAAAAGCCAGCAAAGAGATCAGCCAAAGTATTTCTGGTGTGTAACACATGAGTCTACTTTGCCCCTGCCCCAGGGTCCTCTGTCCTGCTGCTGAGTCTCTCTGGACAGTATATTATGGAGTGTTGACTGTTCTCCACACTGTCCTGTCATCAAAACAAGTTAAGCCAACTCTTCTGAAGCTGCAGGCTGGCTCCCCATCATCTTGGGCCCCCCTCCTCTCCTCTCCGGGTGTGAAGTGGGCAGGAGGCAAACTAGCTTCCAGAAGTCTTTGGCAACCTGCCAGGAGCTGACACTCAGGAGAAAAGACTAGAGGGAAAAAATAATAATCTTAAAATATGTGCATCGTGAATACTTTCAATAAAACAGGAAATAACAGATCAAGTACATTCGAAGTGTTCAGCAAAGTGTCTAATTGCCTAAAAGAAAGTCAACCTCTTCAGATCAAGCAACATCTTTATTGTGGAGCCTGCTTCGGTGATACTGAAGTTAATCCAGATCCTGTTACAGGAAACGCGTCCTTATTAAAGTAACATTAAGTGCTCCCTTTTTATTGATCTTCCCCTTCAGCTTAATGATAGAAACTTACTGATGTTTTAATAATAACCTCACAAGCTTTATCTCATTTTACTGTGCCTTGCTACTAAAAGATGTAGTGGAACCTAACTTAGCATAAACATTTTGCAGATGTCTTTAAAGGCCAGCGGGGAGGTGGGAAGGGGAGAAAAAAAAAAAAGATTCAATTGAGCTGCGTGTTAACAAAGATGGCTGAAAAACTGAAAGATAAAAGGGAGGCTCCTGTGTGAACATCAAAGAATTGTTAATGACAAGAAATACCATTAGGGTTAGCATTGCTTTTGTTTCAACCCTTTCACACCTGCGGTGTGTGGCGAGCTCAGCCTTTGTTCCAAAATCTGAATTACCTCCATTAGCATTTATAGGCCAAAAAAAAAAAATGGCTGCAAAAACAACAGAAACCTACTTCAGGCTTTCCCCTTTGGCTCCAAAAGTCAGAAATTAGTTAGATATCTGTAGATTTCCCTCTGGTCTCGGGGTGGAAGTATGGAAGAGAGGTGTAAGGTTGCAAAGGTTGCAAATGAGTCTGCTTGAAATGTGAGAATCGCTTTGTAACTCAGAGAAGTAACAGGAGCAGCCCGGAGAAGCGCCCAGAAGAACCCAGACGTGAGCAATGACAAAATCAGAGCGTGAAATTCAGATTAGCCCTCCCCAGGCTGGGAGAGGAAGGGGGCATTGCAAGACTTGGCATGGCAAAAGGTGTAACCTGTTTTATTTGGCCCCTGAAAAATTCTAACAGATGGTGGGACCAGCTGTCTTTTTCAGCCATTTAATAAACTCTTCGGTGGTAACAGTTTGAAAAGTGGGGGATTTTTGTTTTAGGCCAGAGGAGAAAATAAAGAAATCTGTCCCAAATTGTCTTTGCCAAGTCTTAAAGCCTGGAAACATGAAAAGTTAAAGGAGGAATGAACAAGCCGTGGTCTTGTTTTTTGTTTTATTTTGTTTTAAGGGAACTGCAACAAAAAAACAAATTATCTTAATTGCTGAAAAACAATTTTGTCTCATTCTTTTTTATCTAATATGTTCATTGGCCTTTCAAGAAGAGACACCTGGTTGTTTAATATTCATTAACAAGAGTATAGCACTTTGAGGCACTCCTTACAAGTCAACACTCACAGAAGGTAAACACTTTGTTCCGACCAATGAGGGGGCGAATTCCTTCCAATTTGCATAGTTAGTCTAAAATGACTTAGACTTCTCCAGCTCAAGTCAGAACACGATTGAAGAGATTTGGGGTCCTCAAATAATTTCTAAAATGGACACCTTTGCCACCATCACACGTGTGGGCACACATACACACACCAATAAGATGGCAGTTTTTATTAGCGGGAGTTACAAATATTCTCCCCAATAGCTCCAAATTCAAGCGCCCCCCACTTTTTACAATTGTCAATGGTTCCTGGTTGAAGAGCAGCCAGCTCCACTTGACAAATTTTTGTTTTATCTGGATAACTTGGAAAATTACACAGCCAGGGTTGGCAATTAAATTTGGGACAAGTTCAGGTGACAGTAAAAAAAAACTGTATTTTTCTCCCCAAAAAATCATTGTTTCACAGTCTTTGTTCTCAAACAGTTGCACAAGACCCACCCTGCCCTCCAGAAGTGTGAGTCTCATAAGTTAAGATTGGCTAGTAAGGGGAGATGCATTAGTACACACCTTTCATCCCAGCGCACTTGGGAGGCAGAAGCAGGTGGATCTCTATGAGTTTCAGGCCAGCCTGGTCTACATAGCAAGTTCCAGGCTAGCCAGGGGTATACAGTGAGATTTCTTTTCTCAAAACCAAAAGCAAACGAACAACAACAATAATAAAGCCTAGTTAGTGAGAAGAAAGAAAAAGAAAAAAGAAAGAAATGAAAAGGAGGACATGACTGGCCCTTTGTATGGTGGAGGAGGTTTATTGTAGATAAAAGGGAGCAGAGCCAGAGGCAGAGATAGCTGAGAGTCCAGAGTGAACATGGCCTTAAGCTGGACCATGTAAGGGGAAGGGAGAGCCAGGAGCCAAGAGGCCAGGCACCCAAGAACCCAAAAGCCAAAATGGCTGGTTTATATAAGAATCAAAGAGGCAGGGGAAAGACAGGCAGGGTGGGAGTGGGGGGTGGGGGGGATGTTTAGCCCAGTTCCTGGAGTGGAAAAGATTAGGGTAGGTGATGAGATGTACCCGGAGGACCCTGTAGCAGGTAGGGAGTGAGGGATTCTGGGAGAATCTGATGCTTTGATTTGTTAAATAAGTACCTCAGCCATCTGTCCTGGGTTTTGAGACCTAACACCTAGTACCTAGTAAATAATTCTGTTTAGTTCCTGGCTTGCCTTCCTTCTTTCTGACTAGTTAGTAAAGTTGGCATCTGAAGCAAGTTACAAAGTTGCAGGCAGTGGTAATGGAAGATACCATGACTAATATACATTTTCTTACACAATACAAAGTACTATACTAAGTTAGGGAGATGGGTACTTTCAAATCGAAATATTAAAGAAATGGAACTTTATAAGATGCAGAAAACCTATCTGCACACTAGATTTATCCTTTTATAAATTTAGATTTATTTGTTTGTTTGTTTTATGTATATGAGTGCTCTGTTTTCCTGCACACCAGAAGAGGGAATCAGATTCCATTACAAATGGTTTTGAGCCACCACGTGGTTCCTGGGAATTGAACTCAGGACCTCTGAAAGAATAGCCAGTTCTCCTAACCACTGAGCCATCTCTCCAGCCCAAGCTAGGTTTATCATGTGGCTGGAAGGCACATACTCTCAACTACTTCCAATCTCTACCTCCAAAATGTCCAAACCTTTATGCCTACATTGACCGCTTGCTGGTACCAAATCAAATAAAAGCCACAGTGCTGTCCCATCTTCCAGAATACAGAAATGTGCTTTATCCTGAAAATAAGAGGAAAAAATAAGATGGTTCATATAAAACCCAACTGAACATACATGCACACATATTTTTACACACACACACACAAATATACACACACACTTCCCCTCTGACACATTATCATTAGGTAAACAGCTGATCCAGGATAAGTAACAGCACGGTTTAGGACTAGCTGTCACCTTTAATTCTTTAAAATCATCAGGTTAACCTATATAGGCTTTCTGTCAGTGAGACACAGCCACAGCCACCTATGCATGGGGTACTTTCTGCCCCATGGCCACTTCACCTTCAGAACTGTCACGTGAACTCCCAGCAGTGACTGTGACCCAAGCAGTGACCAGCAGAGTAGCCCACAGGAAAGGACATGAAAACATCAAGCCCTAGGTTGTAGTGACACACTAGTCGTGGGTCTAATACGAGACTGAATCCAAATTTCATGCTGCTTCCTGATGCAGCCTCATAATGTCATATTTAACATCAGAGAACTGTAACCATTCCTAGCAGAAATAAAAGCAATCTTTCATGCTAGAGCAAAGAATTACAGATCAATGAAGCTCATTAAAAGGTGATAAGTTGGTGGGGCATTGGTGACCCACTTTAATCCCAGAACTAGGGAGACAGAGGCAGGCAGATCTCTGTGAATTCAAAGCCAGTCTGGTCTACAGAGTGAGCTCCAGGACAGCCAGGGCTACACAGAGAAACCTTGTCTCAAACAACAACAACAATGCAGGATGATTTGGCAATGTCCTACAATAGAGATGGGGAAACTTGAGAGATCACCGTCTTGTGGCAAATCAGCATGCCAGTCATTTGTGATTTTTCTCTATTCCATCACGCCTCTCTGCAGAACTGTGTCTTGAAAACACAGTTTCACTACTCCCTTGAGTTTATTTCCAACATCACAGATGGAAAAAAAAAGGCACAAAATCCATGAACCAGAGACAAAGCTGTAACTCAGTGGCCAAGGATCAGTATTTGCACCTATGTCCTGTATCCTGTACCTAAAGAGTGATGTGCAAAGAAAGATCAAACCTGCATACAGAAGGAGCCAATAGGAGAGGACCAAGCTTAAGGAATTCCCTTATTAAGAGGAAGCAAGCTTACCTCCTCTATGCCCCAAACTGAGGCTTTATCATCGTACTGAGTAAGTGATCGTGGGCCCCTCTATTCCTAAGGGAACAAGGCTTTCTCTGCTCTCCACACCTGCAACATTCTTTGAAGGCAATGGCGGCCAGAGCATCCTCTCAGAAGACCCACAACAATGTGAAGAAGAGCAGAGAATGAATGAACTCCTTAAGGGTGTTGTTAATTAGCACTTTATCTTTAAAAAGTCCTAAATAGATGAAAGAGAGACTTTCATGAAAAAAAAACAAAAGCAATTATTAAAAAGTTGGAGAAAAAATAGGTGAATGTTTTCATATTTTTAAGGTGGAGAGACCTTTCCAAACAGAATGCCAAAGATACTTTCAAGGAAGAAGAACAATAAGTTATGCATGGTGGCACACACCTGTGACTTCAGCAGAGGGAGAAAGACTGGAAGTTCAAAGTCAGCCTGGGCTACATGGTGAGCAAGTCTGAGGTCAGCCTGAGCTACAGAGTGAGACCTTGTCACAAAAAGAAAAATGAAGAAAAAAAAATCCTCTTTACTCCTTGTCCAGCTAGTTCACAGATAGGAATCCTCTCTGGGAAAATGGGCGGAGCTACATACAACTCATCATTTTTTTTTTGAAGCATTGTATATAACAACAACAATAAAACAAGGATTGACACAAATATTCACACACAAAGGCATGGTGGTCTAGCCACACAGTGGAATAATCTGTAGACTTTCAAATGGCCCAAAGGGTCAGGTTAAAAAATAAAATAAAAGCCTCGTTGCAAATTTGCTCATTTTTTTTTTCTAGTCTCCTTATCTTCCTCCACACCGGGGATCAAACCCTGGCTTTTGCTCATAACACACAGTCACTGAACTGTGTCCTATAACATGCTGTTAAAAACAATGTAGGTATGGATACTATTCTCAGTTTTCAAACAGGCCAATGAAGTGTAATAAAAGCTGCACCAAATACATAGCACTCAGCATTACAAAAGAAACGATCATGGGCGCAAAGCAACTGGCTATGTTTCTTTCATCAGATGTATACAGCTTATACTAATTATAAGTTAATTCATCCCCAAATGCTTTTCTGTGAATTATCAAATCCTATTTTAAACGTTTCGTTTCTGCTGTTGTTTTGGGTTTGTTGAGGTTGTTGTGTGAGACAGGGTTTCTCTGTTGTTATTTGGGACAGCCCCTGGCTGTCCTGGAACTCACTCAGAAGACTAGGCTGGCCTTGAACTCAGAGATCCACCTACCTCTGCCTTCCAAGCGCTGGGATTAAAGATGCACTCAAACCCAACCACCTGGCAACCTTTCTGTTCTCTGTTAAGAAGTTCCAGGAGGGAACTCACTACCCCTGGTTCAAAGAAGACACCTTATAAACTGAACAGTTAGGTAATAAATACATTTTGGCACATCATTAGAAACAGATTATTGTGAAACTATTAGAAGTTGAAACTTCTGTTAATTATGTAGCAATATGGTGAAACATTTATACCAAAAATTAAGAAAAAGACCAGAAGAATACAGGTGCAGGTGTTCCAGCTAATAAGTTTGGAAGTGTGATATAAATAGATATAAAATTGATATAAAATGATATAAAATAGTTATAAAAATGAAGTTAGGGGCTGCAGAGACAGCTCAGAGGTTAAGAGCACTGTCTGCTCTTCCAGAGGTCCTGAGTTCAATTCCCAACAACCACATGGTGGCTCATAACCTTCTATAATGAAATTTGGTGCCTTCTTCTGGCCTGTAGACACATATACAGCCAAAACATTGTATACATAATAAATAAATCTTTTTTTTAAGCATACTATTTTTAAAAAAATGAAGTTGTGCTCAGAGAGTGAGCTTATGGGCAATCAGGCTGAAGTTAACTCTGTAAATGTTTTCAGTTGAATTTTCAATAAATATTAAAAAAAAAAACACAACTGTTTGAAACCCCAAAAGTGGATTATTGTAAGAAAGAATAGAGATTTTGACCAAAACATGCTGGGTTGTTCAAGTCTGATGAGCTCATACTTACCAAGAGTACAGTTCCAATCTTGGAAGCCTAAGGGCGCCTGCCATCAGTCCATCAGCGGGCATCTGTCCCTGAAGAACTGATAGACTGTTTTAAGTCAAGAGCCTGTCCTGTCTCTCACAAGGGCCTATGAAACAGGAAGACCAGTGGGTAGAGCAGAAAGGGAATGTACTGTCCACAAGACAACCTGAGCGGATTCCAGCCCTATCCTACTTAAATTCTGAAAAAAAAAAAAACAAACCTTTATGAATAACAATTTATGAATTTAAAACTTTTACTAAGGAGGAACAAGAATAAACTATTTTAAAACTCCCTTCTATTCTGGCAGAGCCTTTTCTTTGACCAAAATGAAATTTAAAGGAAAGGTTCATTTCAGCACTGACATTTTTAAAGCTTGGATTCTGACATCGGAATTCAGGAACGAACGCTTTGCATTAATTACGCTGTTCTTTTGATAATGAAAGAGGCGCGTGTGACTCTTTGAAAGCGCTGTGGCCAGATGGACCCATAATGTATAAGTGACAGTGCCTATGAACACTGGAGGGCTGACAGCTCTGGGTAAACAGAACTCCAGAGTCTCTGCAAACTGAGCGTGAGGGATAACGGTGAAGGTTTGAACTCTGGCTGCCCGGCCCCTGCCACGGGGCCTCGGGCTTGCTGGTGCCACCCGCACCACGGGGATGAGCAATTTGGTCTCTTCTCCACTTAATCCTTGCCTGTCTGTGGAGCCCTCACGGAGAGTGCCAACTGTATGGCTCTGGGTCGAAACACCTGCCCATCAGGAACTGGACTTATCCCCCCAATTTCCTTTCATGCAGCCACAAGGCAGACATCAGATGGTGGTGACTTCTGCTCTCTCCTGAGAGGCCTGGTGACGCGGCATCCCACGGCTCTCTGCTACAGATTTGCCGTTTTCTGCATACTTACTGGAGCGTGGGGTTTTAAAATAGCAGGCAGGATCTTCAGGAAGCCTTTCTCGAAGCATTTAGGTGACAGGGCTATGATTTCCTATCATCTGAGTCTCACAGAACTCTCTCATCGTTATCTGTGGGTCTCTGTGTTTAAACATTGGACATTTGTTGTGTTTGTGATTCTAATCCCCTTGTGTTTGTGAACTGTTTTATTCGTCATTACCCCGGGAATAAATACTACTCTTCCCATCATTTTATGGATGAGGAAATGAAGCTCGGACTGGTAAGGCACTAACAGTCACAGAGTAGTAAGTGGAGGACATGAGACTCAATCTGGCCCCAGAATCTATTCCTGAAGTCCTCAACAAGTTCGTGTCTTTGAACTCTTGGTGCTCAGCTGATGGTGATATTTTGAATATTTGCAGAACCTTCTGGAGTTATCATGGGCTGCAGAAAGTCCCATCCCAGGTTCTCAAGTTCACCCTGATTCCAGCCGAGCTCTCTCTCTGTATAGTGGGAGCCATGCAACAAACAGCTACTACAAGCTTCCACTTCTAGAGTCTCCAGCCACCTTGCCTGTCCCGACATGATGGACTTTATCTCCTGAGCCGTGAGCCAATATAAACCTCTCCTCCTGTGGGTTTTCTCTGTGTGTGTGTGTGTTGTGTTACAGTAGCAGGAGAGCAACTAACACAGGTATAGTTTCCCACATCTTATCATGAACAACCCTCAGGTCTGGTAGGCTATCTGCATCACTTGCAGCTAGTACTAGTATCTTCTAACTTTAAGTCCTGACTATTTTCTCTTTTACAGCGAGAAGCTTATGCCACCTGCCTACTGTGTCTCCCCCCCCCCACCCCCCAGTGAAGCTGATGGCCTTGAAATTGCCTGTGTCTGACACAGGGTTCTGCTTTGGGCAGAGGCTTCCTTGATCTAGATCACCTTGCATACAGCAGCCTGGTGCCTGGGGAGAGCCGAAGTGTTGGATCGTTGTGAGCCGCCGTGTAGGTGCTGGATCCTCTGCAAGAACAAGACGTGTGCTCAACAGCCAAGTCATCTTTCCAGCTCAGAGACCAAAGGTTCTCACTGGAATTCTAGAAAACACTGAGAGATAATGAAGCGAAAACTCAAGTACTTCCACACTTGTACATAATGTTTACAGCAGAATTATCTGTAATCACCGTAGACTTTTACAACCAAAATGACCTTTGATGAGTAAATGAATAAATTAAACTATGATGGGTAGACACAGTAGAGTATTATACAACAATTTAAAAAAAAAAAAAGAACTGGTACACACCAACAATTTAGTGTTCAGAGTCATTAAATGAAATAGGAAGTTTCAAAATGTCACGGACAGTGCAATTCTGCCTAAGATTGGAGAGCTGGGTCTGGACAGCAGATAAAGTCTCCGTCACAGGAAGAGATGTCCTAAGGCAGAAGGAGCACCGTGAAAACGTCTTGAATTGCTCACTGGCTTGGACACCTTGCCACTGTTGCCTCCAGAATTCAAGGCGTTCACCCACTTGCATACTCCAGGACGCATGATCCTACAAAGGGCCCAGTTTCCAGGGCCAATTTCATGGCCTATCTATTTCATCCTTTAGTACAAAGGGTGCCAGAGTCCCAGTTGACCAAGGCTGATTCACCGTGTGACAAACCATCCTGGCAGGCTTCCTCCCGAAGGGTGCCAACCGCGTTAACACCTTGCACCCCAGTGCATATTAACGTTTCAAGTGGGTTGTTAATTGCTGTGGATTAAATGCAGGCCTGTGATCAACGGCAGCTGGCTCAGGTTTCATCTGGGTCTCCAAAACCCCAAAAGGAAGGAAATGGCCGCTGGATGACTGAAGGTTTCCCCGCTTCCCGGAGAAGCTCTGTGAGATGGGAGCCTGAGGCCACCCACCCACAGAACTGCTGGGAAGCTGGAAAGCCAGCCCTGGAATGCATTTTCCGGTAGCTGAAGCAAACTTCCTGGCTGCCTGTTTTTTTCTTTCAGCCTTTTTTTTTTTAAGTAGCCTGTTGGCTGGCCCTACAGAGCTCTTCTAGCAGCTGGGGACCTGCCTTGGGGCGGGATTGAGGTCGGGAGTCCTGATGAGCGGCTTTGTTCTCTTAAACACCATTGTCATCTGACTCACCTATTACTGTGAATAATTTGCTAATTTTGGCCATAAAAACAAGTTCTTAGACAATCTCCAGTAATGTGTCCTTTTATGTCGATCAGGGGAGTATTTCCCTGCCTTCTTTTTGTTTGATATGGAAATGAGCCTGATAGCTTTGTAGCCAGGCAGGAATTGGAGCAAGGGAGAGAAAGAAAATTGTGTCCACCACAAAGGTGGCTTCTGCTCCCTCTGCAAAGCTTTGAAGAATTAGCTTCTCGGGGAAAACAAAGTCTCTCAGAATAAATGAGCATCGAGTCAGAGTTCCCATGGGTATGGAGGGCTATTTTCTGGGTGTCCGGAAAACATACATATCTATGCATATATGATTATGGAATGGGTTGCCTGATGCTCTCACTGATAAATCATCTGAGACAAAGCTTCCTCGTGTCAGGGGTTAGCTGGCTTGGGAAGAGTCACACCATCATCGGTTTTTCTCATCTTTGGATTCACCAGCACAGGGTTCTGGCCAAGGCAGACAGACAGACCTACCACTATGTTCCCAGGCCACACCATCTGCAGGTCAAGGAGCCCTGGGCTTCTCCTTCTTCTCTCCCCTTGATGAATGACACCCCCCCTTAGCCATCTTAGCACCCTACTTCTGCTGCTCACGTCCTGCCCCAAATGAGGGGTGTTGATTGCACTAGAAGGTGATAGAGTGGAATCTCCCTGTTACTTCAGGCAGACCTTTCCCAATGGGAAACACACTACCTGCAACCTTTCTCTTGCTTTCAGTGGATAGACAGGACAGTTGAGGTGGAGTTTCACATGCTAAAACCTTCTCTCAAGGGAAGAGGAGGGCATTAAAAAACAATCTGCAGGGCACAGGTATTGCTGTTCTTGTTCACTGGCACTTTTCTGAGCCTGGGCTTTCCACATCCTTGGGTTTCTATGAGGATCCTTCCCCTGTATCAGTGTTCCAGGTCCCCTCTCAATGTGCCAGCACCCCATGCCTAGCCCCTTTCCCTGGCTCTTTGCCCTAAGCTCTAGACACATGTGGTACTTATCAGGGCTGTTTTTCCTTCTAGCCAGTGCTCTTTAAACCTAGTGGCCATTCTTAGAGAAGTCCTGCCTTGCAGACCAACACCCTCTCCCTCCATACACAGAGTCCCTGTGTCCCCAAGAGCCTCCCTAACCTTTGAGGTAGCCTGGCATGGCACTTTTACCTTCTCTGCCCCTAACTTCTATTTTTAAAAATAGACTAGATTTCAAGGCCTGTTTCACCCTCTGAATTTATGACGTGACGCTAGATCTGCCATGGAGAGGAGGGTTTCTTTTCCTGTGTTTCCCTTACCGATCTCTCTTGTTTGAGGGTCATTACTTCAGCTTCTGGAAGGAAGGCAGCTAGCACCCAGGCCATCACATGGGTGAAGCCCGAGGACATCATCCTGAGTGCAATGAGCCAGTCACAAAAGGACAAGAACATATGATTCCCCTCCTAGGATGGATCTGAACTGTTAAATCCAAACAGCTAGAGAGGGGAATGGTGGATGGCAAGGGCGCTCGGGGGAGGGGGGGCGGGGTAGACAGAAATGGAGAGATGTTTAATGAGAAGAAACTTTCCATTTTGCAAGACAAAAACCAAAACTAGAACGGTTAAGATGGGAAATTTAATTGTACATTTTTGCCTAAACTGGACTTAAAAAAAAAAAAAGAGTGAGTGGGGAAAGAAATATCTCCCCAAAAGCAACATGTGGGGGTGGGAAGTGTCTCTAGCATGAAACAAAAATAGGTGAAGGGAGAGGTGAGGGCCCAGAGAGGTGAAGAGCCTCCGCAGAGCTGCTCAACCACTCCGCTTCGCTTGCACAGGGGTCTGGATCACTCCCTATTTTCTAATCAGAACTAGAAAATGCATTGCAGTTGGTTTAAAGGTATGGTCCAGTAACGTTTATTATTAACCCTATAATTATTTTGGCGCTATTATCTAACCTGCTATTATAATCAACAAAAGACACACCTGATAAAAATTTTAGACTAGCCTTATCTTCCCTGGGGCAGGGCAGATATTAACCCTGTAAATTACCTTTACCTCCCAGCCCCATCCCAGACCAATTGTTCTAATAATTTCTATCTGGCTACTTCCCACCCACAATTCCATGAATGCCCGCTTATTCTTCTCATCTGGGCTGCTTCCTCCATCCTTGCCTGCCATGTGCTCCTCTCCAAGCTAACACATGTATGCCCGCATGCTTCTTCCTTCTTCTTCTTCTTCCTCCTCCTCCTATTCTGGTACCTCTCTCTCTCTCTCTAGTGATCCTTAACCAAGCCTACCTCCTTCTGCCCTGCCCAGGTGTAGGCCTTCTAATCAGATAACTGGGGAACATTCCTTCTCATCACATGGTTATAGAAGATCGTTCAACATTGTAACCATGTCCATGGCAGGGCGGTAACCAGATCTCAAGGCGCTGAAGTCAGCATTTGAAAACAGGTGAACCTTCCTCCAACAAGGAATCGGAGCTGAGGTAGCATGAACTAGGCCTAGGATTCAATCCTCAGTTCTCTCCCTACAATAAAATAAAATAAAATCAGAAAACAGCCTTAACCCGTCATGTTATACAGAGACTAATTGCAATCCTGTCAGTTATCAACCAGGTGAGAAGAAAGCAAAATACGGGTATTTAGAAGGTTCTTCCTTTTATATTTACATCTCTACTGTTGTATTCTAAGTCCTTGGAGTTAGAGTGATGATGTCACTATGACAAACTCAACAGAAAGCCTGGGAGGGGAGTACAGAGGATTACCCACTTGGCAAAGGCTCTTTGGAAGTGAAGATGGCCACCAACTGTAATGCCCTCACCCCCAACCCCCCACCCCGGAAGCAGCAAGGGTGACAGAGCTCTCTGAGTCTCACTGAGATACCCCAGCCTAAAGGTTTGCTTTGTCTCAGCCCTAAACACACGTCTGAGACATTTCATAACAGTGCTGAGATCCGTGGGCACTAAAATGTCAAGGAAATGGAAGCTTTCTGCCTCTTAAAAACTCACCCCACCTAAAGGGGTAATGGAGGTTGCACTGTGGCTGAAATAAACATCCTCCAGATTTGTTTGAAAATTTCCACAAGACTCAGTTCTTCACACACTAATAAAAATATTTCTTTTTAGGGCACAAAGAGCTGGCCCAGTAGTTAAGAGCACTTGTTACCCCGGCAGAGGATCCTGGGTCTGTCCCCAGCATCCACATCCTATCTTAGGATCACCCATAACTCCGGTTCTAGGGGTTCTGATGCCGTCTTCCAATCTCTGCAGGCACACACGTGGTACATATACATACCATGCAGGCAACACACACACACACACACACAATAAAATAAATAAATCTTAAAAAAATCAACAAAAAATTGTTTTTGTTTTGTTTTGATTTTGTTTCGAGACAAGGGTTTTCTCTGTGTAGCCTTGGCTGTCCTGGAGCTCACTCTGTAGACCAGGATGGCCTCGAACTCACAGAGATTCACCTGCCTCTGCCTCTGGGTTCTGGCATTAATGGCGTATGCCACCATACCCAGCCAAAAATTATTTTTATAAATAGTAGTAACTATTTTCAAGAGACAACTAGGCTAGCAATGTAGCTCAGGGTCTGGGTTCGATCTTTAGCAATAAAAGGGGTTGGGGGTGTGGACAGTAATGTTGGGAATGTGGCCTAAAGTTATTCAAAGTCCATTAAGTTAAAAAAACAAAAACAAGGGAAACTAGCCCAATTGGCAGTATCTATCCCAGAAACAGGTAAATAAATCCCCCCTCTTCACTGTCAAACAAGAGTAAAGTTATGGTGTTCCTGAAGGGGGCTTTGACTCAGAGTCCGATCTTTATGTTTAAGAGAGAATGTTTATGTAAGTACATATTATCCAAGAATGTCTCAGGCATGATGCAGTCTCTCCCCGTTCTCAAGAGTGAAGGGAAATGACAACAGTAATCACCATCAGTGTGACAGTGTGCCAGGCGTAAATGTCCGCAAAGGTTAAGTCTGTTATGAGGCTTTTTGGAGGCTCTGTTTAGTCATGTGCCAAACAAGAGCACTTTACTGCTTAAGAAGAAATTTAGGTGGCTAACTTCATAACATATTCTCTCCCCCCTCATCCCCTCTTACACACACACACACATACACACACACACAGCAATTGTCAGCTGAGAAGCAACAATCCAGAGAGAGCATGTGTTGATGAATATTTTAGTGGGGAAAAATCCGAAATGATCATTTAATACAGTGACATTGGCCACTGCTTCCTGCAGCCATCTACCATGTAGCAAGCACTACACTGACAGTTGGGAAAGCCAGGATATGTCACTGGATCCTGTGATCTTCCGTGCGCCATTCTGGCCCGTTACAATGTTAAGGTTTCACTTCACAGAAAGTGAGGTTAATCGGAGAAGAGAAAGCTAAAGACAGTACTGTCTTGGGGGCTGTAGCTACTGAGCCCCGAAACATGGCTAGTGAGATTCAGCAACTAAAATTCATTGTAAAGAATCAAAACAGCCATGTGTAGATGGGAAGTGGCCGCTGCACTGCTCCGATAGTGGCTGTCATATTGGCTAACACGGTCTTAGAGGATGCACCGCTTAAAGCAGTGTCAGGGAAAGTCTGTGGAGACCAGCAGTGCTGACGCGGTGGAGCGGAAGTCCACTCTGTCTGAAATGAAAGGGCAGTGGTGGGTACCTCGGAAGCAGCCACAGGTGGATTCCAAGCAGGGACAGAGCAAGGGAGAGAGGGCATCTGGACAGCGAGCAATGCAGGGTTTGGGGGAGCAGGCGGAAGCCAGTTAGCCCGCAGACCTAGTCTCCAGCCATCTTTGCTGCATTCTATTGGCTACAGATGAGTCTCTAAGGACAGGCAAGTTAGGGAATGGGAGATACTGTTGGTATTCCATGAAAAAATGCTGTCTGCCGTGAAACCAGGAATCAGAGAAGACGATGAAGGCTCCAACCAAGAAAATGGAAATGGAAAAAGAAAGGAGCGGCAATTTAATGGAAGTAAACCAGAGGTGATGGACGTGGGGAATGATGGAGAAAGCCCTAGTGAGGGGAAAACTAGGCAGAAATCTTAGGGAGAAAGTTGGTTTGGAAAGTGAGGCATATTTATTTTAAAGATCTGACAGGACAGACCTGATGCCATAATCAGGATATCCAGCAATTCAGGACTGTTGCTCTGAGTTAAGGTTGAAGACATATTTCTGAGTTGTTCAAGAGGGGGGTGGTTTAAGGAAACATACATGATAGAAACTCAATAAATTCTGAGGCAAGGACTAGAGTGGCTGAGTCATGCTTCATGTTTGTAACAAGAAGAAAAAGCAGTTGGTACTTGCGCAGTTCCTTAGAGAAATGATGCCCTCAGCCTCGAGGCCAGGACTATTGGCGAAGCAGGTAAATATAGCAGATATCTGGACTGGTTTGTTTAGTAGGTATACTCCAACCTGTTTCTGGCATGTTTCTCTTTTCTAGGGAACTAAAAAACTGTGTTTCCAGGACTCTGTTGCAGCTGTAGTCTCTGGTGCCAAGTTACTTTGCACCAATCAGGTGCAGCATGCCAAACTCGGGGGCAGAGGTGGGAACTGTGTGTTTGTCTTTTCCACCAGTACCTGCAATGCCTCCGTTTTCTCTGTGGCGACTGTAACAGAAGTCGACATCCCAGTCCTGTTTACATAGCCATTAAAAGGCATGATCAGATCATAACAGAGGTGGCAAGGATTCTGACGCTGGGCAGCTATGGCTATAGCTTTCCAGAGGCAGCTTTGCGACTCTACAGCTCCTGATACTGGCCTGGCAGCAGTTCCTTGGGGTGGCTTTGGCAGGAACTACTGAAAGCTCAACTGAAACTCTGGATCTTCAGTCTCCAGTCATTTTTGCAAGCTATTTAATGGCTGCTAATAAGGTTCTTTTTATTTAAATGAGTGGGGCAGATGCTGTTGGTTGCAGCTGGTCTCTGGTGGCAGGGTAGAGCCAAAGGGTGGGAGATCCTGGCTTAGGTCTGGGTGCCTCTTGTAGCAGCCACCCAGAGAAACGTTAGGAGAATGATAAATGAACAAGATTTTCAGAGGGCAGCCACGAGCACGCTAGGTGAGGGGAAAGAGATCAAGTCACCCGAAAATGGATTATGATGCCCTAGACAGAAGGTGCTAAATATGAATTCTTCACCAAGGAAGGTGCAAGGTAAAAAGAGTAGATCCAGGCAGAAACTAGCATGTTATTAGAACCCAAATTGAAAGGACATTGCTACCTGAAGACCAAAAAGACTATGGGTAAAACTATTGCCAATATATATTAAAAAAATAAATACTAATTCATTTTTTTTTAACTGAGACAAGGTTTCACTATGTAGCCTAGAGCAGCCTTGAGCCTCAAACTCATGATCCTCCTGCCTCGGCCTTCTGAATGCTGGAATTACAGGCATACACCCACCACAGCTGACTGAGCTCACCTTTTGAATGGAAAGATAGAGCTGATAATTGTATTAGTCTGTCCCCAGCTGGACCCTTAAAATAGCAGACTGATACCTACCTATATCCTTAAAACTGGTGTCTTAAAGATTGCAAGGTCAATACTGTGGCTAATGCTATGTATGAACTTCTGTTGATTTGACTCCAGAGAGAGAAAGAGAGAGAGAGAGGGAGAATAGAAAAAAATTTAAAGCATTATGGTTCCACACTAGAATCCTTGAGGTAGAGAGATCTATTCCAAACAGTCCTTAGCGGTATTTTCATCGTGAAGTGTCCTCAAGTTAACTTAGAAAATGCTACCACACATCTATATAACATGTGATCATTTTTCTTAGAGTAAAATTTTACCTTCACCCAAGAGGCACTCTACTGAGGTGAGTAAAACGTTGCTCTGCTCCTGGAGTCACAGGACCCAAACCCCATGCCAAGAACAAGTTAGTGCGGGACTTGGACAGATTCCTCAACCCCCCCCATGCCCCCACCCCCTACCCACCCCCTTTGCAACTTTCCCATCCACACAACAGCCTGGCCAAAGGATTTGGTAAAGTCCCGCACAGCTGTGACCTGAAGCTGCTCCGTGGTCCTCCAGCTTCAATGTCATGGAAGTCCTCCGCAGCCAAAGGGTGTGTGCACATAGTCAGGCCGCAAGTGTTGCCGCCCAGCAGATGATACCACAAACCACAGAAAACCGTGATCTGGTGCGGCAGCTTGCTCTTTCCTGGGTCAGCCAGAACACATCCTCCATCCAGCAGCCCTGGCCTCGGAGAACTGCAAATGGAGGGCCCTGGCTTTGCTTGTGACACAAAAGAACATTTTTTTTCATTATATTTTCATTAGACTCTTATCCAAAGTCATTTTCCTACACATTAATGCAAGTTTTTATTTTACTACTATGACCAGGTAAAATTTCAAGAACTTTTTAAGTGCAAAGCCCTTACTTAGCTTCAAAGAAAGACTTGACACTTTCATCTCTTCTCAGGGCCCCTGCAAATGCCCCTGCAAATGAGGATGAGGACCCTGAACATCTTTCCTTTATAAAGAACTTGTTGGTATCCTTCTTCAACATTAGAAAAGTATGGTACAGTCCTCCCAATGTTCTCTGCAGAGCAGGAAGCAATGTCACTTCTTTGGGCTCCCACATACTCATTAGAGATAAATTGCCAGGATCCTTCCTGCCTTTAGTTTCTTGTTCTGTGATCCTAGGATAGACTGTGGCTTTCTCCATCCTCCCTTCTGCTCAGCGCTAGATTACAAACTCCCCGAGGGAAAAACACGTGCTCTTCGCTCCTGGATCCTACCCATATCTGGCACTGTGACGGTGCCCATTTGGACTCTCTTGCACAGTAGCCACTGAAGGCTGGCTTCCGGTGCCTAGAAGCTACGGTGGAATGCCAGCCATGTTTGAACTTCCTCAGGTGCCTGCCTCTACCACCTTGGGCTGGGATTATATCTGTGCATGCTAACACACCCGGATTTTTATTTTCTTACTTTTGGGCTTTGAAGACAGTGTTTCTCTAATGTAACAGAGCCCTCCCTGGCTGTCCTGGAACTGGCTTTGTATACCAAGATGGTCTCAAATCATAGAGATCTCCTGCCTGTGCTGGGATTAAAGGTGTGTCTGGCCTTTTGACTTGGGCTCTAAGGCCTGAACTCAGAGTCTCATGCTTTCAAGGTAAGTGCTTCATGGATTAAGCCACCCTCCCGCCTCCCAACATTTCTGGTCCCCCCCCCGCCATCTACCTATTCCTGCCATTGGACGCTCTGCACACTCTCCTAGGGTTGTGCCTTTCACAATCTTCTGCTTGTCCCCAGTCCCTGACACGCCCTGTGGTCTTTTCCCTTCTCTCATCTTCACTCTGTTCCTCTTGCCTCAATACCTTTTTCCTAAGGCTGCTTTAATGGTCTTTTTTCTTTTCTTTTCTGATGGTCTTTTTGTTTTTGTTGTAGTTTTTCTACCTGTGTGATCTCCACTCACTTCTGTGAGCTTGATTATTCTGCCATTTCAACTCAGTGAAAGTTCACAAATCCCTTTCTACACAGCACACACACACACAAAGGCAGGCAAGCATGCACACCACTCACTCTCTGCTTGCCAGCTTTCTTAGACTCCAGAGCCCAAAATGCATTTGGTTCTTCACTCCAAACTCTCCCCTTTCCTTATTCTTCCCCCTTCACCAGCAGCTGAGTTATTCTTACTGTTGACAGGCTAAAACTTCAGTGCCTTTTTGAGTTTTAAAAATAACTTCACTGAGGGATTGATATAACATGACACACAAATGTAAGGATCTGATCTCAGAGCCGCAGCACCCATACAAATTCAAGCAAGGTACACCAGTGTGTCTATAATCCCAGCATTAGGGGCAGGGACAGGAGGATCCTAAAGGCTCCCTGGCCAACCAGTGTATCCAAATCAATGAGCTCCAGGTTCAGGGAGAGACCCTGTCTCATACAATCAGGTTGAGAGTGATTTTTAAAAAGAAAATTAACCTCTGACTTCTACACACGCGCACGTCTACACACATGAATACATACCCCCCCCCACACACACACATACACCCTCCTCCAAAAACTTTATTAAGATACAAGTATATGTTACATAGCTTTTCCTGGGGAGATGTTTTTTAAAAATCTATTCATTCTGAATAGAGAAGGTGCCAACAAACCAAAGAAAAGTTTCCAAGTTCAGGTTTCTAAGCCAATCAGCTGAATAGAGTTGCTTACAGGAAGATGGGTGAATTGAAGGCAGCATGCCACTTGGAGGTCCCCTGAGTCACTTACTTATGGACAGGCAAAGCACTGAAGAATTCTACCGGAAGCATGGGCATGAAAAGTGGCATCACTGAATAGTCCTCTGGGAAACCTGGAGCAGAATCACAATCCAAACCACCCTTTTGTTGTCTTATCTAACCTTGGGAAGGTTTGGGGAGGCACCCCTCCTCCGACTTCCATCAACAAGAGCATCTTAGTAAGTAAGCCATTCCTCCAGAGAGCTTCCTGTGGCTCTGATTCAAGGTGGCAGGAGTCATGTCCAACCCTGAGGAAACAGGTAGGCACCGTCAACACCCCTCCTGTACACCCCTTCACACTGCCTTCTAGTTAGCTTTAGTCTCCATGACAAAATGCCTGAGGAAATCATCTTCAAGGAGAAAAGGCTTATTTGGGCTCACAGCTCAGTCCACGGTGAGTGGGGTGCATCGGAGTCAAAGCCCTCACTGTTCAGTCACTTCCCAAAGGCCCCCATCTCTGAGCCCTAAGGCCCACAGTGGGATTAAGCCTTCAACGGGAGCTCTCAGAAGACAGGTAAGATTCAAGCCATAATACGTTCCATTTTGGTGTTTCTCAGCATCTTCACGGACTTGTGTGATTATCCATGCAATTAACTTGAGAACATTTTCTTTACCACCACAAAGACTGTATCAATAATCCCTTAATCCTCCCGTGCCCAGTTCCTAGTGACCATTCATGTGTGTATGTTTCTATTCTGGGCATTTTATGTAAATAAGATCCCACAGTGTGTGACCTTTGAAGGTGTTCCTCACTCAGCCTAACATTTTTGAGGTTCACCTATGCTGTGTACATCACTCCTCTTTCTGGACACTCCATCACATAAATAGATCACATCTCATCATTCGTCAGAAGATGGACTTAAGAGGCTCCCATGTGGGGCGTTATGAATGATGCTTCTGTGAACATCCACAGACAAATTCTTAGGCAAATGTGTGCTTTCAGGTCTCCCTGTTATAACAATTGTAATCCCACACTTACTTTTTGAGAAACTGCCAAATTACCTTCAGAAGGGGCTGGATCATTTTCCTTCCCCCTCCCCCCAGTATTGAATGAGGATTCCAGCTGCTACACATCTTATATAACCTGTTCTGTTGTCTTTGTTGTAATCTAGTCAACTTGGTAAGTGTGAAGGGGTTTCTTTTGTGCCTTTCAGGGATGACTAGTGATGGCAATGATGCCCTAGTGGACGTCATCAGGATTGCACAGATGCCCTCACCAGACGAGCAATCTCACCAGCTCTATTTTTGAGTTGCAAGCATTCCTCACACACTGTCAATTCAAATTTCTTATTAGATATGGAACTTGCAAACAATTCTCTCCTAGTGTTTGGGTTGTCTCTTCCACTTTCTTCTGGGAATTTTGTTTAGAAAGCTCATTTTTATTTATGTGCATGAGTGACTTGCTTGCATGTACGTGTGTATACCACATATATGTAGTTTCTTGGAAGTCTAGAAAATGATGTCAGATCCCCAGAACCTGGATTTACAGATGGTTTCAGATGCTACATGGGTTCTGAGAACTAAATCCAGGTCCTCTGCAAAAGCAGCAAGTGCTCTTATCTACTTTTTAAACATTGTCCTTTGAAACACCAAGGTTTTATATTTAGATGAAATTCAATTTATTTTGTCACATGTTCTTATCATATCTAAGCTATCTCTGCCTAACCTCAGTTAAGAAAATATAACTGTGTGCTTTATTTATTTTTTTTTTTTTTTAGAATTTGGCCTGGAGAGATAGCTCAGCAGTTAAGAGCACTGGCTGTTCTTCCAGAGGATCTGGGTTCAATTCTCAGCACCCACGTGGCAGCTCACAACTGTTTGCAATTCCTTTTCCAGGGAATCCAGCACCCTCACACAGACATACATGCAGTCGAAATACCAGTGTACGTAAAATTAGTTAATTTAAAAAAGGATTTTAGAATGTAACTTTTACACTTAAGACTATGATAAATTTCGAGATCTGTTTATGTCATAAAGAAAGATGACCTTTAGCTTTTAAATAATAGTTTATCAAAATTTTTAATAATCATTATATATGTATGGATGGATTACAGTGTAATATTTTAACATACATACAGCATATAATGATTAAATATATAGATAATTTGCATATGTTTTGCCTCAAACACTATTTACTTGTATTATGAATGTCCAAAGTCTTCCCTTGCAGCTATTTTGAACTACATACTAAATTAATGTTAATTATAGTCACTTCACTATGCCCTATTCTTTCCATCCCTTCCCCAGCCCTTGCCCCCATGCAGCCTCCATTCTATCTGTGCATGTCTGAGATCAACTTCTAAATTCTACATGTGAGAACATGATGTATCAGCCTAAGTTGTCTCGTTTAGCATGATGTTTTGCAAATTCACTCACGTTACTCTAAACGACAGGCTCTCATTCTTTTTCATGCTATGTGTCTATCACATTTTCCTTTTCATTTACCCTGATGTCCTTCTTTCCATTTGGATGGCCAGTTGTCCTACAGCCATTGGTTCAAAATAGGAGTCTTTAATGTCTCTTGGTTGTTGTTCTGTTTTATTTTGTTTCCTTATTCTAACTCATTGCCAAATTTGGGGGTTTTCTCTTAAAAATGCTGTCATACTTTCACCAGTTCCTCATCAAACCTTCCTCGTCTCTGCCCTAACAGCCACACCACGCAATACCAACAGCACGCAATACCAGGCACTCTACCTAGCCAGGCGACCCCGGAGACAGGAAGACATGGAGCTGTATAAGAGCCCAGAATAAATCCCAGCGTACTCGCCAGGTCAAAGTGCTGTCCCTAACGTCTCTAATCTGTCCCCACCTAGTCTATACCCTGGCTTCTTAAACTCTTGAGACTTCATATTGGGGGCACATAACTGGATTCGGGGGTTGCAAACAAAACTGGCAACAGTAAAAAGATTTTGAAGTGCATCGATCCAAAACGAATTCAAAATCAAATTATGTTGAGTCTGGGGGAGGAGGGTTCCTGGCAGACTGGGGAACCTATGCTCCTCTGTGCTTGCAACTGCAGCCTTGGTTCAGAACACACAGTATGAGTTGAACATGTCGCACCTCACAATACCAATGAATACTTCCTGAAACGTTAAGTCAAATTGGAGATTATTGTATGTGATGAGCTACAATGTGTATTTTTTTTTACTGTTCGAAGTTTTCTAATCTTACAGAAACATAATGGCATAATCAGGAAAAACAGAAACCCTCATAATTTTGTCATCTCTTGGCTTCTTAGTACCATATTTATATATATCTATTGTTCATCTTTCAAATTGTTGAATTGCTAGCTTGAGTCTCTCTTTCTCTCTCTCTCTCTCTCTCTCTCTCTCTCTCTCTCTCTCTCTCTCTCTGTGTGTGTGTGTGTGTGTGTGTGTGTGTGTGTGAATTTTGGCTTAGGGTTAGGATGGAATTTCCAACAACTTTTGAAATAGCCCTAACAAATTTCTTCCATTTTATATTATATATTTATTTGAAGTAACCATTTCAGTGTTGGCAGCTATGTAATCAAAATATCATTAAACTCTGAAAAATACTGAGGTTGCTCTCTGCCCTGCTGTACCAAATAGACAACAAAGTTTCAACTCCTTATGTAAAAATAAAAAGCAAAGCTAGGCAAGATGGTGCACAATTTTAATCCCAGCACTCAGGAGACAGAGGCAGGAGGACTTCTGTGAGTTTGAGGCCAGCCTGGTCTACAGTGTCAGTTCTAGGCCAGCTACATAGGCTACACAGTAAGACCCTGTCTGCAAAACAAACACAAAACCCCTCAGACTACAAGCACATCTACCTCACTAGTATGCAGCTTTGACTTCATCTTTACTAAATGCTAAAAATAAATGAAAATTATCTTAAAATCATGATTTATTGTAAGCTTTTTGTTTGTGTGCCTGTTTTATAGACATATATACCTCAGATACCACGTGGCAGTTTCTTGGGAGAAGGGCTTGGGAGTGGAGAAGCTTAAGATCCCCTGTCCCTCCCAGCAAAGCAAAGGCTTCCCTCATCCTCTCTGAGCATCTCTGTCCTTGTGTGCTCTGCAATCACTATACAGGTGACATTTGACATCTGCCAGACAATGCCGGCTCACCTCCCAAACAACACTGACATCTCTGGAACTCACAGCGCTTTGAATGACAGGCCACACAAAGGCTGACAGAATTCGAGGAGATCCTACTTTTCTGCCTATCGCATTACTGACTCCATTTGGAAGCTTGAAGTCCAAGTCCTCAGCTGAGGAAACAATCCCAGGAAAGGGAGAAAATCAAGGGAAAGCTTGGTCCCCAAGCCAGGCTAGCCACCTGAACCCACCACGCAGAGCCTGAAGACCCTTCCTGTCCTGAGCAGGTTTTAGGGCAGCTGTGGTTGGGTCTCCAGCTAAACAGTAAGGCCGCTCCAAGTCCTGAGGGTTAATCCAGAAGAGTATCCGACGGCAGCCCCTCCCCACCACAACCACGTTTAAAAAAACAAAAAAGAAAGAAAACGTTTCAACTGAAGAAGCAAAGTTTGATGTCGTCCGTGTGGAGATCTGAGAACAATAGCAGCCCTCCGCGGCAGCGTGACTTCAAAAGGCCGCTGAGGGGCCGCTCAGAAAAGGCTTGGTTGTAATGACTGGCGCATCCTCCTGAGGCCCGGTGGCCATTAGCACAGGAAAATCCTTCCCCTTTTCTTCCCAGATCCTTTCCCAGCCAGGCTGATTCAGGCAACAGGAAGGTTGAGCCTTGGGAAGGGATAAGGCCAGACCCACCTGGAAAAAAACCCAGAGAGCTAGAAAAGCCCAGTGAGATAAGAATGTGTTGAGATGACCCAGTTAGTGTACTGATTTTTTTTTTTTAATTTGAAAGGGGAAAGGAAAAGAACATAAAGTTGGGTGTGTAGGGAGGTGGGGGATATCAGGGGGAAATGTGGGAGGAGTAAAAGCATAATCAAAATACGTTTTATGAAAGTTCTTTTTCAATAAAGTAGAAAGTTTTTTAAAAAAATAGGGAGGGGTATCTGGTGGGTTTATGCCGAAGTAAAAGCTCCGGGCAAGTATCAGGTCAGGCCTGGTACAGCCACACCCCAGAGCTGTTGAGGCAGCGCGGGAGCAGGCCGCCCCTTCGCGTGTGCGCGGGAGTGGGCTGCTCAGCCCGCCCCTGCCCGCCCGCCCGCGGAGGCACGGAGCTGCAAACTTCCCAGGCCCGGACCCCTGCTGCTCAGGGAGCGGTTCGGATTACCGCTCGGCCCCGCCGGCCGCCCGCCCGGAGCGACCCGTATTCCACCTCCCCGCCCCCCGCCGCGGTGAAAGTTTGCTCCCACTTCGCCGCTCCCCCATCCTCCGCCCCCGGGGCGCCAGGACCGCGTAGGAGTTCCCGGGTCCGCGCAGCACAAACACGCTCGTCAACAAAGGGAGGCCCATTAAGCCTTCCCTCCTGTGAACTCGCCCCCGCGGGTTCCTCTTTGAACTGACCCCCGCCCCGCGGCCCCCGAGCCGTTTGGGGGGCGCTGGCCCCCACCCCCGGGCTCGCTCCCTCCCTCCCGGCTGCGCACTTTTGCTGTGCGCCGGGTCTTTGAAGTCTCCTTACATTATGGCGCTGCAGCCACGCGCTCTTGCCCCGCGCGGGGGGCGCTTTGTGTAACGGAACTGACATTTGGCCTTGATACCTGTATCTCTTGGTGATTGCAACAAATTTCTAAAATAAATATTGTGCTTTGATCTCCCGTGCACTGCATTTTTAATGGACGCTCCAAACACTACTTCATTAGGAAGATTTTTTTTTTCTTTCGTTCTTTCTTTCTGGAGCTCCATGCAAAGGGAGGGGAGTTGGAGCGCAGTTCTTCGAAGTCTCTCTCCAAACTCTCGGCTGGGCCTGGGAGGGCTGGACCTGTTTTCAACAAATTCGGGAGTGAGGCGACTGTGGCGCTCTGAGCACGGCCCTGTAAGGCTTTGCACGCTTTTGAGTCCACAGTCACTCGACAGAGGCGGCACATTTTACAGATCTGCAAGCAGAGGCAGACTTCCCAGGACCCTCAGCCACACGGCGGGAGGTGGGGGCTGGGGTGTGGGGGGTTGAGACCTGGCTTCAAAGGTTGAGCGCTCAGCAGCCCAGCTTGGCGCCGGTGGCGGCTTAATTTCCCAAAGAGACCGTTTCTGCGGAAAAAGTTAACTCCTGCATCTATGGAGATGTAAGCTGTCTCTTCCGGCCTTTTTTTGTAAAATAGCTAGCAGGTTTGGCCAAAGGGGACGCTTCCAGCTTGCTTTTCCGCAGGACGGGTTGGGAAGGCTCAGAAAGGGAGAGAAACCAGAGTGACTTTCCAGGTTGCCCGTGGCTGAGCTCCCCGGCATCAGACGCTCACGGTGAGAAACGTCTCCTTCTGGTCCCAGGTTTCTCCAGGGCTGGGTCCTTGCAACTGGACATGAGAAGGAGCAGGTCGGCCCGGCCTCGGCGCTAACCACTGAGTCATCTCCCATCCCGCTTCCGCGGCACCCCAAACTGGTGTTCAGGACGAATGAGACCGCGTGGGGTGAGCTGTGAGGTGGCTGTTCACTGGTCCACGGTGACACCTCGGGGGGAAGGAGATGTCAGGATGGGGTGTGTGAGGCCTGTTAGTAATTTCCATCTTGAGGGCGCGTCCAGAGCGAGGGGGAATATGGGCCTCCTCAGTGGCATAGCGTCAGGGCTCTTGATGGACCTGGGAAGGACACGGAAGCTGTAGGGGTTCGGCTAACCTCTGGCCACGGGGTCCTGGAATATCAGTCCGGATCCCTGGACAGCGCATAAACCGCAGGCGCGAGCTGAGCTGGTCTCGGTCTTCCAGAGAGGATGGTGGCCTCGGAGACTGGAGAGCCGGTGAGCAGAGAGGCCGGAGAAGGATCAGGCCAAGTCAACCGCAGGCGGACCATTTCTCTGGGCAGTTACCTGAGCTACCGCTGCCGGGTGGCTGACTGAACTCCGGGGCCCCCAAAGCAGTGGAGGCCCCGTGTCTCCCCGACAGCCTCTAGCCTGTCACTTTCGGCTCCCGGAACTACTGGGTCGGGGGTCCGGGACGGAGGGCGGACAGGAGGCCGGCTGGCCCGGCTGGACTACTACCAGAGAAGTTTTGATGAGGACACACCCTGCAGAGGACTTCGGTGCCTGCGACAAGGCGCTCCCGTGGATGACAGGAACAAGAGCTTGCTTTGACTTTTCTTTCCTCTACGGGGACCTCCTCCCAGTGATTTCATAAGCCACGGGGTTTGGGTGGGTGAGGTGGGGTCGGGGAAAGGGGGACTGAGAGAGGCTCCCAAGCCTGACCAGCTTAGTGACGTCGCGCGCTTGATGGTACTAAGGGAGGTCACAAGCGTCGCTGGCAAGTCTCGATGGAGCCCAACCAGTGAGACGCTTGCCCGGTCCTGCTCGACACACAGAACTGCTTGTCTGGAAAGTGCAGTTCAGTACACACACACACACACAAAGTTGTGGGAGAAAGCAGTAGGCGAGATGCAGGTTTTTCTTAGATTCACTCTGCAAAAGTTGTAAAGCCCGAGGAAAACTTCCAGGTCACCATTGGGAGCCTCAAGAGCGCTCTGCGGTTTGTCAAGCGGGCGGGCCTGGAGCGTGTGCGCCACCCACCGCCGCCCCGGGAGGCCTCCCAGTCCCGCCCCAGGGTCAAGGCGCTGCCGGCGGGCTGGCGGGCAGGGGGTGGGACAGGGGGCCGGCCGGGTTCGGTCAGTCCCACGCCCTGCCCCGGGAGTTCGCTCTGGTCCGCGACGTGAGCGTGGGGAGCGAGTCCCGGGAAGTTACCCTCATCCTGGTCTCAAAGTACCTTCAGCTTAAAAGCTGAAGGCAGATTTTTTTTCTAGAGATAACAAAGACACTTTGTCACTTTGCGCGCTGCCTTGGTGCAAATCTTTAATTGCGAGTGGGGGTGGGGGATCGAGTGTCCCGAGCAACCCAAGCGCGAGTCTTCAGGCGGCAAGGCCCCCTTTGATCAGGAAAATCCAATTATTTGTGTATATACATTTCCCACATAGTGATTACTTCATTAATTGTCCCGCCTTTATCTCCTCCCTTCCCATCCCCCCTAATAATCAGTTCTTTTATCCAGACCAACAAACACACCATAGGAGCTTTGTGGATTCAAAGGATTTGCTTTCGCTTCTGAAAGAGCCGCTATTCTTTGATGATTGGGTAGCGGCAAACTTCAAAGCCATAAATCTTCCCTCTGACTGGCTGGCGGCCCAGCAAAGCCCTTATCAAATTCTTGGAGGTGATCCTGAAGCGCTCAGACCGCGCGCGGGGCGAGCGAGCCGGGCGCGGGCGGGGACGGCTCGGAGGCACGCTGGGCGGCCGCTCGTCCTCGCCCGCGGGTGTCCATGCCTCGGCGGCCGCGACCGGCTCCACGGCCAGCGGCCTCCACGCGGTAGCCATGGCCGCCGTGGCGGTCCTCCGGAACGACCCTTTGCAGGCCTTCCTCCAGGTCAGGGCCAGCGCGGAACCGGGCGGGAGCAGGTGGAAATGGCGTGGGGAGTTGGGAGGGGGTTTGCGTGGGTACTTTGAGCACCCCAAATCTCCAAAAGGGACGCTCCCGCTTGAGTATGCGACTGGAGTCGGACCTATGCGCATCCACGCCAACTTGACACCTAACCTGTGTGTGTGTGTGTGTGGCCTTTGGGGAGGAATGCACGGATTTGGGAGTATGTGGATGTCAGGAAGGCAGAAAACTCAGTTCACCTTGCTGGGCCCTCCTGCTGACTTAAGCCTGGGACAGGACGCACCCAGGAGGAACGCGGTGGCTATTAGGAAAAGAGCCTATAAAATGTTAGCACGGACGACCCCGCAGCCCGGCTGCGGGTGTTTGCAGGCTCCTGCTGACCGGTCCCGGGTCTCTGCCTCCTCCTTCGCGGCTCCCTCGAAGGCTGGATGGTATCTCTTTGAACCAAGTAGTTTAGCGGGAAGCCACCGCGCACCGGGGGTTCAGGTAGCTCAGCTCGGGTGCTGAAAGTTTCCCCGGGACTGCCGGGTGCGCGCATGGGGTGCTGCTGTGAGATCTCGGGGGTGGGGAGGGAGAGGGACGGCCCGGCGGAGGAGGGGCGGGGGTATAAGAGTGGGGGAGGCGGGCCTGCCCGGAGTCTGCGCTCGGAACGCTAACCTTTTGTCTCTTCCGCCCTCCCTCGCCGCCGCCCATGCAGGACCGCACCCCCTGCGCCTCCCCGGACCTGGGCAAGCACTCGCCCCTGGCGCTGCTGGCCGCCACCTGTAGCCGGATCGGCCAGCCTGGCGCGGCGGCGGCGGCCCCCGACTTCCTGCAGGTGCCCTACGACCCCGCGCTGGGCTCACCGTCCAGGCTCTTCCACCCGTGGACCGCCGACATGCCCGCGCACTCGCCGGGCCCCCTGCCGCCCCCGCACCCCAGCCTGGGGCTGACGCCGCAGAAGACGCACCTGCAGCCGTCCTTCGGGGCGGCCCACGAGCTCCCGCTCACGCCCCCCGCGGACCCGTCGTACCCTTACGAGTTCTCGCCCGTCAAGATGCTGCCCTCGAGCATGGCGGCCCTGCCCGCCAGCTGCGCGCCCGCCTACGTGCCCTACGCCGCGCAGGCCGCGCTGCCCCCGGGCTACTCCAACCTGCTGCCCCCGCCGCCGCCTCCGCCGCCGCCGCCCACCTGCCGACAGCTGTCCCCCGCCCCGGCCCCCGATGACCTCCCCTGGTGGAGCATCCCGCAGTCGGGCGCGGGGCCCGGGGGCTCTGGGGTTGCAGCGACCAGCCTCTCCAGCGCCTGCGCCGGGGCCCCCCACGCCCCCCGCTTCCCTGCCTCGGCTGCCGCCGCCGCAGCGGCCGCCGCCGCCCTGCAACGGGGCCTGGTGTTGGGCCCGTCGGACTTCGCCCAGTACCAGAGCCAGATCGCCGCGCTGCTGCAGACCAAGGCCCCCCTGGCGGCCACGGCCAGGAGGTGCCGCCGCTGCCGCTGCCCCAACTGCCAGGCGGCTGGCGGCGCCCCCGAGGCGGAGCCGGGCAAGAAGAAGCAACACGTGTGCCACGTGCCGGGCTGCGGCAAGGTCTATGGCAAGACGTCGCACCTGAAGGCGCACCTGCGCTGGCACACGGGCGAGCGGCCCTTCGTGTGCAACTGGCTCTTCTGCGGCAAGAGCTTCACGCGCTCCGACGAGCTGCAGCGGCACCTGCGGACTCACACCGGCGAGAAGCGCTTCGCCTGCCCCGAGTGCGGCAAGCGCTTCATGCGCAGCGACCACCTCGCCAAGCACGTCAAGACGCACCAAAACAAGAAGCTCAAGGTCGCCGAGGCCGGGGTGAAGCGAGAGAATTCGCGGGACCTATGAGCGCGCCGGGGCGCCTCCAGGCCACCCCCGCCCGGGGCATCCTTCTCAGCACCTTGGCTGGAAGGCCCGGGAACTCGGCCGTCGAGGCGGCTGGCAGAGAGGAAACTTTAAAGAGGAACTTTTTATTGTCCTCCTCCCGAGGGGAAGCCCTGCAGCAGGCCCCTAGAGCCGAGGGCAAGGTAGGGCTGGGCTGGGCTGGGCACTGGGTCCTGGTTGAGAACCCTGAGTTACCCCAGGACGGTTCCAGAGTCTGAGCCGTCAGCCATCTCCTGCCCGGGAGACCTACAGTCTACCCCCGGGCTCTCTTTACTTGTAGGAGTCGCTGCTGAAGGAAAACGGAAGGACTTTGGAGAGATTTATAACAGGGCTTGAGTTTTCCGCGCTAGGTCCGATTCGGACTCTGTACAGGTTATTTAATAATAGCTTTGTTAAAGAGTAATATTATAATTATAACATTAATAAATGTTTCTGTTGTTCCCAGCTCCACACAGAGCTACAGCATGGTATGTTTCTGTAAAGCGATCAGCAGTTGCAGCGTGAAAATAAACACGGTCATTCCAGGGTCTCCTCGGGAAGACCCCCGCAGAGCTGGTCTCTGATCTTTTCTTCTTCCTGGAGTCCTCGCTGAGAGGCCGGGTTTCACCAGGGATCTGATGGTTCCTTCTGTGCTGCCTGTCACAGGTGTCTCTGGTTTCTAAAGTTTGGGGCAAGTGTGTGCTGGGACGCCTGAGCAGGCGGTCAGGGTTCTGGTAAAGAGCCTAGGGCAAGCAAAGCTATTCCCAGCTCAGGTTCTGTAGGAGTCCAGGCGTTGATGCGTTGTTTGCTTCATGAGTTTGATATCTGCTGCAGAGAGAATGAGGCGAATTCCCTGCTGTTTGACAGTTGTTGATACTCTGGGGACCCGTCGAAGGAGCTAATTTTTTCAGGGCCTTCTCCCTGGTGAGATTTTTTTTTTAGAGTTAAATGGAGAAATTGGCGGCTCTTGCTTGGATTGGAAACTCCCTCTTGCAGCGTTTCAGCCTGGTTTACAAGTCTGGTTTCACACAGATCAGCTAAAAAGGGATCCAGGTGGGCCAGGAAGTTTTAATTCTCCTTGTAGCTTGGTGTTTCTTTTCTTTTCTTTTTTCTTTTTTTCTTTCTTTCTTTTTTTTTTTTATCATCCAGCTAGACAGATTTTTCTCAGGGAAGAAGCAGAAATGCTTGCTCATAGCCTAGAAATGTAGGAATGGGGCTTTTTAAAATCTAGGTGTCTCACCATTCCTTAACTTTTTTAAAGTTTGAAGCCTCCCCCCCTTTTTAGATGTCTCAATTCATTCGTATTGTAAGATTTGAATTTTCAAACCCAAAACTTAAACTCTTTCATTTAGAAACAGCGAAACTCGAAATGGGATTTAAATTCTGTTGCTGTTAAGCGAAGCCAATGTCAAAATGCAGTGAGTGATCTTTTCGCAAGAGTTGTGTATATGTGCTTATATTTCACAGCCTACCAGCTTGCCATTAATTTTTGCTTGAAATCAAACTAAAGGGAAAAATTTCAAAAGTTATTGTGGGTGGTTCGTTAAAGTTGCATAACTAAAACATCAGCATAATTGGAAAAAGGATAACTTTTTATAACAGTAGGAAATAGTTTTATCGTGTAATGTGAGACAAGACAGCAAACCTTTGTAGCTACTTGCCCTCTTTAGAATTTTTGATCTAATAAACTTAAATGCTAGGCATCCTGGTTCTTCAGAAGAGTGAGCTAAAGGCCTAAGGGTGTGGCTGGTTTGCAAGCTATTGTAGTAGAGTTGCTAAACAGAACACACCCAAACGTGCACTCTTATTTAATCAATTAATTAGCAATAGCCTCTTGATTTAGACCTAATACACGTTAGACGGATAAGCAGAAAAGTTGCATGAAGTTTTCCATCACTCCTGAGCCATGGCCTGGGTTCAACTTCAGACTCGGGGTTTCTTGGCACTTGATGGGGACTTTGGACTCAGGAAATCTGAAGAGGTTATGTCTGTGGGAAGATTAGCTTTAATGCTTTTTACCCAAAGATTCAAAAATGCCACTTTTCTCTTTTTAAACACACCTGTGATGACCAACAGGTACAAACTTTTCACATACAAAGACATGAGGAGAAAATAAACCTTCATGGGGAACCAGAATTTAAACAGGGATCATGAAGGTAGTATCCTCTAAACTTTGTAGCTAAGAGAAAAACTAGATCAAATATACAGAATTTACCAAAATAAGGTATATGTAACTTTAAAAACAGAACAAAGCCATGTGATGGCAAAATTTAACTTTCTTGGCACTGTATTTAATTGATCCTGCAAGACTCAAAAGCAGCCTCTAGTTAACTTGATGCACGATAATTGTTGGATTCTGCATCACTGCAGCTCTTTCAATTGCTTTAGAAAAAAAAAGTTAATGCATTATTAAAGGAGCCATCCAGAAGCCACAGTGATAACAATATCCAAGTATAGGAAGGTATTCCATGTTTATACTGAAAAAAAGCTAATATAATGTAGAAATGCATTCAAGTATACAAGTTGTGGAAATTTGAATTATTACATGTTTTGTTTTATAAATCTGCAGCCAGAGTACTGTTTAAGGACATTAAAACTTATTTAGGAAAACCATTATGGAAAAATAATATGTGTTGACTTGGCACAAACTAAAAATATTACTTTATAGAAAAAATTTAATGGAATTAAAATGAAAAGCTTAGAAGTAAGTTATTACTAAATGTGAACTACATGTTATTTTGAATTGCAGTTTGCCAAAACCAAAGAGCGAGTTTAATCTGCCAACTTTTATCAAGGTTTTATTTAAGACTTCAGTACACAATTATTTTAAAACTGAAATGGATGTGTTGATGATTATCTCATGACACTAAACTAGATTTTTTTTTAAGAAATTGGTTTGGGCAGAATGAGAATATATTAGAAAATATATTAAATTCCAAATTGTTGACATTTTAAAGTTTACACTCAATAAATGAGCCATTTGGGTCAAGAACTTAGAAACAGAAATTGAATTCTGAATTTAACAATATAGTTTCTTGCTTTTCTCCAGAGAACATTGAAGAAAATATTTCCATAGCTGATTGTTTTTAATGAATCTGATAAATTTGCCAAAGAAAAAAACAAGTGTTACTAACATCAATTTCACTCATTTCTAGACTTAGTAGAGCTAAGACTCGATTTAGTTCAGTGAAATAAGCCATGCTGAGGGTCCTTCCAGTAAAACTTACTTCTAGGACACCCATAAAAAGGCAAGTTTTAACCCAATGATGCTGTGTTCTGTTCTAACACTGTAGGCTTCGTAGTAATCAATTTAAAGCAGTGTCTTTTTCAGCATTATTTGGGTTCTCTTGGGAGAATGTGATAGAATGCTATTATAGAAGTAGCTAAGACTTCCTCCTCTTTTAAACAAACACATAAACACTGGTTTATGTGGGACTCTGGAATTGAGAAGACATATTCGCTCTCTTTAGCCCACTGCTTTATACAAAACAGTCAATTGGCAGGTTTTTGTTGGTTTGTTTGTTTGAGAAAGAGCTATGATGAGGAGTCAGGTTTAAACTTTGATGTCTGGTTAACAACTGTAGTTCACTCCTGGTCCCAACTGTCACTGCTTTCCTCCTGTCTGCATGATAGAGGGAGGACTCTTAAAAGACGATGAGACCTGGACACCTTTGACATGTGGATGCCATGCACCTTGAATCCAGTAAGAAGGAGGGTGGAGATTGCCCAGAGGTCGAGGCTGGGCTGGGTTACCTAGTGAGTTTGAGGCCATCCCCAACTACCAAGCAAGACCATACCCCCTCCAAAACGAAATGTGTGCTACCGTAGTTTGATAAAGTAGGGAAAAATAAGAAAAATAGATAGGTGCATGTTTACGATGAGATGTATTTAGGTTAATATACCACACTGATAAGCCACATTATAGTCATAATCTGATTTGTATAACATTCTACATAGGTAATTTAAATTTTCTCTGGTATTAGTAAGAGTCTACATTTTTTTCCATAAAGCTCTTGATGTCAGTTGTTCTCAAATAATCTGGTGTTATTAGATACAGAAGTATTTCAGTTTAATTTATGGACGCTGTGCAGTCACTTGTATAGTGTCCGTGAGTGCCTGAGTAAGTGATAATTCAGCGAAGGTGCAATCCAGTAGCTTCAGACTGCTACAACTTTCTTGGTTGTTTCACTGCTACCATGATTATCATTTTCATTCTCTTTCTGGACTGTGCGCTTCTCTGCCTGTTCCTTAGCAATTCTCCAAAACAATTCTCAATGAGATGGTTGATATTTAATCCATAATTTGGTCCACGCATGTGGACTTCAGTAGTTTTCTATGTAATACAAAAGTCAAAACAGGAAAATCACATCTAGTTCTTAGTTTGATACAACATGGAAAATCTACAGCTTCCACCTTCCAGAAAGTTGACTCAGCCCTTTGGAAGTAGAGATTTTAAGTTTGTTTTATAGTAGAGCTACTTACTAGTCACACTTCTCACATAGAGTATGCTAGAACTGTATAAGATCTCATGAGGAGTCTCCATGACATCTGAGTTATTTAAGTGTAAGCTTAAACCATGCAGTGGTTAAACTAGTTAAACTAGTTCTGATCTGAAGCTCAAATGGAAAACATCTAACCTTCAGCTCTTATTTCATTCAATTTCCTAAGCAGCTGGCCTTCCTCCTCATTTATACTGAAGACTGGGAAATGTGCCCTCTTTTTGAAAGCATTTGGAAACAGCGTCCTAAAAATCTACAGAAGATACTGAGAGGTCTTATTTCTCTTATTCGTGTGAATTTTATCATGTTCTCTGTGGTTTTTATTCTGTGTCCTGAAGGAGGCAAATGTCTATACATCCATGTCATGGAATGTTTATGTAATGTGTCTCTTTTTTAGAAGTATGCCCACTATTCGACTTAGCTCCCTATAGCGCAGAACCCAACTGGCTTCTAAACTATAATTATTTTAAGCTGTATTTTGTTTGTATTTGCAGTACTGGAAATTGAACCCAGTATTCAGTTAAGGAATTGCTCTACCACTGATCTGCATTCCCCAATCCCAGGCTTGAGCATTCAGCCCTCTGCCTGGGGTTTTTGTGTTTTTGTTTTTGTTTTTTGTATTGTTTTTTTTTGGGGGGGGGCCAGGATCGGTTGATTGGTTGGTTGGTTAGTTGGTTTTTTAGAGACAGGGTTTCTCTGTGTATCCTTATCTGTCCTGGATTCAATTTGTTGACCAAGCTGGCCTTAAACTCACAGAGATCCACCTGCCTCTACCTCCGGAGTGCTGGGATTTCAGGTGTTCACCACCATGTTCAGCTGAAGCCTGGCTGACCTTTCCACTTTCTTTCTTGATGGAGTCCATACCATTTCTCACACTACTTCATACAGCTGACAAGAAAGCCATTGCAGAAACAAGCTGTGTGAGTCTGGGCTTGAGGCTCAGAGTGACTGTGAAGGACGCATGGATAGAGCACCTCTTCTGTCACAGCTCAGACTTACCAAGAGCAAGCCTACGTGTGTCCTGAACCACCCTTACTGGAACCTGTGGGGTTGTCATGGCCTCTTGCCTCTCTCTGAGGCAGATCGAGAAGTGGGGAAACAGACAATTGGAATCAAACAGATAATACATATCCATGTCCATCTCTGGCATAAAACTCTGGTATAAAAGCCAGGCATGGTTGGTGCACACCTGTAATCCCAGCACTCAGGGAGGCAGAGGCAGGTGGATCTCTGTGAGTTTGAGGCCAGCCTGGTCTACAAAGTGAGTCCAGGACAGACAAGGCTACACTGAGAAACCCTGTCTCGGGGGTGGGAGTTGGTAGAAAGAACTACAAAAATCTTTATATAATGTATCTCTCTCTTACAAGTAGATCCACTATTCTACTATTAGATTTAGCTCTCTATAATATAGAACCCAACAGGATTCTGAACTATACAGGCAGATACATAAAGGGGCTTAAATGAGGTCCTTGGTCGGAGATCCGGGGTGAAATATCAACCTTTTCAGACAGAAAACCTTGGGGAGAAAAGCTTTTCCCTTACCCCAAAATTTCTGTGTTTTTTTTTTCCAACTGAAAGGTGAGTGTGAATCAGACATAGGGCTTTACTGAGAACATCCACACCTGATGATCTGGCCGCTCCCAAAGCTGAGCTGCTTCAAAACTAAACTCTGTCAACGAAAATTCTCAGATACATCTTACAGCTATAAACAGGGCAATGTGTAGACCCTGGCTCTCTGGCATCTGATTTTGGAAGTCTCACTAAACATCAAACCAACAAAAGGGGGGGGGTTGTTTTCATAGTTAAAAGCATCAAAAGGAGATAAAGATGCTTTAGAATAATCAGTGAGCCTTGTAGAGCTGATGGCAGAACTTAGCGGCACTTGCAAACACAGTAATACTTGTAGCTAGCTGCTGTACTGTTAAAAACCTCATCAAGGCCTGTGTAAGGGGAAATTTCACAGGAGAGAAACAAGAAGTTTAGGCCTCTGTCTCAGTAACTTTCTCTTGCTGTGAAGAGACACTAAGACCAAGGCAACTTACAGATAAACGATTTTATTTGGGTCTTACGTTTTCAGAGGATTAGAGTCCGTGATCCTCGTGACAGAACATAGCAGCCTGCAAGAAGCCATGGCGCCTGAGCAGGAACTGAAGATAATTAAAAATGGGAAGAGGAGCCAATCCGAGGGGCCGGGGGATAGGCCTGTGGCTGACTTCTTACTTTAAAACCTTAACAACTGGACCGCCAACCAACTGCCTCACAGCGTGGGCCAGGCAGAGGATGGCCAGAAGCCCAGGCGACACTTGGTGAATGAAGTGGTAGAGAGATGGGAGAGAAAGGGAGGCAGAATGTGTGTGTGCACCATGAAGAGGTGGAACTACAGACCCAGCGCAACAAGGAACAGCCTGCTGTGAGTAGCCTGCCCTGCTGCCTGAGGCCAAGGTGAGCCCCAGGCCTGTGCTGCAGCCAAGGGCCTTGTCTGGGTCTATGGTCCTGCAGCAGTTCTATGTCAATGTCCAGGGTCCATGTTACCACCGAAGGCCATGGAGACATCTCTGGTCTGAGCTGCCTGCTCTCTGGGGCCATGCTGATGTCCCAGGGCTGTGCAGAGGTGGCCCTGTCCCTCACTGGCTGCATTATTAGGGAGAGCAGGGTTGCACCTTGCCCTGGCAGCATATTAGAGATGGCCCTAGTTTCCAGGGTTGCAGGTGAGCTGGTTATGAGATCAGGAGAGCTTGCCTTGCTCCTTATTGGCCATGTGGTGGCCTGGGTGCAGAAGAGACCCCCACGCCCCACCCAATTGCCTCCTGTGGCAGGCGGAAGAGCTGGCTATGAGGACATGGGCTCCGGAGAGCCAGCCCCAATGTCATGAGTGCAGGAGAGCTGGCAGGCTGACCGACTCAGCTACCACCAGGTCCAGACCCAGGGCTTTGAGTTGGCCCACCCTAATATCTACCTTATCTGTGACCTGTGGCAATGCTTGAAGGTCCTGCAGAACCAACACTACAGCATCTCCAAGACACAGGGCCACAAGAGAATATCCGAGAGGAGTCTTGGTGAGCATCCAGGATAGATAGTGGAGCAGAAGCCAGAGGCCTCAAACCAGACCAAGGAGTCATTTGCAATGAACATTTGCAAGTAAAGATGCTTGAGCAAAAGGGTATAGTGTATGACACACCACAGCTTCCACTGTGAGAGGTGTTGTTATTATTATTATTATTATTATTATTATTATGTTTTGTTTCTTTTGGGAGAGGAGGTTGCCAGGGTGGAGGGCAGATATGTAGAGAAGGGGATGAATGGAATTGGGCTGCATTATGTGAAATTTACAAAGAATCAATACAAAGTTTAAAAAATCTTAACAGCATCCAGGGGCTGGAGATATTGCCCAGTGGACAATATTGTCCTCCTTTTCCAGATGACCTGGGTTCAATTCTTAGCACTCACATGGCATCTCACAACTGCCTGTAACTCCAGTTCCAGGGAATCTGAAGCCTTCCCCTGACCTCCATGGGCACCAGGTACTCACATGGTGCATGTACATATGTACAGGAAAAACAGACAGACACAGAAAATAAGTTTTAAAAAATCTTGGCGACTTCTAACCAAGATTAGAAGATATAGTATGAGCTGGATGTAGTGATGCATGTCTTTAATTCCAGCACTCAGAGAGAAAGAGGCAGGCAGACCACTGTGAGTTCGAGGACAACCTGGTCTACAAAGCAAGTCCAGGAGAGCCTAGGCTACACAGAGAAACCCTGTCTCAAAATCAAACAAGCAAACTAAAAGATATATTATGCATAATTGTTGAGATATATCATGCAACCAATTGTCTTTTCTATAGCACAGACTTCCCCTTGTGAGGCAAGTAAAAAAAAATCTAGGACAATTCTATTTTCCTGGGTTCCATGGTCCTGAAGTTCTCTGTAGTTCTTCAGGCCTCTTCATTTGGGGCATTGTGCTAACTCCATATTGGAACCCATTTTTGCCACTTGTTTGGCTTCTAGCAGTAGGTGAGGGTTAAAACCTCCAGCAAACATGACTGCAGAAATGTCACCCACCTTGTTCTTATTTTTCCTGGAAAGTAACTGAAGGTGAATTAATAATTGACAAGAATATTTACGAAGACACTAAGATGTAGCTCAGTGGGAGACCATCTGCCTGGCATGCATAAGACCTGAGTCTAATATCCAGTGCTGAAGAGGGAGATGAAGAGATGAAGAATGAAGAGAATGAAGAAATGAAGACAGCAGGATGGGAGGGGCTGAGAAAGGGAAAGGGAAGACAGAGAGAGACAGAGACACAGACAGAAAAGACAGGAACAGAGAGAAAGTGTGTGTGTGTGTGTGTGTGTGTGTGAGCTGAAAGCCACAATAGCCCGTCTCTTACTTGAATTGTCTTAGTTGTAGTATTTAATCACAGTAACAGAAAGATAACTAATACAGCACCATATGCACTTTTCGTAAGTTTCAAACCAAGAAGCAAACTTCCCTAAAGTCCCACCCATCTTTTCGAAAGATAGTAAAAACTGACTTACTTGCTAATTGAGTTTTTAACTTATTTAGGTGGTGAAGCAGGTGGCCACAGCCCTCGAGTGAGGAGGACAGAGAACGGCTTGTGGGAGTCATTCTTTCCTTCCCCCGTGTGGTTCCCAGGATAGCACTCAAGTTGTCAACCTTGACACCTGGCATCTTTACCTGCCGCGCCATCTCACTGTCCAGATTGGGGTTAGCTTTGTCACAAACTGCCCATAGTTTCCTGGCAAATGGATTGGAAACAAAGCAAAACTAATAGCAGAGGCATACGGCTTGTGGTAAAATTTTAGATGAAAGTTCAACCTAGTCACTGGTGAAAGAAATGAGTTATGTTGACTGCATACAGTGTTTTTGTTTGTTTGTTTGTTTTTGGTTTGAAATTTTTTTTTTTTTTTGGTTTTTCAAGACAGGGTTTCTCTGTGCAGCCTTGGCTGTCCTAGACTTGCTTAGTAGACCACGCTGGCCTCAAAATCACAGCAATCTTCCTGCCTCTGTGCTTTAAAATAACAATCATAGGGGAGAAATGGCTCTTCCAGAAGACCTTGGTTTGTTCCCCAGCACCTACATGGTGGCTAACAACAGCTGGAAGTCCAGTTCCAGGAGATCCGATGGCCCCTTCTGTCTCCCAAGGGCACCAGGCACACATGCAGAGCACAGACACATACACAAAAAACATTTATACACATAAAAATTTCAAAACATAATCCTGACTGACAGCATTAAGTCAGGACCTTTTTCACACCTTTCCTAAGAACAGGCTAAAATTTCATGAAATCTTTGCTATTTTGTGTATAGAGACTTTGCTTGTGTTCTTTTAGAGAAAACAATGCATAGCTCTTTCTAATTTCAGCTAATTCGATCACACGTAAATTGTCTGTTACAGCACTTGTCTTTTAGAACCTGCTGAAGATGGTTCAGCAGGTAACGGCATTTTCTGCTAAGCCTGGGAGCACCCTCATGGGGATAGGAGAGGACCCACACCTTAGAAAGAGAGAACCGACTCCTCCAAGTTGTTCTCTGTCACACATAGGTAAGAAAATGCTTAAGGTCGGTCATGTGCTGTAGATAAACCCTTTTATATGACTTGGAAAAACCTGTAAATCCAAGGAGTGTAGGTAGCTTAGGTGTGGGACAGCTCAGGTGTGAGGTTAACACAGGTGTGGGATGGCTCAGGTGTGGAGCAGCTCAGGTGTACAACAGAGCAGATGTGGAGTAGAGCAGGTGAGGAGTGGCTCAGGTGTGGGACAGCTCAGGTGTGAGGTAACACAGGTGTGGGATGGCTCAGGTGTATGACGGAGCAGGTGTGGGGCAGCTCAGGTGTGAGGTCACACAAGTGTGAGGCAGCTCAGGTATATGACAGAGCCAGGTGTGGGGTAGAGCAGGTGAGGACTGGCTCAGGTGTGAGACAGCTCAGGTGAGAGGTCACACAGGTGTGGGGCAGCTCAGGTGTGAGGTCACACAGGTGTGAGGCAGCTCAGGTGTATGACAGAGCAGGTGTGTGGCAGTGAGAATCTCCCAGGTGAGCTGTTAGACCTTCCTCCTGGGGAGCAGAATATGTTCATGGCTGCTTCCCTCACATCTTGAGGAACATCCTTTGATGTTCCCCATCAAGACTTTAGTCACAAAGAATGCCCAGAGGGATCATTCCTCTCTCTCTCTCATGCTCTCTCTCTCTGATCACAAAATGACCCTCATTGAAATAAATTTCTAATAGGAATATTGCTACAACTACTAAATCACAACACAGACTAATAAAACACAAGCAGACCCTGATTTTGTTTTAATTACATTAGGTCCAAATACAGCGCCGAGCACCCCAGACCACAAAACAAATAAACAGTCTGCAAATCAAGCATGATTCTACCTTAATTTTGAATTATGTGTATGTGTCTATATCTCTGCGGAGGTGTGTGCAAGTGAGTGTCTATGGAGGCCAGAGGTGTGGGGTCCCCAGGCAGTTCTGAGTGCCCAGCAGGCGCTGGGAACTGAACTTGGAGCTTGACAAAGGTAGCACGTGCTCTTAACTGCTGAGCCAGCACTCCAGGCAATTTTACATCCTAAAGAAATGAATGGAGCAAATTAGAACTTCAAGCCTGACTTTCTAGATAGAGGACCTCACACTGTCAGAAAAGGAGAGTGGGTGGAAGGCGGATGCTCATCATCTTTTCGCTTCGAAGTCACAGCTTCAAGTCAAACCCTCCCCTTGCTTGCATCACAGGCACTGGAGAAGGTATCATTCCACTCACAACACGGTTCCGGGGTTACGTCACAGCATCACGGCCCCACCATGCCCGTCCACTGGGAGCTGGGACTGTGCCTGACAGTCCTACCACCATCTGTACTTCCCCGGTGGCAAAGGAAGGAGGGTTCCTTCTCAGCCCATCAGCCATAGCTACTGACCCCAAGTGCTGGCATTACCTGTGCAGTGCCCTGGGAACTGGAAAAGATCCTGGTAATGTCGTATCTCTCCAAGAAGGCAGCTGCCAGCAGGTCTAGCCTCAGCGCCTTCAGCACTCACATGGCAGAATTAGGGACAGTCTCCTTCCCAATCCAGGGGCTTCAGACTGCATCAGCTGGCATCACACAAGCTTGCGCTGAGGAACCAAAGGAAGGTCTCATATGTGGGTTTTCAGCTCCAGCACTGGAGAGACCTATACCACAATCCTCCTCTCAATGAGACTCTTCCTCCTGTGGCCTGGGGACAATCCATCCCATCTATGTCCTGCAACACGGAACCACACACACCAAACACATCCCCAGAGCTAAAGCATCCAAGGGTGAGAGACCTGGCAGAGTGAACCAAGCCTGCAGAAAAGCGGCACTGCCTCGCGCTCCCCCCTCACATGAAGTCAGCTCAAAGGAAATGTGACGCTCCAAACTATGAAATTACTACCAGAAAACATGGGGGAACGTGCTTCAAGGCATTGGCGCCAGACAATGACAATTTTTTTCAAACCAGGACCCCAAAAGGCACAGACTTTTTACAAAAGTGAAAATAGACAAATAGGATTATATCGAACCAAGAAACTTGTGTAGAGCAAAGGAAGTAATGGAATTAAGAGATAAGCTACAGTGGGCTGGAGAGATGGCTCAGAGGTTAAGAGCTCACTGTTGTCTTCCAGATGATCCTGGTTTGAGTCCCAGCACACACACCACACAGTGGCTCACACACATCTATAGCTCCAGTCCCAGAGGATACTCTTCTGGTCTCCCTGGGCACCAGGTACACAACCTGTGCACAGACATACATTCAAGCAAAGCACACGCGTAAAGTCAATCAATATATTTTTAAAAGAGACAAGCTACAGTTTAAGAATAAATATTTTCGCTCTGTGCACTGGTGCACCATGCCTATCATCAGGGAGGCAGAGGCAGGCAGATTTCTGTGAGTTCAAGGCCAGTCTGGTCCACAAAGTCCAGGACAGCCAAGGCTACACAGAGAAACCCTGTCTTGGGGGGGTGGATTCAAACTTGTATTTGACAGATTAATGCCTAGACTATATTAAGGAACTCAAAAGGGTGAGCACCCAAGAAACAAATTTTAAAAAAATGGACTAAAGAAGTAGACATGTCTCACAAGAAGACAGGCACATGGAGGAATAAAAGCTTGATGTCACTAATTGGTGAGGAAATACAAATCAAAACCACAATGGGATATCAACTACATCCCCTCCACCCTTACCCACACCCTCTCCCCAGTCAAAATGGCTATTATCAAAAAGACAAAAGGCAACAAATTCTGGCAGATATGTGGAGAGAACTGGAAACTCACTGTTGGTAGGAATGTGAATTAGTATAGAGACTATGTAAACAGTAGAGATATTTCTAAAAAGAAAATGAAAGAAGGAAGAAAGGAAGGAAAGGAGGGAGGGAGGAATTGCAGGAGAGAGGGAGACAGGCAGGGTGGGAGGGAGGGAAGGAGGAAGGAAGGGAGAGAGGACCACTGCCCAACCCATCAGCAATTCCATCAGTAAGTACCTATCCAAAGGAAGTGGACTTACACTAAGGAGACACCTTGGAATCTTGCTCCACAGCAGCACCATTCAGAGAAGCTAAAACACAGGATCAACCTAGATGCCCAGCAGTCAACTAAGGGTTAGAGAGAACATGCACACACAGTGGACGGTTACTCAGCCATAAAGAGAATGAAATCCTGTCACGTGCAACAACATGGATGGAATTGGAGGTCACTGTGCTAAGTGAAATAAGACGGACACAGACAAGTATCACTCTCTCTCTCATCTGTTCACAGAAACTAGCAAATCACATAGAAGAAAGAAATGGTAGTCCCTAGAGCCTAGGATGAAAGGGGTAAAGATTTAGGAAGAAATTCTTTAAGGAATGTCAACACAGGGAGGAAGAGTTAAATTTTGTTGTTTTGTTATGTTTTTGTTTATTTTTATAGCATGTAGCTTACGTATTGGCTAAAAAAAATTATGGTACATTACAAAGTAACAAAATTTTCTGCACATAAAAATGATTAATATTTAAGGAAATGTTCATCACCCTGGTTTGATTATTACCCACTGTAATCATGTATCAGATTACCATAATGTAGCCCATAAATACAGAAATCTGTCTCAATAAAACATAAGTGGCTATAATTAGATTTGAAAGCTCTGGCTCTCGGTTAAGGAAACCATCCTTTCCCAAACCCTCAAAGTCAGGCAAGTCGGTATGTTCCGTTAACAATATGTGAGCTGTATGCTTAATTTAATTCTGTATTTGTAGCCTTTAATTTTCAGATTTAGAAAAACAGGCCTAAAGCAAACTCAAAACATACAAACCTAGTTAAATTCAATTTAGCGAATAACGACATAATGTCTGCAGTTTAGCAAACAATGAGATCGTGTCTGCAATGAGGGTGGAAGGTACAGTGAAGGCTCAAAGGTGAACGAAATCTCTTAAGAACTCCAAAAGAGAGAAAAACGCATGCGCAGATGAACAGAATACAGGACTACAGCCTGCTAAATGCAGCCACCAACTACAAACAAAATTTCTCAACCAAAAAAAAAGGGAAAAGTAAATGGCCTCAGGCAGTAATAAGCTGTTTTAGTCTTCAAGTGGGTATTCTGTCTGCAAGAAAAATCCACAAGCGTCGCTACACCTTTAGGATTCAGAAACGAAATCAACTACTGCCCAGAGATGACCATTCAAGACAGACTGGCTCCCAAGCTTGCAGCAAGAGCATCAGTGGGGTCACATGTTAGAAATGCAAATCCTGGGGCTAGGGTTGCATGGCCAGCAAACACAGGGCTCTGGGTTCTGTTCCCTCCCTGGGGCCCACATAGCACCAGGCACCTTGGAACCTGCCCGTAATCTCAGCCCTTGGCAGGTAGAGAGAATCAGATGTCCAAAGTCATCCTCTGCTACCTAGTGAGTTTGAGGATAGCCTAGGCTACATGAGATCTCTCAAAGACGAGAAAGAGGATGAAAGGCAAATCCTTAGGTCCAATCCCCAAGACTTCCTCCATCAGAAATCCAGGGGCCTGACAGCCTGGGTCTTAATAAATCTTCCAAGCATGCATTCACTTAAGCTTTGGAAATTGCTTATTTCAACCAGTGTTAGAAAGAAAGTCCTTGAAAAGGAACCAGAGGCCAGACTAACACATTTCTCTCAAGTTACTTTGGGAATGGAAAATGGAGAATCCCCTTGGCTGAAGTGTCCCCTTAACTAAAACAATCGGGATTGGTTGCCAATGAGAAGACAGCCATAATAGTCTTAATTAAAAAATTATTCCTCTGAGCACAACATGCAATTACGTAGGCGGTCCTTTTATAGTCTTTAATGCCAACCAAGGTTATATTTTTGAGTTACAAAGCACGCATTCGTTGCTCATGTTGTTTCTTCTTTCCCTGCCTTTTTAAGTATTCAAAGTCATTTTAAGCATAGGAAGTATTTGACATGTTGGTGGCACTTTCTTCCTAAGGCAGAAGGATGACTTTGTGGCAACATCTGTTTTCTCTGAAGGAATCCTCGGCCAATTTATCTAACTCAGTGTCGCTGGACAATTAATAGCTAAGAATCACGGAGCACACATTAGCCACCCCGCTAGGGGTGGAACTCACACACATGTCCCACGCTACAGGACTACACTGGCATGGAAAAGGTGTAGCTCACTCCGCTGCAGTCTCTAGCTTGCTCAACAGCTCTTAAAAACCACCCTCGGGAGCTCGGAGGCCAGGGCTGTCTACAGTACAAACAAAAAACTTAGGATTGTATAGATCTTTGGCCAAAACTAGACACTTCCCTTCATCTGGTGTCATCCGGGCCACATTAGACTCTTTTCCATAAATCTTTTTTTTTCCCAAGAGTTATCTTGGGCCTGTTTTCTAGATCAATGAACAGATAAGTAAAAACTTCTTTGAGAAAGCTTATTCCTCATTTTGGAAATAACAGATAAGCCTCAGGGGATTACCAGGGTCAGGTTTCTGCCCATAAACTAAATTACTCAATCACCATTGACTAGAGGTTCTTCTCCCCAACCCCTCTCTCCTTCCCCGCCACCAGCTGTCCTGGACTTGCTTTGTAGACCAGGATGGACTTGAACTCAGAACTCAGAGATCCACCTGCCTCTGTCTCCCTGAGTGCTGGGATTACATGTATGCACGACTATACCCTGCTGACTAGATGTTCCCCAGTAAATGACAGAAGGGTGCTCTCTCTGTCTCTCTGTCACTCTCTCTTTCACACACACACACACACACACACAGTCCCCAGAATCCTGAGAAAGCAGGATGTTAAAGTTTATATAGTCATAAACTTTAACATGTGGCATTGAAGATCTTGAGAACCATTAGACAGAGCAGGACACAGCATGCTAGACCAGCCACACAATCTGCAGTTCCCTGAGAGCAAGCACCCTAATAGAAACTTAGCATTTGGGGGTGGGGAGGAAAATGAGCCAGGGTCAAAGGAGCTAGAGACCAGGAGAAATCACATCAGAAGTTTGACCTGACGCTGCCAAGGGGCTGGAAACAGCGACCTTGACTTTCATTGTGAAGGAAAATTGTCAGCCAGACTTATTTAAGTGCAGAATCTTGAGTTATGTCCCTAAGCTACTCGTTAAGTTCAGGGGTGAGGCCAGAGCTAGCTTCATTATAGCCATCTATCTCCCCAGTGACTCTAAACCCGGGCAGCTGGGAAGAGACACTTTAACACTTACGGAGGAGAAGTCTTCTAGGAGAGGGAGTTCCTGAGCCTGTGCTCAGAACGGCAGGTACTCGGGGACTCATCTATTATGGAATCTTGTTCTTCTTAGAGAACACAGCTGGCGCCTGGAGAGATGGTTCATCAGTTCATAGTGCTGGCAGCTCTTGCAGAGGACCTGGATCCCATTCTGGCCACCTAGACAGTGGCTCACAATTGCCTGTAACTCCAGTTTCAAGAACTCTGACACCCTCTCTGGGGCTCTGTGGGCACCAGGCATGCACGTGGTGCACATGCAAGCACGCATGAGGCAAATAGTCACACATGTAAAAGTACAAAAAATAAAAGCCCACACTGATGAACTAAGGGCCAAGAGAAAACATTCCAGGCTGCTGAAGAAGGGGAAAATGCTGGAAGTTTCTCCCACCAACATACCATCGTCAAATGCTGTCATGAGCCTTTCTCTGTCATAAATGTAAGAATAAGACAGCAAATGGCCACTTCTGTGGCTAAGTGCTCAACCCAAATCCAATAAATCCTCAGCAGGAGTCAGAAAAGTTGATTAGATACACGTGCTCTGGAAATAAATCTTTCTGACTAGTCAAATCAAGAAGTTATCAGGATTTATGAGTGAAGTGATGTCACAGTTCACCAAACTGAAAAGCTTGATTGTAGATATGGAGCAGCCAGTACTTCTCAGGGAAGCAGAGGCACCCGTCAGCCTTACAACCGCAAGGCCATGCTCCAGAAGCTACTTCCGCCTCTGCATTCCCGCTGGACATATAGCCCAGGATGCTTTACAACCGGGTTGCCTTCCGTCCATGTCTAGAACACGTTTTCTACTATAACTGATTTAGGAGATTAAATACCAAATCAAATGTTTCCAAGGGTTTTCTTCCTTTTTTTAGTTGTATGTACACAGACATAATGTCTGTGTGAGGGTGTCAGATTCCCTGGAACGGGAGTTACAGACAGTTGTGGGCTTCTATGTAGGTGTGTTGTGCCCAGCTCACAAACCCCGAAAGACCAGGAATAAATACACTCCGCTCTAAATACATGAGGTTTTGTGTTTGTGTGTGTGTGTGTTTTTAAATTACAAGTTACAAGCTGTAGCTTGGGTCCACAGCCCCCACCGCCAAAGCGGCAGGAGCCATGAGCCCTGTGTTCAGGTTAGTTGGCTGATTTAAAGATTCCGGTCCTTCCCAGCATGCCCAAGGCAGGGGCGATTCCTGCCTGGCAAGCAAATGCTGCATTTTGGATTGGCTATAGGAAGGTCCCCAACCTATCAATGAACTGGTGTCCCTCCCTAGGAGGATGGGCCAGTTTCCTAACAACTGTATCTCTAGTGAGTGGGGAAAGAAGGTGGTAAGGCAAGCTCTTTCCCTCAGGGCATTTCTGGACTTGTCTTTACCCAGGTAGCCTTATATCAGACCTTAAACTTTAATAACCACTGATTTTTAATCTTTTGGTCTCTCGGGTGCTAGGAATTGAACCCAGGTCCTCTTGAAGAGTAGCCAGTATTCTTAACTGCTGAGCCATCTCTGCATCCCCTGGATCCAAGAGTTTTCAAACAGTATAGGGTCTTGAAGGAATATGCAGCATAAGCATTTACAGTTGTCTCTAGAAATCTCAGCCCCTTTTGAAAGTTACTTGCTTTCTTCAATAAAAATGTGTGGAGTGGCCTGGGGAGGTGGATCAGTGGTTAAGAGCACTGGACCTAAGTTCAAATGCTCAGAAACCATGGAAGAAGAAAGGGTGGCTTTCCAAGCCATGAGCTGTGGGCACGTCTGGTGCAGTGAAGTCCAAGCACTGCTCAGTTGTAGCCTCAGCTCATGAGGCTCTCCTAAGTCAGTCTATAATCAAGATGTGAGCTGTGTAAACTAGCAATAGGACTGCTCTGTGATATGGTTGAGGGGAAGGCTTTTGTTGTAGATACAAGGGAGGGTTACAGCCAATAGCATCTAGAAGAGCCCCGAGCAAGGAGAGAAACAGTAGACTGACTGACAATGGCCAGCAGGCCGGACCTGGTGTCAGATGAATGAAACAAAACAATAAAAAGGGAAATGTTAGGGTGAGTTTTTAAAACTCTTTTATTTACGTTTCTTTTCTCTTTTTCTCCTTAGTCCACCCCAATCCCTTCTAACACCCAACACACGGTAGGAGAGAGAAGGTTAGTGGGAGAGGGGGCATAGCTTTTTCTTAGTGGCTTCCTGCTGGTTAGGGTCTTCGGGTTCCTTGGAGCCAACCCAATCTTCATTTCAGGAGATCTCCAACCCTTGCTTCACAACAGCAACTATGAGCATCAAGGGGGAATCAGAAGCAGCATTGTCCTTTCCCAGATCTCAACACTCTCTGGGCTCTGACATTTACTCTCTCTCCAGAGTCCTCAGATTTAAACTATCTGCAGCTGGCAAAGAGCTCTCTCAGAGCCCAAAGCAACTAGTCTGCTGCTGTGGACAGTCTAAATCAGGCCCACATCCCACACCTGGGACCAAAACAAAACCATGTTTATATCCACAACAGGGAAAGGACATGACTGCTCCTAGGTATAGTGGAGGAGAAAGTTTATTGTAGATGAAAGGGAGCCTAGCCAGCAGCAGAAACATCTGGGGAGAGTCCAGAGTGGACATGACCCTGAGCCATGTGAGGAGATAGGGAAAGGCGAGAGAAGCTGCTGACCAAGAGGGGCAGTCTAGGCCACAAGAGTGGCCTTGCCAAAATGTCTGGATTATATAGGAAAGGGCAGCTAAGGGAAGGGCAGACCAGCCCCTGTGCTAGAGAAGTTTAGGGCAGAATGGGTAAGCCAGCCAGGAGGACTGTAGCAGGTACAGGGGTGCTGGGAGAACCTGACAGCCCACTCTACTTTGATATGTTAAACTTCAGCCATTTGTCTCAGGGTTTGAGTATGGCCCAGTGTTAGAGTACTTGTCTAGTACTCACAAGGCCCTGGATTTAATCCTTAGCACCACAGAAAAAGAAGGAAACTAAGCCTATGGTGGCTTGCCTTTCCCTTCCTTTGTTCTGAGACTGGAATGTCTAACTCAAGCATGGATAATATCCCAGACGCTGGCACAGCTATGAAATGAAAAAAAAAAAACAAAAAACAAAAACACAAACAAAAAAACAAAACAACCCCCCCCGAAAGATTCACAGAGATTATATGATGCACAGGCACCCACCATTTCTAGGCTGCCAGTTAGCTAGACATTTCTTTTTCCAATGCTGGATCAAACCCAGACCCTCATGCATGGTAGTGTGGATGAAAGAAAAAGCTCCCCGTCCCCCAAAAGACTAAACAAGGTAGGTTATTCTGGAGCCAAATGAGTGATCATGGCCTAAGAGCACAGACTGGGGATTCCCCAAACACCATGTTCCAATAAGGTAGCAATTTCATGAACATTTTATAGAAACAGAACAAAGAAGCTGGTCATTGGTGGTGCACACCTTTAATCCCAGCACTTGGGAGGCAGAAGTTAAGTGGATCAACTCCCCTAGGGACCCTTTCACCCAATCCTATAGTGCCAAGACTTACACTTCCCTACTTTCCCTTAAAAACCCTGTTTCACCAGAGCTGGGGGTCGCTTGCCTCTTTGTTCTTGCAAAAGGCAGCCACCCAGCTCGAGTTTGTAATAAAGGCCCTCGTGTGTTTTGCATCGGACTCAAAGCCTGATCGTCATTTGGGGACTCGCGATTTGGGTATTTCAATATCAGGTCACCTACAGAGGATGGCAACAGATGCCTCTTAAGGGGAATAACGATAACCAAAGATACTTTGACTCTGGACTTGCAGCATTCCAATCTGTTCATGTCGTGGAAGTTCTAATCAGTCCATCAGCTGTAGACTTCTTTCCAGGAAGTTTCATTCTCACTAGGCAAGCACTCTACAAGATCCCCAACCTCAGCTAGACTTTTTAAAATAAGAGCTAGACCATTCTGTTAAGCCACTGTTATGTGGTGTCTGCTAGAAAAACTAAACACCTTTAGCTGGTGGATCCCATGGCATTTCTAGGGCAGCTATTAGCAGAGCCCCTGCTAGGTCTCCTGGGGCAGCTGTAAATTACACCCTTGATGGCCATGTTACCTCCTCTTGACTCCTAGACTAGCTGTGCCCTTAAGTAGGGTTCTCAGCTCCCTTCTCCCAGGCACTTCCTCTTAGGACAAGGCTGTGCAAAACTTGGCATTGCTTCAAGTTTTGTTCATGCTTAGGTACCCGAGAGACTTCATTCAGTTCTTCATCCATACCACACATTAGGGCTCTTCTCCTTAGTCAGCCATTACGTTAGGCGTTAGGAAATCAACAATGGAGGAGAGACAGACACAAGCTTAACCTTTGCAGAAAACAGAAAGGCAGGAAAGACTACACAAAGAAACAAGATAATTTCCTGGAACTGAAAATACAAAAGGACAACTTAGAATTCATCAGTCTGTGTCCAGACTCAAAAAGAAAAAGAAAAAAATGACTCCCAAACACCTCGTTTCATACATAATTGTCTCTAAATGGAGATATATCATTTCCACTCACAAGCTTTTGATTAAACCCCATCCCATGGATACAACTTTATTTTTATTACTGTCCTTGTCCTTCTTTTTCTTTAAAAAATATGTATTTACTTTTACGTATACATTGCTCTGCCTGAATGTACACTTGCATGCCAGAAAAGGGCATTACAGATGGTTGTGAGTCACCATGTGGTTGCTGGGAATTGAACTCAGGACCTCTGAAAGAGAAGCCAAGTGCTCTTAACCACTGAGCTATCTCTCCAGCCCCATGGATACTTCTGAAAGCACAGAAAAAAAAAATACTGTAAATGCTAACAGGGATCCACCAGTATGATTATCATAAAATTCAAATAAACACTGGAGCTGTAAAAACAGCTACTTTATCCTCACCCCTCGTAAAAATCCCTCTCAACATTTAGCACATTCATGCAAAAAGCATTTTGTTTCTTCACTCCCCATAGATCTGTCCTAGAAACTAGACAATGCTAAATAGGGTTATATTACAGTTTGGTTTCAATGTGTTCCCCAAACTTCAAGGTAAAAAACTTATTCCCCAAAGCCACACTGTGAGAGACAAGATTCTCAACGAGTCACCAGGCAAGCAGGATTTGGTGTTATGTGCTTTAATCCCAGCACTTGCGAAGTCGAGACAAGAGAACTGGGAGTTTGAAGCTAACCAGAGCTACATAGTGAGTTTGAAGCTAGCCTGGCTGACTTAAAAAGAGAGGTTATTAGGAAATGGAAAATCTGGTTTAACAAAAATCAATGTCATGACAGAAGCAAGCTTGTTCTTGTCAAAGAAGGTTTGTTACCAAAGAGAGTTTGGCCCTTGCCTTGTCCCCCTTTTTTGTTCTTGCCCTTCAGCAAGAATTTCCCTTGATAGATGCCAACTCCCTGTGTTGGTATAATGTTCTTTTGGAATGTATACAATTTACCCTTGTTGTTCATTCAAATGCTGATTTCTCTCCCCCACTATCTGGTTTCAATCCAGACATTTCTTTGTGATGCTTTTTCTAAGTATCACTTGTCTCAAGTTTGTGTAAACATGCCACCATTTGTTCTCTAAATTGTCAATTAAAACAACCAGCCACATTGCTGAGCAATGGAGAAGATAGGGTGGGACATCCTGGTCTGGAGTGGGAGGAAGAGAAGGAAGGAGGAAGGAGAGGAAGAGAATTTGGAAGGGGTGTCTTGGAACCACGTGGAGAAATGAACCGGACCTAAGGTATCAATAAAAGCAAGTATAATGGGTGAATCTGAATGTAGGAAACTATGCAGGCTTGGAGGTTTAGGGTGGAGTAATCATTGCCCAGCATTGTACTCTAGGTTAATTAAATAAATCCTAGTCTTTGTGTGGTGATTTGGTTATACAGACAGCTCTTTAGGAATAACTGCTGTTTAACTAAAAGATATATCAATATTAAATATTAAATAACAACAACATCCCTGCTTGGACATACCGTCCACCAGAATGGTAAATATATATATATATATTCTTTATAAACATATATATATTCTTTATAAACATATATATGTTCTTTATAAATTGCCCAGGCTGCCAGGCTGTGGTCTTCTAATATGGGACCACAAAACAAAGATCTCATTCCAGTTAGAGGAGTGTGTGTGTAGTCCTCATTTTGCATTCTGCCTCTATTATAATTCACTATGTAACTCCAGGAACTAGAGACTCATTATTTTCAAAATAGTATAATGGTAGTATCCAACTTATAGGGAGGTTTGTTGTGTGCATTAGAGATTATAAATTAAATCAAACTTAAAAGGTGACCTATAGTAAGTACTCCATAAGAATTGTGTACTGATAGTAACCAATTATTTTATAAAATAATTGTTTCCTTTTAGAAATACTACACTACTGATACAGTACTATTTAATGGTATAATTTTTGGATCCTTTCAATAATAGTGCTCTAATTTCCACTTTCAAACATAAAGTTTACATAATTTTTAGCTACTGTGTCCACCGTTGAAATTTGTCTTATTTAACCCAGAGATTCACAAACACTTGTGGCCATGTATGTTTTTATGGACAAAATGTTTGTGTCACAAGCAGAAATTGTGATGGAAGTAGCAAGTGGGGCATTTGGGGACATAATCAGATTGTGAGCACGAAGCCTTCATGAGTGAGCCTAGTCCCCTCAGAGGAGAGCCTGCAGCCAGGGCTCTCCAGAGGCACAGAACCAATAGGAAGAGTGCGCGACAAACAGGGATGTTAGATTGGCTGCATATCCGAGCTCGGCAGTACCAGCAGCTGTCTGCACAATGGATTGGCTGAGAGCCTGGTAGCTCTTCAGTGCAGGAGGCTCAGGCTAGTGCTGAAGGCCCGGCGGATTGCCGGAGAGCCACTCAAGAAGGCCGAAGCAGCTAAATTCTGATATCCGTGACGTAATGTAGTGGGCAGGGACCACAGTAGCAGCAGGGTACATGCGCTCTTCAGCAAGATGTGAGAGCAGCAAGGTGAAAGAAACCTTTCGCTTGGACCTCCTTTCATCTGGACTGCCACCCAAAAAGGTGCCATCCACTTACCCTCCAGAACTCTGAGGAAGTTTCTGTCTGTAGCAGTTCAGAATGACTAGGAGAGATGCAAAATTTTTAGTATGAACATTTTTTTTGAAAAGAGTAAACTGATAATTGAGTTCTAAAAGAATCAACACTCCCTAATAACCTTTCTTTCTCTTTAAGTAGCTAAGACCTATAGTTCAGACAAACCAGCCCTTGACCTCAGGTAATTTTACAATTGTGTTTACCATCTGCGTGTTTAGTTAAATCATTTCTCTGCCTTAAATATGAAAAATTAAAAAGAACGGTCAAAAAAACAGAAACAAAGCCCAAACTATAGTCCTAGCTTTAAAATTAATGGTTCATTTGTTTTTTTAATTTTTATTTATTATTTATTACAATTTATTCCGTTTGTATCCTGGCTATAGCCCCCTCATCTCCTCCCAGTCCCACCTTCGTCTCTCTTCTCCTTCTATGCCCCTCCCCTAGTCCATTGATAGGGGAGGTTGTCCTCTCCTACTATCTGACCCTAGGTCAGACCCTAGGTCAGGGTCTCATCAGGTTATTCATAGTTTCAGGTCCCCAGCTGGGCATGATACTTGTCAACTTCTTAATGCTCGGGTAAACAATCTCGCCTGGCTTTAAAAGCTCAGCTCCTGTGCTTTCCCTTCATAGCCTTGTTTTCTTTTTCTCTGCAGAGTATACAGCATCGAATAGATTCTTCCCCATTTAAATCAGCACTCCTGGGAAGCCTCGTGCACCCGACACTGAATTTCCTTTAAACGTCATCTTGCTGTTCCACTTTATTGTTGCTCTCTGCAAAGTCCAACTTTGTGACGGGAAGATGAACTGTGAACAGCAATGAGCTCAGTATTCAGCTACCAAAGATAAGACTTTTACAGAGAGAACTGTGCTCATTTTGATTCTTGGAGATTTTGTTTCTGAGTTCCATTGAAGCAAAAAGACCATGTGGGGAAATGACGTCATTTTCCGAGATCAGTCACTCATCTCTGACTGGAATGAGTTCCCTGAGTGTCTGGATGCAATTCCTTGGAAATCTTGGTGCTTGACACCTCTGGAGCCGTATGGTAGACTGCTTCTGTCTGTTCATATCCTGATTTCCTTGGAAACCCGCCAACCCACTGGAGGATGCCTTTCACCTCTGTTAGGACCCTGTTCCCAGTGTCTCACGAATCTGGTTGTGGTGGGGCACATCTTTGATCTCAGCACTCAGGAGGCAGAGGCAGGTTGATCTCTGCAAGTTTGTGAACAGCCTGGTCTACACAACAACTTCTAGGAGAGCCAGTGCTATACAGAGACACCTTCTCTCAAAAAAAAAAAAAATTAAAAGTGACATGCATAACTTCTGTTATACAGCTGGGTCCTAAAGAAGGCTGACTGAACTCTCAACATTCTAGCATAGAGAATGCTATACTTACCTTTTCACACTCAACTACTGGTTGACACACAATATTTTGATGTGCAACATTGAGAAAAGGAAATGGAAGTAGACAGCAGAGAGGGAGAAGTCACAGAGAAAAGTTTATAGCCAGTTGAAAACATTACTTTGAAGCTAGAAGCCACTTAATAGGAAATAGACAATATTTACATTTTCTAAAACCAGGGTTGACTTGCTGAAATACACAAATCATTATATTAATAAGACAGGTACTGATTATATTAGCTAATAACATATGTCTAGCCTGAAAGAGATCACACAGAAGCTTTTTCAGTAACTTATAAAAACAAGCAATCCTAGAAATTCCTGGATGCAATTATCGAATTATTGAATCAGTGTCATGTACATTATTGAATCAGTGTCATGGGCCTGAGAGATGGCTCAATAGTTAAAAGCACTGGCTATTCTTCCAGAAAACCTAGGTTTGATTCCCAGCACCCACATGATGCAAGCACTCGTAACTCCAGCTCTGGGGTATTTAGCACCCTCTTCTGGCCTCTGTGGGCTCCAGGTACACACACAGTGCACACACAGATACACACAAAGGCAAAACATTAAATAAAATATAATGGTTGATAAATGCCATTAATTTACACTGACTTGCTGCCCAGTTTTTGTTTCATTCTAGCCACGGACATGGCTTTAAAGGAAGAGTCCTGAGAACAGCTAGAAACACCTGCTGTCTTAAGAACATCCAAAAAGCCATTTTTGTCACCAATAGTCGCTATCATGCCCATCAGCGCTGTCATCCACAGGCCCTCATTAGTCTCCTATTTGTTCTCCTGGACTCTACAAGAAGAATGTTGAGTTCTTAACAATCAACAAAAATGGATATAGAGGAAACCAGATCTTTCAACAAAAAATTGTCATCTCTCCTGCCTTCCCATTCTCCCATGTATAAGGACAGAAAACACCTCACTGTGAGTGACCTGGTGTCACCTTAAGGGAAGTGTACCAGGAGAGAAAGGGGACAAGAAGTGTGACTGTTCATTGTTGTCTTGCTGAATCCTGAAAAGGAAGTGTGTTTCTGCTATCCCAGGAGGTGTTTAACCCTAGGGCCACTTCCGTGGTTGGAGATGGTCACCGCTCTGCATAGCGAGAAAAGGACATTTGCACTGTCAGGACAGCACCAGGTGAGGGGGGAAAAGAATCCATACAGATGTGGAGGCTTGGGAGCCAGTTACATGAATCTGTTTTCTTCTTGAAAGGCGTATCCTTTGAGGGAAAGGCCAGCTCGGGAGTGAGGGAGTGCAGCTAAACATGAGCAGTGGGAAGCAGTACCATGGGGGGAGGGTGGATGAACAAGAACCAAAATAAAGCCACTCTCACACAGAAGCTAGCTCCTGACACGCTCCGGAGGAAGGGTTATCGTAACTCTTGCTGAGTTCCTTACCTGTGCAGAAAGGGAAGGGAGATGAAGGGAAATGGCAGGGAGTGGTGGTGATGATATGTGACACGTAAGAAATGAGGTGAACTACGGCGTCCTGGGGTAGGGTGGGGAATCCTCAGAAGAAAGGTGACCACATTGCTGGATTAGAGGTTTGATGGGGCTGAAAATGTGTGAGACATGAATCTCGTCAGGGAACAAGCTGAGAAAATGCTGTTCAGACAGGATGACTTAAAAAGTGATTGCAGGAGGGTTGCTGTTTGTAAAAGCTCTAGAGCACTATGTTTTCCCCCCAAGACAGGGTTTCTCTGTGTAGCCCTGGCTGTCCTGGAACTCATTCTATAGACCAGGCTGGCTTCAAACTCAGAGATCCACCTGCCTCTGTCTCCTGAGTGCTAGGATTAAAAAGATGTGTGCCACCGCCAAGCCTAAGGCACTATTAAACAGAATTACAAACTAAAGGTTCAGAGAGACTGCTCAGTGGGTAAAGCTTGGCCAAGCTTAACCGCCTGAACTCAATCCCTGGAAACTGCACGGGAGGTAAATAACACAGCCCCCACACTTACACCATAGCACACTCGCTCCCACGCATGCAGGCACACACACACAGTAAATAAGGAAATGTGATTTTTAAAAATAGAACTATCGGGCTGGAGAGATGGCTCAGAGGTTAAGAGCACAGGCTGCTCTTCCAGAGGTCCTGAGTTCAATTCCCAGCAACCACATGGTGGCTCACAACCATCTATACTGGGATCTGATGCTCTCTTCTGACATGTAGGTATACATCCAGATAGAGCACTCATATACATAAAATAAATAATAAATCTTAAAAAAATTAAAAAATTTAAAAAAAAAAAATAGAACTATCGAAGGGCTGGAGAGATGGCTCAGTGGTTAAGAGCACTGCCTGCTCTTCCCAAGGACCTGGGTTCAATCCCCAGCACCCACATGGAAGCTCACAACTGTCTGTAATGCCAGTTCCAAGTGTCTGACACCCTCACACCAGTGCACATAAAAAATAAAAAAAATTAAATAAAATTAAAAAAAAATAGAACTATCAAGTAGCACAGGGGAACTGTGTTCCTAGAAGGGTAAAGGACGAAGCCATGTCACGGGTAAGGAGCAGCCACTGCCTCGGCTGAGGAAAGTCTCCAGCAGGGAAAAGATATGGACAAGTGCTATCCACCGAGGTGCAGTGTGGCCAGGAGGCATCTTTAACACTAAAGAAAACCCCTAGGTGTGGTGTGCTACTGAGCTGTGTTCCTCGGGTGCTGTGAGCTTTCTGTGGGGTGACAGAGCTCCCCTGCGTGTCAGGCAATGCAGTGCAGCTGTGACATGGCATCCAGACAGAGTTGGAAGTGGTGGCAGGTTTTCAAGTTCTGACCAAGTGACAGTATGTCCACAGAAATGTTGAGTGCTGGGATGACAGGCAGGCACCACCACACCCGGCTGGTAGTTTAAATTTTTATAGTTGTGGTACTCTACGCTGTGCTCTGAAGAAGGAGACCTCAGCAGCGCGTTAGCACTGGAATTACTGAGAAGAGTCAAAAACGAAACAACGGGATTCAGGATGCTCTCACTGCTAACACTTTAGACACAGCCCGTTTCTTTCTGGTCTCTCAAGAAGAGATTACTTAAGCTAATCGACTTCAAAATCGTTGCTGTTTTACTCACGTCCCAGTGTCTAAATTCATCCACAGGACAGGAACTGGAGGATAATCACCATTGGATGTCTGCAATAATAATCTTTTGGCTCCAGGCTCCCTCTACTGACTCCAAAATAATAAATAAACATTTCATGGGCATCCTCCTGACCAGATTCAACTCAATGTGAAAGCCAAGGCAAACAGCCTCGTGCAGTAACAAAGACTATCCTTAGCAGGAGAAGCAGGAAATTTAGCATCTGAGGAAAGGTGAAAAATATAAAATAATTTGCAAATTACGAGCATAAACAGCCACATGAAATTGACACTGTTTAACCAGTTCTTACCTGCAAATGACAACTGCCTGAGGTTTGACCCAATACGTTAACTTTTAGTTGTCAGAGAGAGCAAGATGCCACCTGAATGCACAGGTACAGGCAAGTGTGTTGTCAGTGGTGGTTACGGTCTTCAATAAAAAAACTCTGTGTGATGAAACTCTCTAAATCAATTTGCAAGTTTCTTACCTGAAACTAGCCACAGGATGTGTTCGGTCCAGTGCCAGACAGGAGTGTGTCTGTGATGATTTTGTTTAGAAGAGATATGCCCCCAGGTTAGGGTAAAGATAGAAAGTGTTTTGCATGCGAAGATAATGAAAGAAATGCACAACAGCCCTGTGTTTACAAGGAGGAAGCTGGAAATTAAACACCATCCTTAGCATTTTAACTGTGAGAAGAGGAAGTGGGGGTAATTTGCATAGACTTCAAACAATCTCACAACTATTGAGCAAACCAGCAAATCCTGGAAAGAATTAGAGCTAGAAGCCAAAGTCAATACACTTCAAACACCCTTGGTGTTTCCCAGCAACTAGCAAGAAAGCATCTTTTGCTAGTTCACACTTTGCACAAAATAAATATTAAGCCTGTTGTTGGTACTTTTCCAAAAAGTTAATATTTTACAGTTCAGGATTCTAGTTTAAGTCTGCCTTTGAAGCTCAAAGAATGCCTTTTGAAGTTATGTTTCCTTAGACCTAGGAATTTGGTCTGTGAATGAAAGATGTCATCAAAGATTTATTTACAAAGATGGTCATCAAAACCTTATTTCTTTGTTGTTCCCGCCCCCCAACTTTTTTTTTTGAGACAGGGTTTTTCTGTGTAGCTTTGCCTGTCCTCGAACTCACAGAGATCTGCCTGCCTCCTACTCCTGAAAACCTTATTTCTTACTGTCACTCTTTAGCACTTCCATGCCCAGCATACAGCCTCGTTCACAGACAGCTTCCAACAAAGATGAATTAGCAGGAGAAAAGTTATAAATTTCCAAATCAGGGACTTGCTGAACAAAGTATAAATAAGTTATAGCACAGATCATATACGTGCCATTAAAATATTTTGTAGACTAAGGACATTGAGAAAACATTCCAAGGAAAATGTTAAACAAACAAACAAAAAAAAGGGTAACAACACAGACAGTCAAATTCAAGTATTAGTAACCATATGTGCACAAAAGAGGGCTGGAAGTGAAAATTAGAATTAATGACAGGGTTACTACCGAGCAATAAACTTCTGGGTAGTTTAAAATTTATTTTATTTAATATCTGTCTATCTATCCATCCATCCATCTATCTATCTATCTATCTATCTATCTATCTATCTATCTATCTATCTATCAATCTATATCTATCATGGCTTTTCAGGACAGGTCTCTGTGTAGCCTTGGCTGTCACTGACTCACTCTGTAGACCAGGCAGGCCTGGAACTCACAGATATCCACCTGCCTCTGCCTTCTTGAGTGCTGGGATGACAGGCAGGCACCACCACACCCGGCTGGTAGTTTAAATTTTTATAGTTGTGGTTTTTGGCACGTTGGAAATTGTCCATCATGAGAGCATATTGGTAACCCGGGTTTTCTGTTTGGGAGGGATCTTGTTTTCAGTACCCAACATTGAGCCCAGGGCTGCAATGTGGTAGGCAAGTACTAACCTATATCTCAATCCCTAGATTAGTTTTATATTCAGAAAACACTAAATGTTACTGAAACATTTTTCTACCATGTTCTGCTAACATTAAGATCTGTAATAATAATAATAATAAAGATCCATTAAAAATCATGGAGATGGCCGAGCATGGTGGCGCATGCCTGTAATCTCAGCACTCAGGGAGGCAGGCAGATCACTGTGAGTTCGAGGCCAGCTTGCTCTACAAAGCAAGTCCAGGACAGCCAAGGCTATGCAGAGAAACCCTGTCCCGAAAAATAAAAACAAAAACCAAATAAGCCAAAAACAACCGCTCTCCAGGCAGATACTTTAAACATTTTCAGTGTCTGAATGCACAAGCCAGAGCTAAGCTTTGCTTTATACTTGAGCATTATATCAATAGCATGTTCTGCATAAAGGTTTGAGAAATGAGTAAAATGTTTTCCACGTTGTGAAAGTGAAGATGAAATGTAATACTTTTTCACCAAAGTGAAGAAGGACACCCATTGTGGGGGTGAACAGGCGCTGGCCAGGCACTCCAACCCAATGATCATTATCCTTTCCATTAATTACCCTGAAAGTCGGGGTAATGGGCAATACAGCAAAATGGACACTATTACCTAGGTGTTATTGGTCAAATGCCATTTAGTCTGGAAATAGTTTCTCTTTCCCTGTTCTGAGATATAGGAACAATTGACACACCTTGAAAACCTTGCACTGTATAAACTGGCTTGAACTCTCTTTTGGGCTGGGTAGAAAGAGACAGCTTAATCTAGTCAGCTTGATACTATTTTACTCTTCCATACAATGTAGGAGAATGTGTGCCGCAAAGCCACCATTGACTCTTTATAAATACCAACCAAGCAAACGTAATAAAACTAACGTTTTAAAATGTAATTAAGAAATACACTTTTAGGGGCTAGAGAGATGGGTCAGTGGTTAAGAACACTGTCTGCTCTTCCAGAGGTCCTGAGTTCAATTCCCAGCAACCACACCGTGGCTCACAACCATCTATAATGTGAACCAATGCCCTTTTCTGGCCTGCAGGTGTACTTGCAGATAGAGCACTCAGACACATAAATCAATAAATCTTAGAAAGAAAGAAATACACTTTCTCTTTGCCTTTACTGAGAAATATCTTGGGTAAAACTTAAGACATCTGGTATGCAGAGTGTCCCAAGCCTTGCAATAACGGAAGTTGTGGCTTGCTTGGTCCTCATCAACCAGGTGTGTGTTTGTCAATGATTTCATTTAATTTCCATTCCAGCTTTTTTCCCTTGATGCTTTTCTACCATCCACGACCTCAATGACATCTAAAGACTACCTGGACAGATGGATCAGGGAACTTAAAAATAGCTGAAACGCTTGTAATACTCTGAAAATAGGCTTGGCCTGGTTCTATTTTGGAAATAATGCCATAATTAAAGCATTTTCTGTACATTAAAACTTACATATTTTCACCATGAGGTAAAGTGCATGTCCCCAGAGGGCGCTTAAGATAGTGAACATATTTCTTATATCCTGCCACTTTGTGAAATTCGAATCCAGATTTGATTCCAACAGTCTCCCTTCAAAGCTCGTTGCCCAGCAACAAGTTCTGCGTGCCCGAGGAGAGAGGTTACCCCGCCCCGGCCCCTAGAAGATAAGCCCTAGAGACAGTTGAAATTTTCTAACAGAGTCCTCCCACCTTCTATTGTGACCAAAGCAGTGAAGCATAAGACTGGCTGGGTGCCTCAGTAGCAGCCCGGGCGCTAACGGGAGCCCAGACTTGGCCCGGGCTGGGTAGGAAAGGCGGTTCTAAACACCTGAACCGGATCGCTAGAAGAACTGATGTCGAGACCCCCAAGAAACCCATAATCTTCTCTGGGCAATCTCAGGTGCAGGGGATTTTTGTTCATCTATATCCAGACGCAACCATCCCTCCCAGCTCAAGGCGTCCACAAATTGTAACCCCCAATGAGGCCATCTCGCCCCTTTCCTTCCGCCACATAGAGTAAGGATCAGGTATGGACACCGACCTTCCAGTCCCCCTGTCTCGGGCCTTTCTCAAAGTAACTAGGGTACGTGCTCAAGTGTGCCCCAGGGTGAGCGCCCCCAACTTGCCCCACAGCGTGACCCCCAGACCCTCGGGGCGCTGGGCCACCCGCACCGCCAGCCCTGCCCTCCGCGTGGTTCCAGCAGCCGCCCCCGTCCACGCCCCGGGCCCGCCGCGCGCCCTGCGTCCCGCCCGGGGCCCGCCGCGCTCCGCCCCGCTCGCCCCGCCGCTGCGCGCGGCCTCTCCGTCGCTGCGCACCGCCTCCCCGTCGCTGCGCGCGGCGTCCTCGTCGGTGCGGGTGGCGTCCCCGTTGCTAGGTGGCTCCCGCGGCTCCCGGGGCTCCGGCAGCAGCCCCTCCTGTCACCATGGCGACGCCGCGTCCCAGGCTCGCGGCTCGGAACCCAACGCAGGTGGCGAGCGGGCCTGGCTCCCCTGGTCTTCCCTTCGCGGGATCTCCTTGGCAGGGCCGCCAGCGGGTAAGCAGCGCCGCGGTGACTGCGAGTGACTTCCCCGCGCTCCCACGAGGGACCCAGCCGTCACCTCGGACGGCGCCTAACTCTGAACACTTCTCTACTACTCCAGGTTGGGGCTGTGGAGTCCCACGGCTGCCGAGGCACTGCCCGAAAAGGTAGGATGCGCTTCTGAGAGGAGGGGAGGTCTGCGTGCGTGTGCGTATCTCCCCCTGCCGCCAAAATGAAGCCGAACATCCCAGTCGCGTTCCATTCCAGGGCTCCCCCAGTCCTCCCGGCCGCCCGCGATTCTTTTACTTATATTTGCAAACAACGTAATGGTTACTAGGGATGAGCACCCCCTGCCTTGCACTCTGCCTCTAACTTGTTTGGCCATAACGATGTGAGCTTCGGTCCCCCTGAATCGCCCAGGAGAAGGATTTTCACTAAACCCTATCCGGATGACTTGGAATGTCCAAAAATCAAGATTGTGACTTCTGACTCCTTGAACTACCCTGCACCACAGCATTTAAATGAAACGTAGCACAGCGACACCGGAAGCGTAGACTTGCAGAAGCTGTTTATTTTTGTCCCAAGAAACTTGCTTTTTAAAAGGAGGTCTGAAAGAGATACTTTAAATACTTTGTTTCATTCTCCTAAAATCCAAAGTCGATGGCTCCCGAATCTTGTATCTCTTAGGGGTTCCCACTGGACCCTCTCCGGAGTTCCAGCAGTGAAGCTGTGTACCTTAGCTGTACTCACTGCTTCCATGCGCAAGCAGTCTCAGGGTTCGAGCAGAACTGGTTTCGTTTCTGAGTGAGCTCAGGATTGTCCTTGCCAGGCCAGGCCATTGGGTAATGACAGCAATAGGGGGAGTTTAGGTGGTTTACTTCTGTGTCCAACTAAGTTCTATCGTTATGCATGTTTACCTGTACAGGAGCCATGGGATACTTGATTGCCTTTTATCCTCATTTTATACTTAAAAGAGCTGAATTCGAGGAGGTTATGGAATTGGCTAAAAATTTCAAGCTCTCTTGAGATTTGAACATAAGCTGCCTCCAGCAAGTTGCTGCCTGTTAAGGTGGAAGTGCACAGTTTACATTTAAGTGCTTTGGTGTATAAGTGATAGGTGATCATTTTATGTATGTTTGAGACTGTACAGTAAAATGTGCCTGGGTTCCCCCGCTAACCTCCTCTTCACTACAGTTGCCAGGACAGAACACATACACATGGATTCTATTCCTACATTCTCTGCCAACCAGAACACAAGGTTGTTTATAAAAACAAATAGAATAAAAGGGCAAGATAGTTGCGTAAATACAACAAAGAAAAGAATGTTGTGCCTTCCATTATTACAAGAGAAACCTAAAATAAAAATATTTGGGAATCTGACTCTTGAGGGTTAGCAACTCATTTGATAAAAGTCTGTTTGGACTTTGCAGTCCACGTGGAACCTGAGTGGCCCCCACTGGCTAGTGACATGTGCCTAGTCTGTGAGATGTCTTACCTCCTTTTTGAGTACAATCTCCTGAACCTGAGGTGTTTACCGCCAGTTTCAGTTAGCCACAGTCTCACGTGCCTCAGCTCCTGCGCACAGCTAGCGGCTGCCACGTTCAACAGCTCAACTCTACTAGTTTATATGCTGTGTTCTTTGTTTCTTTCTGGTCCTGCTCGTTCAACAAATGCTTACTGAGCATCAGTTCATGTGGTATGGAGGACACAAGGCCCTAGAAACAGGCCAATAACACGGAGTTCCTTTTCTCACAGAACTCCTAGTGATAAAGACAAAGGCTGAAAACAAATGAAACTATGAGGAGCTTGTATTTGGCTTCAAGGAAGACCTCTAGACCTCCATTTTTTTCCTTTTATCCTTTCTTTCTTTTTTTTTTCTCTCTCTCTCTCTCTTTGAGACAGTGTTAGTATTTAGCCCACGTTGACCTTGGCAGTGACCACTAGGATTGTTGGCAGACACCACCTACCCAGCCACGCAAGGGAGCTCATTTACTTGATGTTTGGTGGCAGTAGGGTGGAGTCCAGTCAGTACCCGATGACCTGATGCCTTTAAAGTGATGTGGGATACACACTTCAAACTAAGAAACAATTTCTCTCAGTCCCTTTCTCTCCCCCTCTCTCATACCGAAGATGGAACACGGGATCTTGCATATGCTAAACAAATGACCTACCACCGGCCGGTTTGGTTTGAGACAGATGCAGAGGTGTCCAGACTAGCCTTGAACTTGGTCACGTAGCCCAGGCTGGTCTGGAACCTACAGTCCTACCAGCACATGCATTACTGTGCTGGGCTAAGAACCAGGTTTCCTTTCTCTGTGGTTTCGGTCATTCTTGAATTCTCTAGCCAGGCCTCCATAGTGGGTATGTGCATTGATACTTCCACCATCTGCTTCCTGGATGTTTTGAACCAGGATTCTATCCTTGGGCTTCTCTTGTTCCCTGTGAATGATACACTAGTCCAGTACACTTCTGTTTACCACGAATCGCCACAGTCTGTGGGCTGCTGGCCAGCACTGTTTTTTGCATTTGGTTTGCATTGCCCAATAGTTACAGCATGTGGCAATTAATGGCATTTACACTTTGTTGCCACCAACATTTCACCTTCCTCTGCCGACAGTCTCTAACACTGACCTGGACAATCACTATTGCTCCCTGACTGCGGCCCCTACTTGGTTAAACATCACCCTCAAAGGGAAGCTTGACTCAGTGGCCTCATATGGGGAAAGATCTGATCTTACAATGTTACAAGAGTATGGTTTGGGATTCCTTATCCAGCGTGGCAGGTGGATTTAGCACTTCTCACGTGACATGCCCAGAGGCCCTGCTGATTCTGTTATCAAAGCTCTTTATTAGTGATACCAGCTATGATAGCAAGAAGTTTCAGGAAAAATGAGAAAGTAGATGTCCAGCCCATGCAGAGGTTGAGTGGAAACAGGAACTCAGACAGCCTTAGAGATGCCTGTGTGTGCCTCTTGTATTTGTGTTCATTCTTTCCCTCCTTCTCCCTTCCTCTCTCCCTCCCTCTCCTTCCCTCTCCTCCAGCCTCTCTTCTCTCACTCCTCATATCTCAACCTGGAGTTCTAGACTCACATTATCCCAACATTATGACAGTCCTGGTTGGAAAACCTCAGGGGAAGTTTGTGACAAGCCAAGCTTGGTTCACAGGCCACTGGGCCTGTCGCTGTTAACTTATGAATTACCACAGTGGGTGTCCTAGTTAGGGTTGGTATGGCTGTGATGAAACACCATGACCAAAGAAACTTGGGGAGGAAAGGGTTTATTTTGCTTACATTTCCACATAACTGTCCATCACTGAGGGAAGTCAGGGCCTGAACTCAATGGGACAGAAACCTGGACACAGGAGGTGATGCAGAGGCCATGGAGGGTCGCTGCTTGATGGCTTGCTCCTCATCTTCCAAGCTTTCTCAGCCTGCTTTCTTATAGAACCCAGGACCACCAGCCCGGAGATGGTACCACCCACGATGGGCTGGGTCCTCTCCATCAATCACTAATTAAGAAAATGCCCTACAGGTTTGCCTACAGCTCATCTTAAGGAGGTGTTTTCTCAATTGGGGTTCCCTCTTCTCAGCTGACTCTAGCTCCTCTGATGTTGACATAAAACTATCCAGCACAGAGTGGGTCTGCTGGGGAACAGTACCACTACCTTTGCAGTCGGGCAGCAAGGTCTGCCCCAAAATCTGAGGAGAAGGGCGTTATAGTACAAGGTTTATGGATTCTTATAGAAAATACAGCTAAGGAAGAAATGCAAGAAACAAAGATAGTAGGTGCTGGGTCTGGACAGGGGCACTGGAGGGTTGTTGAGGAACAGCTCTGTTGATGGTTTTTCTCCTCAGCCTTTCCACTTCTGCCTCTACTGCATGCGTAATCTTCTTGGGCATCACCTCTTGTCCTCATGTCAAAAAGAGTTTGGCCGACCCTGGCATTCACTATCATCTCATGTTGGACAGTATAGAAAGTTACACTGTAGCCCCTCAGAAGCCTTGGGCAGGAAGGGAGAACCTATTTCTTCCTTGAGATGCTGAGCTTCTTTCTCAAAAGCAGGAAGTCTTCATCCTTGTGTCTCCACAGCTTAGCACAGGCTTGGGTGAGGTGTGGCAGGTGCTCACTGAAGGTTTGCTCTTCTGTTTTGGGGCTGGGGGTGAAACTCAGCACCTCACACATACCAGTTACACAATACGCTCTTCGCCTAAACTACAACCACAACCCAAATTTTTATTTTAAATAGATGTTGAATGTTACTCATGAATTGGAGGCTGTCATGATTATTCCCATTGCTGAAGGGACTGTTGACAGACATAGAGTCAACCCATATCCCAGTATCCAGGGGGCACTCGGACCTTCCATGTTGACATTGTAGCATTCTTTGTGGGCCAGTGAGCTTTATTAATGTGTGCCAGTACTTCAGAGCTGCGGTGGCTTTGTAAGTTAATTAAGTCTCCAAAGCCAGTGTGCTTGTCTCAATCACAGCTTGTATTTTGCTTCCCAAAACAATGTTAGCCCAAAGGACATGTCCCCAGCTTTTCTTTTAGATAAAGCATGAGGAATTCCACCCAACCCCCCATAACAGCATCCCTCCTGTGTGCCAGGCTCCGTGCTAGACCCCTCATGGAGTTTACCCCACTGAACCTTTTCAGTTGTCCAGAGAAGTCAGCCCCATTGACAAGCCCCATTTTTCAGGTGGAAGAGCTGAAGCTTAAAAAAATTAAATCGCTTTACCGGGCTCACCCGAGCAGTGGCAGAAACAGCTTTGAATCTAGGCTCTCAGAGCCCAGGCTCCTGAGTATTGCTGACTCCTGAGGCCTTCAGAGTTAGGATGAGAGAGCACATTTCCTCCGGAATGATGAAGTTGGGCTGAGGAGTGTCCGGATCTCCATCAGGATCTGAGCTCTGGCTGTCCTGACTTCCCTTTCATTGCTGAAGTGGGGGAGAGAATGGTCTACCCGACAGGGCAGTCCAAGTAAGGGCAGCAGTCCCTGGGGATCTGAAGCTGGAGAGGAGTGAGCGGTCTCCCCAGCGTCTGTGCGCACAGGCCTGTAGAAACCTGCGCAACCTGTTTTGCTCACCGTTGCATGGTCTCAACCTAGCCTAGAGAATCAGAAGAAAATCTTTCATTTATCCTACTTCTGTCTTCACAACTGGCTTCCCTCCAGAAGAGGCCTTGCTTTTCTGGTATGTTGTAGTGCTCAATCAATTCCACAACAGAGAATCAAGTCAATAACCTATTTATTTGTCTGTCTTGGTCAGAGTTCCCAGAATGCAAAGCCCGGGGTGAAAGGTTAAAAATGCTTTGCTCAGGAATGAGAGTCTGTGTGAGAGAGACAGCTGCGAAGGAAGCCACGCCAGCTAATGACACTTTGCTTTGTTGTCCGCAGTCTTGGTCCTGAGTTTTGTATTCCCGAAATCCCCAGGTATGTAATAATAACCATTTCAAAAGCCTGGTTAGAGGCCTAGGCATGATGGCACACGTCTGTAACCCCAGAGCAGAGGCAGGTGGATCTCTGTAAATTCAAGACCAGCCTGCTCTGTGTAGTGAGTTCTCCGCCAGTCAGAGCTACAAAGTAAGACCTGTCTTAGAAACAAACAAAAGTCTACCATGGAATGTGGATCCAACGGTGGGGGACAAGTGAATTGCCAACCTATGCTAGAATGAAGCGCATTATTGGATAAAATGAAACATCAGTTTGTGCATGTGTATATTTAAATAATGCTTTAATAAAATTCCATATCCTAAATGTGGAAGCCTTCCTTTTCACTGGTTCACATCTACTCTAAAACACACCTTTCATGGTACCAGCAAACTTGACAACAGCAGAGATTTATTTCTTGTGTTTAGAGTGTTGAAGTTAGGGAGAGAAGTATAAATGAAGTTATGATTTCCAGAGTCAGCTCAGTGGGAAAGGTGTCTTGGGCCTACTTTTGGCGGTATCTTCAGTCTAGACCCAGAATACAAGAGAATGAACAAGGAAGGTGATAGAACTAGGTGCCCCCTCAGCACACCACTGTCCCAGGCAGAATCATCCCCACAGCTCTGTTTCCATGACTCCAACATGTCAGATGAGAGGGAAGTTAATTTCTCTAGGCTGCTGGTTCTTAACCTTCCTAATGCTGAAACCCTTTAATACAGTTCCTCATGTCATGATGATCCAATCACAAAATTATTTTCATTGCTACTTTATAACTGTAAGTTTGTTACTGTTTTGAATGGTAATGTAAATATCTTTTAACACACACCCCCATGGTCTTCCACAACCCCTGTGAAAAGGTCGGTTGACTCCTCAAAGGGATCACACCCCACAGGTTGAGAACCACCACTGTAGACTTTGTAACTTCATTTCTCAATCCATGCTTAACAGCCTGCTGACAGTTCTGTGTTTGTTTTATTTGTATTGACATTTATACAAGTGTTCAGAAATTTACAGAGTAAATATCTTGTTTCTTTGTTTGTTTTTTTTCAGAAACTACCTAGATAAGAAAGATGTTGCAAAGGTAAAGAATCCAGGGTGGGAGTGTAGCTCCATCGCTGTAGTGCTTGCTGAGCATGCGCTCAGGGAGCACTGCTTTCAACTCTCAGCCTCCGTGAACTGGCAGAAACTCTCAGGAATGAGAGTCTGTGTGAGAGAGACAGTTGGAAAGGAAGCCATCCAGGCATGGTTGCACAAGCCTGTCTTTCTTGTCCTTGGTTGTTTTCGCTTGTGAGGCAAGACAGCCCTTTTAATGGCTAAGCCATTTCTCCACCTCACTCCCAACACTTCAGAAAGGGAAAACAAAAGGATAAGCCGTTCACTGGGCAGGGATGGTGCACGCCTTTGATCCCAAACAGTTGGGAGGCAGAGGCAGGCAGCTCTGTGATTTCCAGGCCAGCCTGGTCTACCACGTGAGTTCCTGGACAGCCAAGGCTACACAGAGAAACCTTGTCTCAAACAAAATTTCCGGGTCCTCCATGGCTATATAATAAGGCCAGCCATGAATGCACAAATATGACTTGTTTTAAGAAAAAGTAGGTAAATAAAATGCATATTACTGGAGGTTTTGTTCTTGTTTATTCCTTTGTTTTAAAAATGCTTTGGGTCAGCTGGGCGTGGTGGCTCACACCTGTAATCCGAGCAATAAGGGAGGCAGAGACAGTTGGATCTCTGTGAGTTGGAGGCCAGCCTGATCTACAAAACAAGTCCAGGACAGCCAAGGCTACACAGAAGCCCTGTCTCCAAAAACCAAAAAAGAAAGAGAAAAGAAAAAACAAAAAAGTGCTTTGGATCAACTTTACCATCAACTTATAAGGTTTAAAAATAATTGGCTTTAGTATGTATAACACTATAGAAATATTTACATAAAGGCTTTTAATAAGTTTTTTTTCCAACTACTTCAAAGCAAAATAATAATGATAATTCTAGTTTTTATTCCTGCTTCTATTTTAGGTACCAAAAAGCAGACAGAATGGAAGATTGCTACTGTATGATTCAAAAGGTAAATGATTTATTATTTACAATATGTTTGATCATTATCTTTTTTTAATATAATTCTTATTACAATTTATTCACTTTGTATCCCAGCTGTAGCCTCCACCTTTGACCCCTCCCTATCCTGCTCTCCCTCCCTCATCTCCTCCTATGCCCCTCCCCAGTCCACTGATAGGGTAGGTCCTCCTCCCCTTCCATCTGACCCTAGCCTATCAGGTCTCATCAGGACTGTCTTTCATAGTCTTCCTCTGTGGCCTGGTAAGGGTGCCCCCACCTTAGGGGGAGGAGATCAAAGAGCCAGCCACTGAGTTTATGTCAGAGACAGCCCCTGTTCTCCTTACTAGAGAATCCACTTAGACACTGAGCTGCCATGGGCTACATCTGTGCAGGGGTTCTAGGTTATCTCCATGCATGGTCCTTGGTCAGAGTATCAGTCTCAGAAGAGACCTCTGGGCCTAGATTTTTTGGTTCTGTTGTTCTGCTTGTGGAGCTCCAGACCCTTCCAGGTCTTTCTATTTCCCTTCTTTCATAAGATTCCCTGCACTCTGCCCAAAGTTTGGCTATGGGTCTCATTGACCATGATCTTGTTCTGAATATTAAGAAGAATATTAGAATGGTTGGATGTGGTTATATAACTCAACAGTGAAATCCTGTGTTACCTATCTTTAAAAAAAGCCTTAACTATTTCACAATTAAAATTTTATGTTAGGGTAGCACCGTTGAAAAAATAATATTTTTCTTCTCTTTCAGAAAAAGTGATAATTAACACAAATAAAGACGTGTCACAGTAAGAAAATGTCTTTGGCCTTACCTTTTAAGTAATTAGAAGTAGAAAATGCAAACAATTTGTCACCTAAGTAAGCCTGGAAAGGCAGCCTTGAGTGGCTGCAGTTGCTACTTGAAGAGAGGGACATTTTAAATGGAAATTAAACCGTGAAAAATAGGTGATACTCTCCTCTGCCTCTAATGCCTAAGCATGGTGGGTTTTGGCTACTCTGTCTTTTGTGTAATTTCCACTACTCTTTCCTGTTTTCCTTTGATCCTGCTTTCTTCCTTCTTTAGAACATTTCTATAAGTGAATACTTACTTTAAAGTCAGTATTCTCTGCTCATTTAACATGCAACGTTAGTCCTACATAAAGAAAAAAATCACCTTGAATAGCTGAAGAGACTGGTATTTGAAATCACAGTGTAGATCAATTGAATTGCTGACTATGAGGCATTAGCTCCATTGACAGTGACAGTTCCAACGCTTCGTTAAATACTTCATGATAACAATTATCTAGACCTTTTGGGGGAAAATATAATATTTATTTGATGAAAAATTGCAGGTTGAATATTGACCTTAAAACAAACTTCTAAGGCTGGAGAGATGGCTCAGCAGTTAAGAACCTCTTCTTGAGAGCCTATTTTTGATACCCAGCATTCACAGGGTGCCTCATAACCACCTGTAACTCAGGGGATCCAATGCCCTCTTCTGGTCTTTTTGGATGCTTCACATACATGGTTGCACAGACATATGGAGGCAAATGAAAAAAGTAAAAGATGCCAATGCCAGGCCTGGCCACCTCAGTTCAGTTTCCAAGACTCACAGGGTCAAAGGAGTGAAATAATATCCAGGGATATATACAATATATATGATTGTAGCTCTTGGGAGCTGCAGGTACATTGTCTATCATGCCTGAAGTCCTGGTTCATTTTGAATACTATTGGCTGAGAAAAATTCTACTCTATGCATGTATGTTAATTGCTATTCTTAGTAATAGCTACAAAAAAGTGAAAAAATTGTTCAGGGCGGTGGTGGCTCACACCTTTAATCTCAGCACTTCAGAGGTAGAGGCAGTTGGATCTCTGAGTTCAAGGCCCGCCTGCTCTACAGAGCAAGTTCAGGGACAGCCAGGGCTGCACAGAGAATCCTTGTCTCAAAAACTGACTTAGTTATGTAGGGAGTGGCATGGACCACATATGTGAAGGTCAGGAGACAGTTTCTAGTAGCTGATTCTCTCTTCCTGTCGTGTAGGGCCTGGAACTCGAGCTCAGTTCCATCAAGCTTGGCACAAAGTGTCTAACCGACTGCCATCTCACCACCCTGTATATTTTGCATCAAAAAGAAAGTAATGTGTAACAGACCAATATCAGGGCTTAATTTTTTTAATAATTATGATTATAATTTTTTCAAATTATAGTCCACCAGAAAAAAATCTATATAAAGTATATCCATCTGCATATACATACCGCTGTGTATCCTGTTATCACATAGTTGAAAGCACAATCAAAAAGCACGAGATACAATCAATGCTCAGTGGTAATGGAAGTTAGCAGGAAATAAATGACTGTGGTGTCCATGAGCCCTGCTGTATCGGTTGCTTCTCTTATTGCTGACAAATACCTGTCAAAAGCAATGTAAGTGAGAAGGGTTTATTCTGTATCATAGTTAGAACATCGCTTCGTCATGGCTGGGAAGGAGGCATGATGGGAGGAGTGTGAGGTGGCTGAACACACTCCATGCAGTCAGGAGATGAATTCAGTGCTCAGCTTGCTTTCTTGTTTTTAAGCCCCGAGGTCCATCCATAACAGTGCCGCTCATACTTAATAGCTCTTTCACCTCTGGTAACTTGAATCTGTAAACTCCAACATGATCTAGACTCTGTCAAATTGACAATCGGAGGAGATTGTGTGCCTCGGGGCTGGTGTGGCTGAAGACAGTACTCGGTGCTGTAATTCTCTTAGCCAGTGTTCGTAGATGGTGCTGAGCAGGGACTGGAGCAGAGGTGAGCCACATTCCAGAGAGATGCCGCCCAGTCAGAAAAGCAGAGTGGCAAGTCACTCCTGTGCGCTCAGCACCCATTGCATTTGACTAGGAGAGCACCAGCAGGTTTCCCTGTACTCATGCAGGGACAAGCGCAAAGGCTGGTAAATACAGCCAGTGAGCCCCACAAATGTGTGGCTGTGACTACCTCTTATCTTATTGAAGGCAAATGAGGTTGAAGACAAGTCATCGTAGTAAAAATGGAGAACTGTGGGGACCTTAGCTCAAAGGAGGATTAACTCCTGCAAAGTCAGTGAATTCTTGGAGCTTCCCATCCACTTTCATCCCGTTGTTGGCTTCACCCGCTGACCAGGAGGTCTGGTTTGATTAAGGACTCCCCCTGTCCTCCCATCCTCCAACCCCTGCACCTGTGCTAGACTGGTTTTCAGTCTCTCTCTCTCTTCTCTCCCATGTTCTGAGTGTTTGCACCCGTCCCAACTACAGGGGACCTGGCTAAAGCAAATCCACCATTCTTTGACGAAAGCTAAATAAACTGTATCCTTGGGGGGTGAGGGGTCCAATTGTTATATAAGGGTGTGTGTGCTATAAATGAATGCTAAAATGAATACTAAGGTGTTTTCTCATTTCTACTTCACTTTTAAGCAAATGCTGCTTTGGACTCAGACCAAGATTGGCAAGCAAGCTTTGCACACAGATCTCCCCGGGTGCAGCTAATACATTCTCAGCAAAGTAAGATTTAGGTGGTTTTGGTTTTTGGCCCATGCTTGACTAATGTAAATCATTTAAGGCAAAATTTAAATTGTAAGTTCTCTGAAAATACTATTAATTCTAATAACCATTGGAGGATATTTTCTAAATATGCCGAAATATAGAGCTTAAAAACTAAAGAAAATGCTGAAATTTAGGATATCTACCTTCCAGCATACCATGTTTTCCTGGACTGTCTAACCTGAGGAACTTTGTAACTTTTAAAACTACTTAATTAAATATCTTCCATATCTAAAGGATGTTAGTATATAGAGTAAAATTTGAAATCTTTCCTCTGTTGTCACTGTTGTGAAAGCAATGAAACTTTTAATGGTTTATTAACTAGTTAAGAGTCTTTATTATTGTGGATATCATTATCTTCTCAAAAGGAAGTCAGTAGGATTGGGGGGGTGTTGTGGGTTATTAATATTTATTATTGATTTATTTTCTAGTTAAGCAGCGGTTATTCCTAAACCAGCTGAATACCTAAATCACCACACAAGACTAGGATTTATTTAATTAACAATTCTGGGCAATAGTTACTCCATCCTAAACCTCCAAGCTCGCATAGTTTCCTTCCATTCAGATTTCACCCATTATACTTGCTTTTAGTCATATCTTAGGTCCAGTTCATCTCTGCTCATGGTTCCAAGTCCTCTCTTGCCTATCCCTGCTCTCTGACTCTTCTCCCTGCTTCTTTCTCCTCCCCTCTGGACCAGGATGTCCCACCCTATTCTCTCCTTTGCACAGCATTGGCTGGTTGTTTTATTGAAAGTACAGAGAACAAATGGTGGCATGTTTACACGAACTTGAGCAATGTCTGGACCGAAACCAGACAGTGGGGTAGAGAAATCAGCATTTGAATGAACAAGCTAAATTGTATACATTCCACAAGAAGATTTACCAACATTTACCCCTTTAGGTATAATAAAAGGCTCTTTTTTTTCAATACAATAATAATTATAACAGTTACGAAAACTCTTAGATAAAATTTACATGTGCAATGTCCAGTCCATGTGCATTTGGCAACTTAGGAGAAAGTGTTTGATTATCTATCCTATCTTGACAAGTTTAGAGTTCTATACCTAAATTAGCTTTTATCCTATTGGTATTACCTATATTATAACTTTTTCTTAAATTCTAAACAACTTAAGCTTAACTGTGGAACTGTAACTATTTGGTGTTCAACCCCACCAGAGACTTGAGAAGGAATATTACTTGAGTAAATAGGAAGTGCATGTTAGCTTCCAAAAAATAAAAAATTGACAGAGACAGTTTGCTGCTTAAACAATCACCCATAACTCTCTATAAAGTTGGAGCATTATCTTTAGCCTTCTGGCTCAGAATATTTGACATACATATGGAGCAGGAACTATTTAGGACTTGCTTACCCTGTCTTGGCAGAGTTTGGCTGTCAACTTGTCCTGTATTTAAGGTTGCCCATTTTTGGCAGAATTCTGTCATGAAATGAGGGTGTTTTCTTTTTGCCCGGGTGGCTCATTTGCCACATTTGAAGCTATCTCCATATGGAGGTTCTTCAATGCTCATCATCATCTTTGACATAGGTGGGGTGCTGCCAGGAGATGACCTGTTTCATTGTCTTTAAAATAATAAAGACATTTTTAAATGCTATATTCTGTAAGTCTCTGAAGATTTTTAAGACTTACCTATCTTTATGTAAGCAACCTGTTAAACCTAGGATATATACTCCTGTGATAAATTAGACTAGTGTCTGACATGACTATGAGTTGATTAACTAGCAATTAACTTGCATTACCTAATACCCTAAACAGTTGGTAATAACAGTTTAAAAGTATTGGAAGTAACCTTGAATTTGTATTAATATACTAAAATTTACCAATTTATTAAAACTAGACTCATTTTTACATCAATATACAAAATCCTATACCAGAGTTAAAATTAACCTTATTTGAAAATAACAAATTAAACCTTAAGTTGAGTAGATTCAATAACCTACCTTTTGTCTTATTATCCCTATAAGATAACCCTGTATTCACCTTTCTTTCTTTTCAACCCCTTTTCTCCTTATCTAAGAAAGAAAAATAGAGAAAAGAGAAAGGAAAAGAGAGAAATCCCTGAGTCTAACCTGTGTTCTCTCTGAATAAGACCATTAATAATTTATAACCATCTCCCAATGACAATAAACATTCATAGCCACAGAAAACAACCAAAAACCTACCCAACCCCCCATAAAGGAAATTGGACATTCTCATGAATTTCTTCTAACTGACATTTTGGGCATGCAGAAATCCTGTTAGGGCGCCTAAAGGAAATTGGGAAAAATGGTTAATTAAGCAAGCATTAACATTTGTGGTCCGGTCTTTGAATGTTGAGAAATTTCAGGCTTAATAGAAGTCCTGTTTGGGACAGTCTAAAATGCTGGACCAATTGAGATTAGTAGGTTTCTTTAAAGCTCTCTTGGGATCAGACTTTGATGAGAGACAGAAATTGAAGCAATTGAGGCAGGAACAAGCAGAATGATGGAACATGTAAGATACTGGAACAGATGTGTCAATGTCTCAGCATGCCAGAAGGAGGATTTCTGTCAGTTTTCACCCAGCATCTCCAGTGTCCAGTCCTTTTGTTCTGCAAACATATAATTTCTCACAAGCATTATACAGTTCTAACATTATAAATATATGAGATGTTCATGATGAAACTGAACTGTAAACCGATTTTATCTATGACAATTAAAAGAATGGCATAATAAATTTTGAGAATATTATAACCAAGGATTTATTGGCCATGTATTGTTAGAGTTCTGGCTAGAGACAATCTTTATGTCTCAGTCAGTTTCAGAGTTCTCATGTGAAGGGATCAGCAATATAATTTACCATTATTATTGAACATACAATCATTATCATGTTGAAATCAAAACAAGGTTGGATAGATCAAAATATCTTTTTTGAGTTCCTGGGCCCTTGTTGTATTAGGCCAAGCTGCTACCTATCTCCAGAGAGAAGGCCTCCCTTTAGAGAGACAAGCTGGTTGCCTTGAGCAATAGAAAAGGCATGTTTTAAGTAAACTTTATGTAAATTCCTTTTTAATTTAGAGTTTAAGCATATCCTAGGCATCTTGTACCTGTTTAGAGGTTTAGGCATAGGTTTATATATGTTGTAGCTATTTTTGTCTTATACCCTTTTCTATATAAAATGGGCAGTTATGCCTTTATACCCAAACTTTATATAAACCTCCTTTTACCTTTAGCTTTTAAGCATACCTTAGGCATCTTGTACCTGGATTTTTATATTGGTTGTGGCTATTTTTTGGCTTTCCCCTTTTATGATATGGGGTGGATGGTTCAGCCTTTTAAACATCTGAATTGTAATATTTGAAATTTCTAGGACTTAAATAGGCTGGCATGTGCTTTGCCCCCTGTATCTTTTTTACCTCAGGCATGCCCCACATCCCTCCCACCACAACCCCGCCCCATCTCACATTTGGAAAGATAAGCTGGCTTCCAGAGCAGTGTGACACTTTCATCTAGTCAGCGTTTAAACGTTTTTTTGATGTGGGAGGCATGCAGTTCGCATGTTGGTCTCCCAGCCTAATTTTGAGTCCTTACATTGACCAACAGAACATAGTTCTTAAGCCAAAATACCCTTTTGTACCATTTCTGTGGAAGTACCAGTTTTTGAGAGTAGCTGGCCTTTTTAGAGTAGTGTGACATCATTTCTTCTTAAATAAACCTAAAATTGATGTGAATCCAACCTTTAGCTCAGCAAGGATATAACATCTATTATTAAGAAAAAAAGAACTTACATAGTAACCTTAAGGAAAATTTTGTCATTTTGAATCTTAGACTATTCTCTGCAAGTGGCTAAACAGCAGGAGTTGCCACCCTGGCTTTTATTATATAAATTAGGCTGATCTGGAACTCAGAGATCTGCCTGTTTCTTTTTACTTTGTGTTGGGATTAAAGGCATGTGCCTTCACCAACTTGTTCAAATATTTTTTTCTCAAATCCATATCATTGTAACTCAAAGGCTTTAAATGAAAATCAAGCAAAGCGATAAGAAAATTTTAAGTTTTGGGTCAGCTGTGCCAATTTAGGCTGTAACGTGCAAAGCCCAGTTGGTTATTTTTTGGAATTTAGTTGTTGCAGTGAATCGGTGGACCCTTACCAGAAAGAGCCGACAAGTATCTTGCAGCCAGAAGGCTTCGAATTTTAGCTGCTATTAACCTAATTTTTATTAGTAAGAGTGCCTTTTCTGTTGTCTGTAACTTAGTATTCCATTCCTTGGCTTTTCCCCCATTTTCTCCTTGAACTTTCTTGGAGAAGGCATGGAACACCATTAAACATATTGCAACCAGATCCATGATTATGACAACCAAACAAAGCCAAAAAGGGATTAAAACACCGTCTGCCATGGCATTTTTTATTTTAGATGCAGTTTTAGGCCAAGCTCTGTCTAGAGGTCTGTCTGCCTCCAGAGGTCTGTGTGCCTCCAGTTCCTTTCTCTCCAGCCATGGCTGCTGCTGTTGCTCTGAGCTGAGCTGAGCTGAGCCAGCCACAGTATAAGGAAGCCATGCTTGTGTCCCCCTCCTGTTAGACTGTAGGCAGCCAGTTTTGTTATGTTAATTCTCAGGTCTGCCCACAGTAGGATGTATTTTATTCCTGGGCCCATTTAAGAATCTCTCATCAAGAGTCAGTAATTGACCTGGGAGTTTTTAGGTTTTAAGTTTGGGTTGTATCGCTGGGAGCTTATTCCTCCCCACCCCCACCAAATTATGTTAACGTATGATTTAAGGGGTGTGGATACTTAGATTAGTTTGCTGCCATTTGTTGTGGGTTATTAATATTTATTATCAATTTATCTTTTAGTTAAGCAGCGGTTATTCCTAAACCAGCTGAATACCCAAATCACCACACAAAGACTAGGATTTATTTAATTAGCCTAGAGCACAATGCTGGGCAATAGTTACTCCATCCTAAACCTCCAAGCCCACATAGTTTCCTCCCATTCAGATTTCCCACATTATCCTTGCTTTTAGTCATATCTTAGGACTGGCTCATCTCTCCTCATGGTTCCAAGTCCTCTCCTGCCAATCCCTGTGTTCTGCCAATCCTCTCACTCTTTCCTTCTCCTCCCTCTGGAACAGGATGTCCCACCCTATTCTCTCCCTTGCTCAGCATTGGCTGGTTGTTTTATTGAAAATACAGAGAACAAATGGTGGCATGTTTACACAAATTTGAGACAGGTAACAATTCAGTGTCCGGATTAAAACCAGAGAGTGAGGGAGAGAAGTCAGCATTTGAATAAACAAGGGTAAATTGTGTACATTCCACAAGAACATTTACCAACGGGGGGGGGGGGGAGGGCTTGTCTTTGTTTTTTCGTGTTTTGTTTTGTTTTTGAGACAGAGTCTCACTGGGTAGCTCAGGTTGGCTTGGAACTCACTGTGTAGACCAAGCTACCCTCTAACTCATAGGGATCCATCTGTCTCTGTGTCTCTGTCTCCTGAGTGCTGAGGTTAAAGGTGTGTGCTGCCACACTCTTGCTGAAGTTAGTAGTTTTTAGTTGGAGAAAAGGTTGAATTTCTGGCCTCTGATTCCTTGAGTGTCTGCACTGTAGACTATGCAGGAAGTGAGAGGAAAGGGGCTTTGTGCTTTACTGTTCAAACCGTGATTGGGTCAGTGCTCAGGTAGGTTTTGGTCATGGGTGTGTATGGTTGCCACTTGCAACAGTAGCATTCCATACATCTACAGCACAGTGAACTTGTCGCCTGCCTCTGTGTGTTTAGGATTGGTTAATCAGGGCGCTTTCAATTACTCATATCCTCAGATCTGTGCTGGCTAGCTCCCCCTTTCAGGGCTATGTTAGGGGATCTGCTGGCGCCCTCTTGCCCACAGTCTTAGGCAGATATACTGTCTCAGATTGGTTTCAGTTGATGCCAGCTTTAGCAATGTCTTTCTTTCTTTGGTGGTATATAAAGCAGCAATGTCAGCTGGGCACGGTGGTGCGTGTCTGTAGTCCCAGCACTCAGGACTGGTTTTATGGCAGCCTAACACCAGTGCTGCCATCCCAGGAAACTAAGGACTTCAGTGAGCTCTCAATGTCAACTTCTTGTGGATGTCCTGACACCATTAGATGATGAAAGGGGAGGTGACGGGGGCAGCCTCACCTCCAGAGGAAGACAATGCAGCCAGTCCTGATGAGACCTGATAAGCTAAGGTCAGAGGGAAGTGGGGGGAGGACCTCCCCTATCAGTGCGCTAGAGAAGGGGCATAGGGGAGAAGAGGGAGGGAAGGTGGGATTGGGAGGGAGATGAGGGAGGGGCCACAGCCGAGATACAAATTGAATATATTGTAATAAATGATAATAATAAAAAAGGGGGAAAAAAAGAAGATGAAAGGGTCAGATGCAGAACTTAAATTGTCTTCCTGGGCCTCCTTTCTATCCACAGAAGCAGGTGTGTTGGTTTGGGCCTGCTGGCATTCTTCTTTCTTTTAAGAGAAGTTTTTAGGTATACAAAGTATGAGGTTCCATCATGGCATCTTCACACAGGTGTCTAATTGTGTTCTGTTATTCCCCTCCCCCACGGCCACCCCTCACCCCTGCAACTTTTTCCTTTTCTTTCCTCCACTCAGCCTCCCTTTCCACTCTTCTTTTCCACACATTCTATTACCTTATTTCCTACTGCCCTTGAGATTGTTTTCTTCCTCTTCTAGTTTCATAATCTATAAACACATGTGTAAACAAACACACATATAAATATAGTTTTAAAGTTGGGTTCTTCATCTGAGAGAAAATATGGTCTTTCTTTCTGACTCTAGCTTTTTTTCTCTTTACATAGTACTTTCCAGTGCATCCATTTACCTGGAAATATTCTGATTTCGTTTATCTCAAATGATGCATAACTCTTCCGGGGGGAGGGGAGACTTTGAGACAGGGTATTCCTGTGAAGCCCTGGCTGTCCTAGAACTCACTATTTAGAGCAGGCTGGCCTTCAACTCAAAGAATAGTCTGCCTCTGCCTCCCAAATGTCTGGCTCAATGGTGTACAACATTTCATTGTGTGTGTGCACCATATATATTTTTTTTATATTCATTCTGTCCTAGTTAGATTTACTGTTGCGTTGATGAAACCCCATGACCAAGGCAACTTAGGTTTAATTGGGGGCTTGCTTACAGTTTCAGAGGGTGAGCCCATGGCCATCATGATGAGTATGGCAGCAGGAAGGACAGAATGACACTGGAGCAGTGGCTGGGAGCTCACATCTGATCCACAAGTTGCAAGCAGAGAGAGTAAGGCTGGGCCTGGCATAGGCTTTTGAAACCTCAAAGCCCACCTCCTATTACTTTCCCCAACAAGGCCACACCTGCTCTGATAAGCCACACCTCCTAATCCTTCTCAAACAGTTGCACTTACTAGGAACCAAACATTCAAACATACGAGCCTATGGGGGAAACCATCACATATCCACTGATGAATATTAGAGTGGTTCAACTTCCTGGCTATGGTGAATAGTACAATAATAATAATAAACATGGATGTCAAGTTTGTTTACTAGGGTATGTTGGCTTAGACTTCTCTGGGTAAACAGCTAAGAATGGGATAACTTAGTCAAATATCCTAAAGAAATTAAAGCTCCATTCTTGCCTCTACTAAGGAATATAGCAAGCTGGTCAGTCTATTTGTAAAGTCAAAACCCAAGGGCTAGCAAGAGAGAGCAGAAGGTAGGAGCTTGCCACCCAGCCTGGTTTCTTAAGCTTGATCCCCAGAGCCTATCTGTTGGAAAGAGAGAACCAGCATCTACAATTACTGTCCTCTGACCTCCACACACATGCCATGACACACACCCACACACATTAACACATGCAAAAGAAAGAGGAAAAAAGCAGAACCCAAGATAGCTAACGATACTATGGTCTTTTAAATGTCCATCTTCTTTAAAGGGGCAAAGTCACCATAATTTTATCTCTGTATTTTTCCATGTAAACTAGAAGTTGAATTTTTGCTTTTTAAAGTTTGCAAAAGAGACACACTGAAATATGTTTTTCTTGTTGTTCTTGCTTTTTATTTTTGTTTTTTTGTTTTGTTTCTGTTTTTGTTTTTCGAGACAGGGTTTCTCTGTGTAGCCTTGGCTGTCCTGGAACTTGCTTTGTAGACCAGCTGGCCTCAAACTCAGAGATCCTGGGGTTAGGGATTTAGCTCAGTGGTAGAGAGCTGGCCTAGCAAGCGCAAGGCCTTGGGGTCCATCCTCAGCTCTGGAGAAAACAGAACAACTCAGAGATCCTCCTGCCTCTGCCTCCCACGTACCAAGATTAAAGGCCTGCGCTGCCACCACCTGGCTGACACTGATTCCCAACAACCCTGAAAAGGGATTTGGATTGTTTTATTTTATTTTTATTTTCACAAGCATAGGTGTGCTTCTCTGTGGATGGAGTGCTGTATCTGGAACGCCTTGTCTTCATGGGCTGGTTTATTGGCATGAACTCTGAAATGTAAAAGGCTGTTTCGTATGTAACCGTGGGGTTAGTATTAGCGTTGGAACCTTACTGCAGTGCCAGCATTTGATGAGTGCGTGCATCTATTTACAAACTCCAAAAGCCATTCAAGGCCGATTTCCTTAAATGGTTTTACGTCACCATCTCACCAGGAGCCAAAAGCATTTTTGTAAGTGATTCTCTTACATGCTCTGTGTTGGAACTCTGAGAAGAGTTTATGAATTGTTACGCAATGAATGTCATGCGGGAATAGTTTTTCGTGAGCAATAAATTATGCTTTTCCAAAGTTGAGCCAACATTCCAAGTATTTAAGTCTGTTTGCTTGGCATATTGTAATTTTCTTTGAAACGTTAGTGTACATGAGTGTTCCGTGAACCTTTATAAAATGTTGAAGTGCGCTGTGACTGATGAGCTATCTCACTGTCTCCTTTAATGGTTAGAAAAGAAGCCTCTTCAAAGAAGAATGAAAATAAAGTCTCTTTTAAAAATAGCAAAACCAGACCATCTTCCAGGAGTACTGAAAATAAAGATCACTTAAATCAGCATCTCGACCTATGGTCATCTTCCTTCCTAAAAGAAAGTACAGGTAACATCAAGCATTTGTCTTACTCAACTGAGTAATTGTGGCTTCTGTTTTAGCCCACTGTCCATGACCTTTGGACTTGAGTTGACAACACTGTAGCTCTAGGCAGGTCAAAGGAAGCAGTACTTTCAAACTCATATCCTGGGTTATTTGACATACAGCCAGAAAAGACATCTGTGGATATACATTATATAAGATATCACTGCAGGGTGTTAAATCCTCAAATGGATTAAAATACTGTAAAAACTTAACAAGCCAGAGTGCCAGGTACCAATTGGCCAGTTCTTTAAAAACAAGTGTTCGTCGGTGGAAGAAAAGATACAGAAGATACGGTTTACTTACAGAAAGGAACACTGTTTGGATGCTAAAAATAACCAAAATCCTGTCATTTACAACACAGATGGAACTGGAGATCTTTATATTAAATGAAACAAAGCCTGCAGGCAGAGAGAGTCAATGCCAAAGAGCGCTCAGCAAAAGGTCTCTCATCTATGGGGCCAGTAGTTAGGACTGGAGAGGAAGTAATCAGAGACTGGGCAGAGAAGGGAGAAAGGAAGACTGAGCACAAAAACCAAAGCAGTAACAAACAAAAACACAGTTCATTCCAAGTCAGAGAGAAGAGTTAGAAGACTGATGTGTTGTTAAACAATAGGATAAATAGACAAGGAAAATGTGCTGTTTCAAAAAATTAGACTGCTGGGGTTTGTTTTCGCCATAAGGAAGTGACACATTTCATGAGATATGTTAAACCTGATTTAAACATTTCAAAATGTATGCATGCATCAAAGCATTACACGGTACTCTGTGCATACACACTTTTTTCTTTTCAAGACAGGGTTTTTCTGTGTAGCCCTGGCTGTCGTGGAACTCATTCTGTAGATCAGACTGGCCTTAAACTCATAGATCCTCCTGCCTCTGCCTCCAGGGGGCCTAGGATTAAAGTTGTGCACCACCACACCTGGCTCAATACATGCAGTTTTTAATCAATCACTTTTCAAAAAATGAAACTTTCAAACAGCAATATAAAACACCAACTTGGAAGGTGTTCCGAGGCTGTGAGAGAGGCTACAGTGAAATAAACAGCATCCAAGAGAAAAGAATAGTTTGGATCCAGACATTAAGAAACAGCCTCACAACACCAAGTGTCTGTGAGTTGAGACCATCCTTGTGATGTCGCAGGATGTTCTTAATCACCTATTATGACCTTGCTCTGATGACATCAGTATGGTTAGGTGCAAAGACCAGGTGCCCTCTGGAGGGTCTGGAGGGTGTGGCTCCATGGAGACTCTGGATAAGACAAAAGCAGGTAAATGGATACCTCTGAAGATCCAGTGTAGTTTTTCAGGCTAGCACGTTTGGCTGAGAATTGCTTTTATCTTTTTTTCCTACTCAGTTTTTTCCCAGCCTGTCTTCTCTCTTGCTCTCTCATGAATGTCTTCCTTTTCTCTTCTATATATGTGTTTATACATCCTTTAGAGTATGGTCATGACCCCATCAAAGAAGAAACTTTGTAGAGACTCAGAATCCTCTGAGAAGGGGCTGGGTCTGTCTAATGAGTTCAGTCTGAAAGCATGAAAGACGGGGCAAAGCCAAAGGCTCATCCCCATAGTGCTTCCCAAAGAACACGTTAGAAGAAACCAAGTAAACAGTATTTCAAGCTGCCTTAATAGTACATTTTCATGTATTTTAGGAGAGAATAGTACAGAATGCCATTACAAGTTTCAACTCTACCCAAACTGACTCCCAGACCAAGTGGGGTTGCCTCATGAGCTTGAATCTGGGGTTGTTTCACCTCTTTGTCCCAGTCTCTTCATCAGCAGATGGGAATAGAAACACTACCCAGCTAGAGATAGACGCTTAGCAGTTTAAAAGCACTGGCTGCTCTTCCAGAGGCCTCTGGTTCAATTCCCAGCACGCACCCAGCCAGCAACTCACAACTGTCTGTAACTATAGTTCCAGGGGATCTGACACCCTTACACAGATATGAATGCAGACCATAAAATTAAATTACATTAGAATTTTTTTTAAAAAGAAACATTGTCTTGAAGGACCAAAAACAATAGATAGATAGATAGATAGATAGATAGATAGATAGATAGATAGATAGATAGATAGATAGACAGATAGGACAGTCATCATTGGGATGTTGTTAGAGGTAAATGAACCAATATGCGTAAGGATGGAAGGAACAGTGATTATTGTGTGCTGAGTGTTTTTATTAATAGATCAGTTTCGTGGGTGCTAATAAGATCTGGTTTAATTTAACATCTCAACTTTCCATGGTTTATTGGCTGTGTGTGTTCTGTTTAAGGTGAAGCAGGCAAGGATTTGGTCCTTGTAAAGCAGCAGAAAAATAGTGAGTATTGCCTTGAGGACCTTGAGAAGTTGTCAGATTCGACAGATGGTGATGGAGAGGATGATTCCAATGACGAAGATGATGAGGTCCCCGTTAGAAAGGATACTCGTGCCCCACTGGAGTTAATGGCCGAAGTAAGTTTTTTGCATTTGTATTAATATAATTGAAGACATACACAAATACTGAAATAATTAAACAGGATACCATCCTATTACATAGATAAAGTGAATGAGTATATATTAATTATTTTTAAATTAGCCCTTTTTCTTGAGACAATCTTTCCCCTAAACCCGGGGCTTGCGAGGTCTCCATCTCACCTTGCCCACACCCAGAGCTGGGCTCTCAGGTATGGACAGAACTTATGGCTTGTTTCACAAGAGCTTGGATTGTAATGCTGGTCCTACGCCTGGGAAGCCAGCGCTCCTAGCCACTGAGCCCTCTGCCCAGCCCCCGAGAACTTAGTTACAAATGCTTCAGTGGCATCAAAAGTACTCCCTAAATATGAACATCAAAAACTGGAAAATCACAAACAAAACAAGAAATAAAAAAACAAGTTAAGATTCGGGTTAAAAGAAGTGAGTAGATCAGGCGCTGGGTATTTGAAAATGCTCAGATAAGCCAATGTGGATCATAATTAAAATGAAAGCAGAAAATCCTAGGCCTGGTAGTGCCCTCAGCCTTGGCAACAAGCACCCTTACAGGCTGAGCCATTTCATTTCACTAGCTGGTTGTTCGTGTGCGTGTGTGTGTGTGTAAACTGAGAAAAATGTTAAAAGAACTATTTCTTAAATTGGTAAATTGGTTATTTTTCTCATGTCTAGGATAAGAGAGAAGAGGTTCCTTGTTCCTCAGGGGACCTGGCTCTTGTAGACTAGATCTCTGTTCTTGTACGTGGTTCAAAAGCTGCCTCACATAAACAAGGACCGACATCAAACAGTAGGGTGTTTAGTTTTATTAGAAGCAATATAAAGAACTAACAGTTCAACATTGTTCTAGCAAAAGTATACCCTAAAGAAGTAAAAACTTTAAGAGCCGGCTCAGTTCTGAGGGTGCCAGCTTGATGGTAGGACACGTGCTCAGGACGCACAAGGCCCCTGAGTCAGCCCCTGCTCCCAACTCCCAGCAGAGAAAGACTGTTCCATAGGGAGAAAGTGATCACAATTTTTTTCAAGTTTCTGAATAATCTTAATGCATATGCACATCAGTGTTATATATGCGCTTATTTATTTTTAAAATACCTGAAAAACGTCGTTGATTAATTGACCAGAAGCATTGGCTGCTCTTGTGGAGGACCTGGCTTTGGTTCCCAGCACTCACAGGGCTGCTTACATCCATCTGTAACCCAGTTCTACGGTGATGCCTTCTCCTGACCTCCATGGGCAACAGGCACACCCGTGATACACACATATCTATGCAGGCAAAACACTCATGCACAAAAAATAAAATACTTGCAAGGGTAGATATGAAAATGTTAAGAAAATAATTACATCTTTAGATGATAAAATTAGAAGCATTTTCAGGTAGGGACAGAATGTATTTATTTAGTTTATAAAATTACTATATTGCAAACATGTACTGTTTTTTTAATCAGCAAAAGCAATAAACCATCAGCGGTGCTGGTACATGTTGAGTTACATGTGTGTGACCCACACACATGCAGATGGGGCATTGGCTCCCCAGGAACTGGAGTGACAGATGGTCCTGGACCACCGTCTGGGTGGTAGAAACAGAACCTGGGTCTTCTCAAGAACAACACGTGCTCTTAACTGCTGGAGCCATCTCTCCAGGCCCCACAATTTGTTTTAAACTAGTTACTGTCATGTCACTGTGGGCTCCATTGGCAGAGGAGAACTGACCCTGAAGCAAGGAAATATGTAAATGATGAGACCAATGTGATGCCAGTTGAATCAGCCTCCTCATTCTCAGGCTGTTGAGTAATGCATAGGCCTTGTGGCCAGACAGCAGGGCTGGGCTCTCTCCATCACACATCTTCAGATAATGAACTTGGGCTGGAGAGATGGCTCGGGGTTAAGAGCATTTCCTGCCCTTCCAGAGGACCGGAGTTCGGTTCCCAGTGCCCACGCCATGCAGCTCATAACTTCCTGTAACTCCAGCCCCAGGGCATTCGATGCCCTCTTCTGACCTCTGCAGGAACCTGCATATACAAGGCGTTTATAGATGAGAATGATTAGTTGACTGAATACAGACTCACTCATGGAGAAATGTATAAATAAATGTTAAAAGCAGAATAAGTGCTCACACTCAGGAGTGTGAGTTCAAGGCCAGCCTAGTCTACAGAGTTCCAGGACAGGCAAGGCACAGAAGAAACCCTGCCATGAAGAACAAAACAGAAAACAAACAAACAACAACAACAAAAAAGGCAGAATAGTCATTGATATTTTTAGGGAGTTTATTTCAATTGTCTCTTGAAACCACTTACCTGAAGAATTTGTCTTCCAGTTCCTGAGAGCAGAAATGGGCCGAGACTACCAGCTAGCACAAAAATTATGTCAGATGAGTAAGTACAAAACACTTACCTTCTCCAGCCATTCCTTTGTTTCGGGAACAGCTCCCATAATATGAAGGTGGTTTGACTGCCCCAGTCTAGTGAATTCCCTACTCATGTCTCAGGGATCCTTTAGAATAAATGAGTTGTTTATATATCAGCTCACTGGGACTCCTAGTGAGTCCTACCTCTCTGTGTAGAACATCAGTGTAGACAGACTGACTGCTATCCTGGAAAACAGAATCTTCATAACGTAGGAGGCAGTGAGTCGCTTTAAGCTGCTGGTGTTAGAGAAGAGTCAGCTAGCACGGGAGTCTACACTAACCGAACATGTGCTTATTCTGCAAATGTTCAACCCTGCTTGTGCCAGACACTGTGTGAGACCCTGGATAATCAGCAGTCAGCCAAAACCAATCCCAAAGAGAGGTCTAGTGGTGGACCGACAATAAACTAGTAAGTACACGGTATGTGATTGAATGGTAGGCACAAGAGGAAGAGAAGGAGGTAAGCAAGAGGAAGAGAGGTCACTAAAAGGTCAGTTTACAGGGGATGGCCTGGAAGGCTTCGCTCAGAGATTGAGGGCAGAACTGAAATGTAGGAAGCCAGTCTGTGGGCATCTGGGGGAGTATGGTACAGGGCAGGATGAACTACAGGTGTGCTGAGAAGGGCGGGGCCTGAAGGCAGCACCAGAAACCAGTGCAGAGCAGACTAGGCAAGAGGCAGATGCTGGCCTATGAGAGACAGGACGCTGGTACAGGGCCGAGTGGGCTGCACAGACCTTACCCCAGCTAAAGGACCTTGTGGTAGGTGGAAAGCACCAGAAGCTTTTGATCAGAGGAGAAATAGGGTCTACCTTATCTTTCTATCTGCTATTTGGTGTGAGAATGACTCAAAATGGTTGTGGCTTTCTTCGGCCGTTTGCTGACTTTCTTAAATCTGCACTTGATGCTTTCATCAAACTCACATTTTTCGTTACCTTTTCACATCTGACGCATCCCCTAGTCACTATCCTTTTCCTGGGTCTCCAGTTACAGACAAAAACAAAAACATTTTAAGTACATACCTAACGTGTATCTTTCACTCAGCTCTGAGTTTTAAATTTTAGTTCTGGAGGTTGGAGAGATGGCCCAGTGGTTAAGAGCACTGGCTGCCCTTTCTGAGGACCTAGGTTCAGTTCCCTGCACCCACATGGCAGCTCACAAATGTCTATAACTCCAGTTGCAGGGGAGTGAAACTCAGAGATTCTGTTTTCCAATTTTTGGAATACTTGTTTAATGATTTTGTCCATTCCCAGCTGTCAGCTGGTGTTTACTGGATTCCCAACCAGTCAACCCCTGGCTCCCCTTCTCTCTTCTTTTGAGACATGGTCTCTCTTGTGTAGTCCTGCCTGTCTAGTAACTCACTATGTAGACCAGGGTGGCCATGTAGCTAAGGCTGGCCCCACCTTTTCTTCTCATATGCTGGCCAAGGTTATTTTAAAAGAGAAAAAGGACAACTCTATTTTTCCCTGGTAACAAGACCCAAAATGGTGAGTGTGCTGGACTTCAGTGAGGAGAATGCATAGCCCAGAGCTGTGAGTATCTCCACTGTGACAGAGCACTTCTTCCTCCCTGGTTGAAATGGGTTTCAAGAACCTTTTAGCACTTCCTTGTTTACATCGGAGGTAGTTTGTCTTTCTAATCCTTTTAAGTACTTTTGAGTCTTTCAAGGAAAATATTTGGTGCCCCAGGCGTAATTTCCAATCAGAAGGAATCTTCAGAGAATAGACTGCCCAATCTGTCCAGTCTTTTTTTTTTTAATTTTATTTTTTCAATTACAGTTTATTCACTTTGTATCCCAGCTGTAGCCCCCTCCCTCATCCCCTCCCTCATCCCCTCCCACTCCCACCCTCCCTCCCTCTTCTCCTCCTCCCATGCTATTTCCCTAGTCCCTGGAGGACCTCCTCCCCTTCTATCTGACCCTATCCAATTAGGTCTCATCAGGACTGGCTGCATTGTCCTCCTCTGTGGCCTGGTAAGGCTGCTCTCCCCTCAGAGGAAGGTGATCAAAGAGCCAGCCATTGAGTTCATATCAGAGACAGCCCTTGTTCCCCTTACTAGGGTACCCACTTGGACACTGAGCTGCCATGGGCTACATCTGAGCCGGGGTTCTAGGTTATCTCCATGCATGGTCCTTGGTTGGAGTATCAGTCTCAGAAAAGACTCCTGTGCCCACATTTTTGCTTCTGTTGCTCTCCCTGTGGAGCTCCTGTCCCCTCCAGGTCCTTCTATCTCCCTCTTCTTTCATAAGATTCCCTGCACTCTGCCCAAGGTTTGGCTGAGTCTCATCATCTGCTTTGATACCCTGCAGGACAGAGTCTTTCAGGGACCCTCTGTGGTAGGCTCCTGTCCTGCTCCCTGTGTTCTCCCTCTTCTGATGTCCATCTTTTAAACAGCATGCTGAGAGTCAGCCTTGCACATGCTAGTGTGTCCCCACAGCTTAGCGTGCCTCGCCTCAGAGCCTCAGCTCTCAGGCTTTATAAAGAAACTGAAGCAGAAGGAGGAAGGCGCTACTCACAGTGGCATGGGAGGGTAGGACCCCAAGCCTTTTTGCTCTTGTACTCTCCCTCTCCCCAAAAGGGAGAATAGAAAAGTAGGTGATCTATTCTGTTCACTCTCAACTCTCTGGATTTCTTATGGAGCCCAACTTGGGGAAAATTATACATATATACATAAATATGTACATACATACATAAATATGTACACATATATGCAGATACTCACATATATATACATACTCACAAATATACACACATATATATTACATATATTCTGTAGCCATCAATGATTTCAGAAGCCCAGCTGAAGCCTACAGACTCAGCACCGGCCTCACATCCACCAGGCAGTTCTGACCAACAGCCCTGCATTGTGTGCTGCTCTTTAGCCTGCGGTGCGCTTCTGAACATCACTAAATGCTAGGTCAGTGGAGCTGAAAAGCTTTATTGCTTCATGGAATTATATCCTCAGGAAATGTCTTCCTCCACCCCCCTTTCTTCCAACACTTACATGTTGATCACATATTCTGCCCCAAACATTATTTGGGGAAGAGAGCAGGGAAAGAGGCCCCGTGTGGGTGCCCTTTAAACACAGTTTGTTTTCCCACACTGACTTACCCGTTTACCCTGCTTGCATTTCTCTTTTCTAGCCTGTAGAACGTATGTCTAGGCCTAAAAGGATGTTTCCTGTCCCTCTGTTTATATTCGTTTACTCTGATATTTAGAGGGCTCCTGCTATGTGATTACAGCAGAGTCTAGCTGAGAAACTGAGACAGAGCGCACTATGCTGCTTTGCCAGTCCGGGCCTGCAACCAGAAGAAAACCCCACTGAACATTAGAGACCATTCTCTAAGCCTAAATTCTTTCTTTCTCCCCCCCATTATTTTCTTTTTTCTTTTTCAGTTTTATTGAGACAGTTTCTCTGAGTAGCCTTGGCTGTCCTGGAACTCACTCTGTAGACCAGGCTGTTCTCCAACTCACAGAGATCTGCCTGCCTCTGCCTCCTGAGAGCTGGGATTAAAGGTGTGCGCTGCTCCCCTGGCCATTCTTTTAAAATAATAATAATAACAATACTTATTAGTTGTTCTACCATGTGCCAAGCACTGATCCACTATCATGAAGTAATCAGTGTGTTAGGCTGAATAAGGAGACTGAAACGGAAGTACAGGCTGGAGATACTGGAACAGGACCTAAAGGCATTCCTGTAGGGGCTCTTTCTTTCCTGGGTGCCCAGAGGAGACCCTGTTTCCCTTAAGGAGGCCCAGGTTAATAAACAACCTTTAAAACAAAATGTTAGAAATTTCCCTCACCTTGTCACTAAGGGTTGACCCCCTTAGTCATCCTCGGAGTAAGCACAGAAAAAACACCAGGTTAAACATTGCCAGCTAAGCCTTAGAGCTGCGTCCATCCCTTCACTTGGAAAACTGACAGCCAGCGGCCAGGCTGAACCACAGGAATAGCTAATCTCGTACCTGATCCAGTAAGGTAATCCTAATCTGGCAGGAAATTTCCTAAACCGTCCTAAGAATCGTTAGCGGATTCCACCAAAAAGAGTTCATAAAAAAAAAAAAACACATTGGGAAAACCACGTTCTGAGTATTTGAATGGTTCAGTAAATCCTCTGGTTACTTCGCCATGTAAATTACCTCCTTAACTGCATCTGACCTGCTTTCCCAAACCCATGCTAAGAAATGGGTGCGAAAAGGAACAAATCAGAGAAAGTGCTCTACAAAGAGGCTTCGCCTCACAGGAATCTTTAGACTGATGATAAGCGTATTTTAATCTAACTTAAAACACAGAAAGAAGTAGTTCTACAAACCTGGCTCAGAAAACATCTAAGGTCCTTAAGGAGCTTTGAATGGGCACACAGTCCAACTCAGGCTGATGATAAATGTTAGTCACAACTGAGCGGTTCAGAAATAGTCCTGGCATGGTGACACGAGAAGAAGGCCAGGGGACCATTTCCTCAGATGGAGCCTTGCACCATCACAATTGCCTCTCACAGGCCCCACGGGGGCCCCCCAAGATACTGCATGATCATGAAGTGGGTGTTCGAAAAGAATTAGGAATACTCTTCAAGGCCAGTGGGAAAGAAGTAGAGGGTGAGCTACAGAGTTTTGAAAAAAAAGTAGGGTGACTGAAATGAAATTCTAGCCTCTAGGATATTGGTAGCCTATCAGCAAGCCCTGCAGAAAATAGGATGTAACAGTTACAGCAAGGATCAGCAAAAGAGAAGGTTTCAAAAACGGGGGTGAGTGGGTAATGAAGAGGTAGAGGCTGGGGCTGGGGTACAGACTCAAGTTTTGTCAGAATAAAGAGAAATGTCAAATTTCCCTATTTGAAACATTGGCACTTCTGTTATGGAAGAGCTGCTTCAGGAGGAAAACTCTGCTCTTTAGGGATAGAGGGAGGCTGTTTGTAGCCACTGTCATGTGGCGCTGGGTGGAGACAGGGAGGAGTTGGCAGACCTCTTTCACACAAGCCACTTCTGCATTTGTGAGACCTTTGAGCTTTGGAGAGTTTGCTTCTCAAAGTGCTTCCATCGCTGGCCTGGGAAGGAAGCTGATTTGAGGAGATTGTGTTCTTTTTGGATGGGAGGTAGGAAATACAGGGAACATCACTTCTCACATAGAACACCAATTATAAGTGGAGCCTTTTCTTTGTGCTCAGATATGATGTAATTGTGGAAGTTCTTGCTTTGTGCTTTCGCCTGCTCTGATTGGCAGCTTCAATCTTTGTCACTCTAAGGGGCTGTTTGCTGAAACCCTCTGAATATTAAATATATATTCTGTTGTCCATTTTCAGTCCTTATCTATGAACCAGAAAATCCCGTGGCCAAGGAATTTTTCTCACTTATTGAAGAAATATTGCTGAAGGGTAATTTTAAATTTTACAATTTTTTTCTCATAGAACTGTAAATGGTGTTTAAAGAGAAAATGTTATGATTGTGAAAATACGGGTTCAGAAAATGTTAAAGACTGTCTACCTCCTGGTTCTCAACTTTCCTAATACTGCAACCCTTTAACGGTTCCTCATGTTATAGTAACCCCTGACCATAAAATTATTTTTGTTGCTACTTCATAACTATAATTTTGCCACTGTTAGGAATCATAGTGTAAAATATCTGTGTTTTCTGATGGTCTTGGGTGACCATTTGAAAAGCTTTTGACTCTCAAAGGGGAGTTGAGAACCACTGGTCTAAATGGATGTTTTAAAGAGCATAATAAAATCAAAGCTTGTCTCATGAGTAGGAAAGATGACTGCCCTGTTCTCTTCATGGGGTGGAGCTGCCCAAACAAAGCAGCATGGGTAACTGCACCCGTGTGTCATAGTATTACGGGTTTCACAATTTCTGGTGATACCAGGACCCTCCAAATTACCCTAAGCCAGTTTCCCTTGTTCTAATTCAGGATTTCTTTTCCCTTTTAAAAAGTTTGGTGGGTTTGTTTCTGAGACAGAGCATCAAAGCCCTGATGTCATGATCCTTCTGCCTCAGCTTCTTGAATTCAGGGATTCCACTTGGACCGTCGTGCCTGGTTTCATTGCCAACAGTAGACGTCCTTTTTAGACACCTGTGCTTAAGTTAATGTTGAGCGCACCAGCGTCTCCCCGATAGGCAACAGAAACACGTTGACTTTCTTGTCCTGTTTTGATTCTACACCAAGTTCAGCTCGATGTTTATGCCCCCTCAAAATGCATATTTCACGGTGTAAAGCATGAGCCGAGCGTGGGGACCCGGGGAGGCTTCACTAGCGCCTCTCTCCTTTCTGTGGCAGAGAAAGCTCAGAAGAGCGAGGACGATGACGAGGACAGTGAGGAGGACACGAGCAGCGAGAGTGAGGCAGAAAGCAGTGAGGATGCGAGTGATGACAGCTCCGACGAGTGTGAAGACGGGTCCTAACGGCCGCCGCTGTGGAGAATTATTTTCAAGAGTGTATGCCATGCAAATGCAAATATAAAGAAGAGAGACAGTGTCTAGTGTGCCCGTGGTTTCTTCGGTGCCGAGTTGCGGAGCTCCTTGCGCATGTTCGAGGCAGGACACACAGAGAGGGACGCAGGGAGGGGGTAGAATGTGCTGAGAACACGGCGACTGCTCACGAGCTTGATTTCGCCTTACAACCCTAAGCAGCAAGCGTGTCACGGTCCCCATTTGACAGGTGAGAAAAGCGAGTCACGGTGAGGGTAAAGAGTTTCTCCAGTGTGAGTCACCTACTTACAGCGTCTGGATTTGCCGCCATGACAGATGGCTCAGCATCTGTGCTTTCAACTTCTTTTCAATGCCCTCAAGCCTTGAAAAAGAAATAATAATAATTCACGTAGCGTGTGTCTGCAGTGCTCAGCAACTCCTCCCTGGAGGAGGGAGTAACTTCCACGTTCATGACCAGGACTTCAGTGTTTCTTACGATTGTATCCCTAGCAACTGGTAAGTAACTGGAAAATAAAGGGCTGTGTGTGTGTGTGTGTGTGTGTCCTCTGGAGGCCAGAGGGGACAATGAGTTCCCTGGAATTTGAGTTTCAGGTGGTTGTGAACCCCCTGAGTGTGTGGTGGGAACTAGTGCAGTAGCCGGTGCTCTTAACCACTGAGCCATCTCTCCAACCCTGAGATTCAATACTCTTTGATAAATTTCTGCCGCTTTTTAATTGGTTGTGAGATAAATATGCCAATCTGAATTGAAGGCAAGAATTTTTATTTTTTTAATTTTCTGATGCCACGGTGTCATGGTATATGCAAAAATACAGCATAGTTTACAAAATACTGGAAAATTGTTACTGAAGACTAAGGGGTTTTTTTTGACATTTATTTGTACATGTGTGTATGTGTACACCTGTGTACACATTTTACCACAGTGTTCATGGGGAGGTCAGAGGACAACTTATAGGAGTGGTTCTCTTCCTCCACTTTTACAAGAGTTCCAGGCTTGACAGTAAGTGCCTTTACCCACTGAGCCACTTCACCAGGCCATAGAACACACATGGTTCACACTGAAGCTCATTACCAAAAGATGCTTAAAGGGAAGGCCACACACAGGAGGAGACAGTGAGTTTGGGAAAGACTCTCACTGAAAGAGTAAAGTATGAAAAGTAGAGAATCAAACATCATTAGCTCAGTCAGCAAACCTGCAAAATGAATAACAGGGAAAGACACACAACACCTTTAAATAATAACCTTAAATACATTTTTGAGGCAAGATTTCTTGTAGCCCAGGCTAGCCTCAAAGCGCACAGTACATAGCAGAACATGACCTTGAATTTCTGATCTTCCCTGGAATTACAGACATGTACCACCATGTTCAGTTTTATGTTGTTCTGGTTGTCAACCCCAGGCCTGTGTACATGCTGGGCAAGCATTTCCAACCGCATTGCCCTTTGCCTTTTTGCTGTTTTAGAATCCCTTGGACTTTGTGATGCCTAATTTTGGGGGCAAATGCCGAGCTTTTGGTAAGTCTGGGATCTGATGACTGTTTCAGATAGGCTGGCCAGAGGAAGTCAGGGCACACTCTAGCCACACTGCTCCGAATGCATTGCGACCATCTGTACCAATGTCAACTGTCTTCTTTTTCACTAAATGTCATTCTCTAGTGAAGGCTATGCGTCCAGCCCTCTGAGTAGATTTATTCCAAGGGAAATGAGTACTCTCAGTTGTATCAGGAGGCCTAGTCTATTGTGGGTGGAGACAATCCTGGTCTCATGGTCCTGGTACTACAGGCTGAGCAAGCCATAACAAGCCAATAAGGAGCACCCCTCCACGGCCTCTGCACCAGCTCCTGCCTCCAGCTGGCTTTCTTCACTTATGAACTGATATTGACATACAGACAAAATCAGCCCTTTCATCCTCAAGTCGTTTTTTGGTCACAACAGTAGTGACCCAAATTAAGACGGGATTTGACATTGGCAGGCACCGGGCACCCAGATGATACAGATATACATATAATCAGGCAAAATGTTTATAAAATAAATCCTTGTGATGGAGGATATGGAGTCTGAACTGTCCGTCTTCTGTAACCAGACAAGGCTTCCACTGGTGGGACTGGGACACGAACCCAGCCACAAAACCTTCTGGCCTACAGTCTGTCTTAGTCTGTCTTGCCTGCAACGTGCTGGGGCATTGGTGGTGCAGAACTTCTGGGAGTGGCCAACCACAAATATGTATTGTGGGCAATGTATGGACAGTTTTAATTTGAGGTCCACACCATGAGAGGGAGCCCATGTCCATCACTGCCTGGATGACCAGGAACTGGAGGCTGGATAGCCCCAGAGACCTAGGTTCGATTCCTCATGGTGTGCCTGCTATATTCATAGACTTGAGCCTTGTCCATCAGCTGTTGGGAAAGAACACTGAGACCCACAGCCAAACACTAGGCCAAAAGAGAGCCCAGGTTGGAGGTCTCCATTGGGCCCCTCCTGTTGGAGCTCAGGGAACCCCTTGGGAGGGTGAGGAGGAATTGTAGGGGCCAGAAGGGAAGACACAGGGGGATCATGACCCCCAGAATCAACTAAGCAGGGCTCATAAGGGCTCACAGAGATCGAAGAAGCAATCTCAGAGCCTTGCTAGGTCCTCTGCATAAATGTTATGGTGGTTGGCTTGAGGTTTTGGGAGTGACTCCTCACAGTGGGATTGGGGGAGTTTCTGACTCTCTTTCCTGCTCTAAGGACCCTTTCCCACCTACTGTTTCCTCACCCAAACTTGATGTGCAGTTTTGTGCCTGGTCTTAACTGTATTTCTTGTGCCATGTTCATTTGCAGTCCCTGGGGAGGCCTGCTCTTTTCTGGATGAAGATGGAGGGGATTGGGAAGTGGATCTCAGGGAGAATGGAGATGTGGGGGGAACTGAGAGCAGTGGAGGAAGGGGGGGCTGCACTCGGGATATATTGTATGACAGAAGAGTAAACAAAAAATTTTTAAAAACCTGCTGAGTGTAAGTTGGCATTATGGTGCACACGCATAAGTACTTAGGAGGTGAAAGTAGGGGAATGAGGAATCTAAGGATAGCCTCAACTACATATGACCCTGTCAAAAAATAAATAACATGCTTAGAAATTAACACAGCCCAGGAAGTGAAAGACCTCTGCAATGGAAACCGAACAAATAACACACACACACAAACACACACATGCATACACACATCACACACATACACACCACACATATCAAATAAAAGTTACCTGTGTAAACATGTGCACGTATGTGTTAGGTTTTTGAGGCAGGGTTTCAGTCTGTAGCCCAGGCTGGTCTTGAATTTACATCAATCTTCCCTGTTACCTCCTGAGTACTGGACTCACAGGTGTGAGCCACACTAAGCAGTTCAATTAGATATTTCAATTGCTTTAGCTTTAATGTGCTCTGTGTCCCCTTTCACCATTTCAGCTGCTTTGTAAGGAGGCTTTGGGTCTTTCAAGGCCTCAGGTCCCTAAGTGCATCTTTGTAACAAAAAATACTTTAAATGTCTTTGCAGGAACCTTCACTTGGAAATTACCATTCTGTGACAGAGATACATTTCTTAGTAACTTGCCTATTACTTCACAGTCAGCTCAAAGAAGTACCTTACCCATCATAAGATGTACCAAAATCAGTTTCTTCCTACTGATGTCGGTGGAACTGTTTTGTTTTGTTTGAGATGAGGTTTCTCTGTGTAGCCTTGGCTGTCCTCTGCTGCTTGGTAGACCAGGCTGGCTTCGAACTCACAAAGAGCCACCTGCCTCTGCCTCCCGAAGTGCTGGGATTAAAGACATGCAACACCAAGCCTGGCTTGGGAGAATTTAACCAAAGGTGGGACAGAATAAACCAACCAACTTCATCATTCCCAAAGTACTTGCTTTTAACTCAAAACCTGCCAGTGAAAGAAAAGAAACATTAAAATCAAATGTCACAGCTGGTCTTGGGGGTTGCATGCCTTTGGTCCCAGCATTCTGGAGGCAGAGGCAGGTGTATCTGAGTTCAAGGCCAGCCTGGTCTACAGAGTGAGTTCAGGACAGCCAAGACTACACAGAGAAACCCTGTCTCGAAAAACCAAAAAAAAAAAAAAAAAAAAAGGTGAAACTAATAGAACAAAAATTAATAGAAATTAATAGAGTTGTCTCAAACTAGCTCTTTTTTGTAATTATGATATTTAATTTTTATTAATTATAGTTTATTCCCTTTGTATCCCACCTGTAGCCCCCTCCCTCTTCCCCTCCCTGACCCCTCCCACTGTCCTCCCTGTTTTCCACCCATGTTTCTCCCCAAAGTCCACTGATAGGGAAAGTCCTCCTCTCCTTCCATCTGATCCTAGTCTATCAGGTCTCATCAGGACTGGCTGCATTGTCTTCCTCTGTGGCCTGGTAAGGCTACACCCCCCTGAGGAGGAGGTGATCAAAGAGCAGGCCAATCAGTTTATGTCAGAGACAGTCCCTGTTCCCATTACTAGGGATCCCATTTGGACACTGAGCTGCCATGGGTTACAAAATGACTGCCTACAGATTGGGAAAAGATCTTCACCAACTCTGTATCTGACAGAGGCTAATATCCAGAATATACAAAGAACTCAGGAAGTTAAGTAGCAAAAAATCAAGTAATCCAATTTAAAAATGGGATACAGAGCTAAACAGAATTCTCCACAGAGGAATATCGAATGGCAGAGAAACACTTAAAGAAATGCTCAAAGTCATTAGTCATCAGGGAAATGCAAATGAAAATGACTCTGAGATTTCACCTTACACCCATCAGAATGGCTAAGATCAAACTGGTGCTCTTAACCACCTGCTAAGACAATGCTTGGACATTGTTGCAATCCACTATGCCACTTATATTCTTCAAAGAGGCTTTGGTCTAGGGGGTGGGGGCAGGTATTTTACTCTTTGCTTGCTCTTCCTCTGCCTTCTCATCTGAATCCAGAAGAACAAAAAACCCAAACCGGCCCAAGAGGGACCAGCCACACTCACTCTGCAGTCACCAGGTGCCTTGCCTCCCTGATCAAAACCCCAGATGTCCACTGGGAGATTTAGGAATTTGTCTATTCAGCTGTTCAAAATAAAACCAACAAAACATGAACTGGGTGGTTACAGTGATTAAGAAGCATCCTGTAGTGGGACACAGTGGTAAGACAGTGATAATTTGGTTTCACAGACCTTAATTTGTGTGTGTTGGGATAGGTGTGTGGTGCGGTCTGTGCACGCGTGCCTGGGTGTGTAGGCCAGAGGTTGACACTGGGTGGCTTCCTCTACTGCTTTCCACTTTGTTCTTCGAGACAGGATCTCTCACTGACCCCAGTGGTCACCAATTGATTAGACTGGCTGGCTTGGTGACTTTCTGGCCATTGAGGCTCCAAAATCAGCAGTGGATTTTCAGGTGCACTCCACCATAGCTTTCTACGTGGAGTTTGGGGATTGCAATTCAGGTCCTTATGACATCAAAGCAGACACTTTACCAACTGAGCCATCTCTCCAGCCCCAGAGCTTATCTTAGTGGAAAGAATGAATCCTAAATAAGGTAAATAAACTTTTAAGTGGTAAACAGTGTTGGGGAAAAGAAGTATCCTAGACAAAGGGTGAGAGACAGTCTCACTGAGAAAAGAACATTAGGTCGAAGACTAGAATGTGGGGAACAAGCCTTGTGCACACCCAGGGAAAGCTCTCTGCAAGCGGCTGAAAATCGCAAAGCCCAGAGATGGGAGGATTGTTGGTATAATGTTCTTGTGGAGTGTATACAATTTACCCTTGTTCATTCAATGCTGACTTTTCTCCCCCACTATCTGATTTCAATCTGGACATTGCATTGTGATGCTTATTCTAAGCATCACCTGTCTCAAGTTTGTGCAAACATGCCACCATTTGTTCTCTGTATTTTCAATAAAACAACCAGCCAATGCTGAGCAAGGGAGAGAATAGGGTGGGACATCCTGGTCCAGAGGGGAGGAGAAAGAAGAGAGGAGGTTTGGAGAGGAGAGGTCGGCAGGAGAGGACTTGGAACCATGAGAGAGATGAACTGGACCTAAGATATGACTAAAAGCAAGTATAATGTGGGAAATCTGAATGGGAGGAAATTGTGTGGGCTTGGAGGTTTAGGATGGAGTAACTATTGCTCAGCATTGTGGCCTAGGTTAATTAAATCCTAGTCTCTGTGTGGTGATTTGGGTACACACCTGGTTTAGGAATAACCACCATTTAACTAAAAGAAAAATTGATAATATCAATAACCCACAACAGAGGATCCCTGGGATAGTCAAGAAAGCAGCAAAGAGAGCAGGATGGCTGGAAAGAATGGTAATGAATCAGCATTGCCCAGAATCCTGGACGCCTGAGCAGCGGTAATGTAAAGAGCCCAGACTTAGCAGGCTGATGCCATGACTGCCGCACTATTCAGGCTTAGGGAGCCCAGTGAGTATAAAGACCTAATCCCTCAGAGTCCACAGTTCTGGGAAAGCACCTGAATGTACTAACCTTGCTTTTTGACCTTTGTAGTTCTGCTTCTGGCTGAGTGTTCTTGCTAACTGAGGTGTGTCAACCCCAGGGTGTGGTTTCTGTGCTTAAAAATTCATCCTGAGAAACGCTCAGGACTGTACTGGGATCCTGAACGCCCACCTGTAGTCGCTGGCCAGCTGATAGACTTTTTGTTGTTTTGACCCCGTGTCCGAGTGGTCTTTCCTAGTGGATACCTCACAGCAGGAACACTGCAGGGACCTGGGCTCACACTAAGAGTGGGACTCTTTGAGTGTAACAGCGGCAGGTAAGGACAGAGGCCTTGGCAGTAGACAAGGACTCCAGAAAGCTTCGTGGGGAGGAAATGCAGCCAGGAGCCTAGTGTTGCACACCCTGGGGAGGAGAATGCGAGCAGTGGGAGCAGAAGCGTGGGTGAGGACTGAAAGCAGACCAAGATTTATCCAGACTGAAAGGGCGGGGCCGAGGATAATTCCAAGATGTTTGCTTAAGCCACCCAGAAGCTTCATCTCCCAGGTGAGTCTGACTTCCCCCATCACAACATTGTCTTCTCCAGGACTCAAATCTCTGTGAGTCAGACAACCTTTACGCCACTCAGAGGAGGAGCCCGTTCATCCCTGAATGGTCAACAGTTCTGCTGAAAGGAGGAAAACCAAATGAAAGGCTGACAAGCACAGCTAGAAAATTCAATTGACGGGGGGGGGGGGCTGAGGGCATCAACCCCATTGTTGAACCAAGATGGGGGGGCTGCCTAACCAGGCAACACTGAACTGACAGAAGAGGAGCACTGACTTCAGCTGAGCAAAGCCCACGCAGCTATGTTGAGTCTCCATTTTACTGTTGAGAGAACTTAGAGCAATTAAATGACAGCTGAGACATAAAACCAAGATTCAAGGTCAAGGGCTAGCAAGATGATGCTAATCCTGAGATTTGACAGAAAAAAACAGCTCCACCATTTAGAGCCAAATTGGAAGCAAGCTTTAATTAAATACTGGACAGGATGGCTTTGATCATGGCCCAGAGACATGTGTTGCAGAGGCTTTTAAGGTCAAATTCACATGGCCACCATATTTTCCCAGCATGCCAGAAAGTTACCTGGTCCTTGGGCAGATAGAACTGTAACTACAACTCCCAGAATTCCAGGAAGTTACTTGGTCCTTGGGTGTGGGTTACAGGTTAACTTTTAGTATTTACAATGGCTTAGGAGGTAAGCTACCCCAAGGCTGAAGACCTGAGTTCAATTTACAGGACCCACAAGGGATGAAGGAGAGAACCAACTATCAAAAGTTGGTCTCTTGGCCAGGAGTGGTGGCTCAAACCTTTAATTCTAGCACCCAGGAGACAGAGGCAGGAAAATCTCTGAATTTAAGCCCAGCCTGGTCTACATAGAGAGTTCAAGGATAGCCAGGACTGTATAGAGAGGCCCTGACTCAAAGAAAAAAAACAACAAAACGCTGTCCTCTGTCATCTGACCTTTGGGTGTGAACAGTTACACGTGTGCATCCACAGGTGTGCACACATAGGCAAATAAATACAAGTAAATAAACTAAAAAGATATTCTTAACTTCAAGTCTAATGCATCTGTTTTTGTTGTTGTTTTGTTTGTTTTTGTTTTCATTCCAGGTGAAGTTAGCTTAAGACCGCAAAGACCATAACAGTTAAAACACGAGAAGTTTCCCCAGGGAAAAGAGGAACAAAACATAACAGATTATTTCAGATGAACAAAGCCTGGATTCTTCTGATGCCCTGGTCCTCTTCTTACAGAACTTATGTGAAAATTGTTTTTTTTTTTCCCTTTCCAGGCCAAATTGTTATTAGTGGCAGAACTGGAAGGTGTCACAGAGCCTGGGGCGCTGGGGTGTAGGAAGAAGAGAGAACCGCCTTCCCATTTCTCCCCAGCATGCTGTCTGTGAGATCTGGAACCTCTCTGGCCTTAAGCTGCCTCATGGACAAAGCAGACTATGGTATGGTCATTAAATGAGAATCCGTAAGACACACGTACGAATGGGGCTGGAGAGACGCCCCACAGTTGGGATCCGGGGCTGCTCCGACAGGCCCAGGGTCGATCCTCAGCACTCAGGTTGCTGGCTTACAACTGCCTCAGCGGGACCCAGTGCTCTCTGCTGACCCCTGTGGGCGCCCGTCGTGCATGCGGCACACATAACACATGGAGTCAAAACATCCATACCCATACACATAACTCTTACAAACCACACACAATCCCCGTGAGACTTACACTGACCTTGCTCTTAGTCACACTGGTAGAAAGAGAGATTAAGGAACAAAGAGACAGAAACAATAGGCCCCCCAACCACCCTCCTCCTCTAAACACTCACCGATAGGCTAACAGGAAGCAACCCAGGGACCCTCTTAGCAGCTGAAGGATCTCTTGCTCTGTTTCGATGGAAGCTCCAAACAGAGAGCAGCTCTCTCGGTCTAGAGTTGGGATCCAGAACTCCTCGGCTGTGGGCTGTAAGTGGTGATGGCCCAGCACCCAGCAGCTGCCGTGACAGCTCTCAGCTGAGGGTGTTAGGACCCGTAGCCCTTAACTGCTATTCCTCCTCACAGCCAGCCTTCTGGAACTCGGCTGCTGGGGTCCGTAGCCTTGGTTCTCACCAGCCTTTCACCAGCTACAGTTACAGCTCTCTGCCCTCCTCATCTTCCCAACCCTTGCACAGTCCTTCTTGTGTCTACTGTTCTGAGCCCCCGGTCCCTTCCCTCCATGGTCTCTGGGTCTCTGCTGTAGACTATTCTCTGGGGCTTTAATTCTCATCTACTCAAAGGTGCCTGGAGCTGTGCTGGGGGAGGGGCGTCTAAGATGTTCTCTATTGATTCCCCCAGTTTCCAGTTACCCACCTGAGATGAAGACACGGGCAGTGGAAACACTAAAGGGGGGTTATTGGCTACACAAGGCAAGCAATGCACTGGAATGAGGCCAGGATGACTCCATCCAACCTTCACCTGCCCAGAGAAGAAGGCGATTAGGGCTGCTTATATAACTTCTATCAATACAATCATTCTGCTTAGCCATACAGTCTGGATTGGAAATTCCACGCCCAGCCACTTCGGGTGTCACGGGTGAATGAGGTGCTCCTCCCTGACTAGAATGAAGACCTCACGATAACTGGCCATTTGTCACTGTGGGTGGAAATGTTTGTGGTGGCCTTCAAGGGACCTGAAACTGCCGCACCTGAAGCAAAGACTCCCAACGTTCAGCACTTTCCGTGAAGTCTTTGATCCTTTCCATGACTGACAATCCAAGCGCCCTTATGCGGGGGGTGGGGTGGGGGGAGGACACGGGGAGGCATCAGTTTCTCTGCTCAGGCTGAAGAGGTGTGAGTTGCTGGGGACTGTCACCATGATGGGGACTCTCACCCCCTCCGCCCTTGACTCCTCCCCCTAGAGTGAAGAGGACTGATGCGGGGTGGGGTGGAGATGAGGATTCCTGTTGCCCCCTGTTCTCCAACAGCAGCGGCAACCAAATCCTTCACAGCCCCGATGGACTTGGGATCTGCGGAGTGACAGAGTTCCATCAGCCTCCTTAGACCCTGCTTCTGTTTCAGCTGCCCCCTAATGGAGGGAGAAGGGACCCACCATTCTTGATTATGTAGTCTAACTGCTCCTGCCCGGCAGCTTCAACCATTGTGCTGATTTTTTAATTTCCAGTTTCAGAATTTTGTACATGAATATAATACATTTTGATTAAATCCATCTCGCCCTTCTCTTCCTCTGACCCCCAACACCACTTTTCCTTCCCAACTTCCTGGACTCTCTTAGATCTCGTAGTGCTGCCTATATGTGCTTGGGTATAGAGCTGTCCACTGACATCCTAAGCCTTAGTCATTTTTAAATGTAAAACCATTAAGATGTGTTGACAAATATCTGCCATGAAATTAACACTGGCTTCAAGAAACTTAAAAAACAAACAAACAAACAACAAAAAAAAAAACGATTAACCTCTAGCCAAACACCCTCGGGGAAGATTGAGTCCTCTTCCTGTCTCGACCCTTGTCAAAATTTCCCTGATTCCACCTTGGCTCCCCCCTTAACTTGCTCTCAGCTGTAATCACACTGCTGATTGCATAGCACACCACCCCAAAACTCATGAGTCTGAAGGTCAGTTTCGTAACAATGTCTGAAGCAAATCAAGTGGCCAAACCCAACAGCAAAGGGAGGATAGAGAGGTGAGGAACTTTGAAGCACTTCCTCCCACTCTGGGACTTGGTCCCCGGCTGCAGAGTTGAAACATGTCTATAACATGTCTCATTTAGTCCTGACATTGAAAGAAACATGTTTCATTTAAGAGCTCTTCAAATTTTCAGTTTAAATGGAACTAAAAGATCCCTAGCTCACGTGGCCAAGGAAACAGGACTTAGGTCTCCCAACCAGAACTATGATGGATTCTGCTCTGCCCCCTTACAATGTCAGGGAAAGCTACAGTATGATTTCTGTGAGCCCAGTGAACTGCTAAATACAAGCCCTTCACATAAGGACATACAACTACAGGAGTCCGAATGAGTCCACCCATTAAGGTTTTGGTTTCCCCAGGCCAATGCCTGGGAAGGAGCCAGGCCTGACCCCACAAGTTTAACTAACTAGAGTCTTCATGACCAAGTCAGAATATTCCAGAACCTTCTCACAAACAGTTCCAGGTAGATTAAGTCTGTAAATAGAGATCACACAACTAGTATTTTAAACAGAAAAAGAAATGGATGAATTATTACTCAGTCTCCTGATTTTTTTCCCACTAACTCAGTTTACAAAAAAAGTCCCGTGTCACATCTGTATATTCAGGTCTGTGATTTCTGTGCTATCTGCTTTACAGTGAAGCTGTTTCTAGCTTACAATCAGTGTGCTCCGTAAGGACACGTTTGAGGTATAGTGTCAAGAAAAAGATGCCACGCTGCCTGTCCTCTTTTGCCAAAGGGACTCACGACCCTGGATGTTTTAGGTAATATCTGGGGCATTTCTTAGCATTTAAAAAGGTTTTGTTTTGTTTTTTGAAAAAGGCAGGGGTTCACGGGAAATGGAAACAGCCTGGCAGGCTTCCTTGAAGACCAGCTGTGTTTGAAGCTGTTGTTCTCAGGAATTGTAATCTGTCGCCCCCTGCTGGTCACTGTGTTCGTGCCTGGGGTGGGCGTTTCTAGATGTATGCAAATATAAATACCCCCAGTACTGCTTGCTTGCTCGATTTATGCTAGGGTGTGTTCAGCTTTGGACTATCAAAGGGGGACGGCCATATGACATTATCTGAAGAATCCAGCTCTCATTGGCATTTCCATATCCCTTCTCATCGTCTCTCCCACCCCACCGCGACCCCTTTTAACACTTTCCAGTTTTCTAGCTCTGTTAGCATGGGGTGTGTATTAGGGCCCTCCAAAGAAAGTCCAGAAAGACTCGGGGAATCTGTCTTTAAAGAGCAGACACGCAGCGAAGGGACCTGGGGTCTGCCTCAAAACCGTTTCCCTGGCCCTCCTTCGGGGAGACACGTTTAAACGCCAGCGCTGTCAATTTTCCTTTTCTTTTCGTATTCTTAAAAAGAAATAGTTTAAATAGACCTTTATGACCTAGCTAAAAATGAACTAAAAATCACCACTCTAAAATTACTGTTCCTGGAAACTAACTAGACGGAGTGCGTCAAAAATCAGTTGACTTATTTTTTTTTTTAATCTACTCACCTTGACAGAATATATTTTAAGCAAAAGTGGGGAAAATCCCCGGAAGCAGGTTGGGGCGCCTCTTCCACTCCCAACGCTTCTCCCGCCAGATTTTTTCTTTCTTTCTCTCTCTCTCTTTTTTTTTTTTTGAAAAAGCCAGGGCCCCAAACACGTTCTGAGTATCTTGAAATGTCCTGAGGAAAGGGCTTTGTGAGCGGAGATCACTGTTGACCTAGCGAACTTCGTCCTCAGAATAAGGTGAGCAGCCGCCCGGCCAACCCTAGCGCCTGGAGGAGGAAGAGAGAACTCAGTCCAGGGTAATCCTCCGGCCCCTTTGTGCCTTGGAGGGCTGTTTTCCCATTTCTTCAAAGCTCAAATCCTTAGATCAAAATACGGACGACACAGCTGGCCGGACACCACACCCTTTCGGGCCACCCCTCACCACCGGTTCGAGTCCCTGGAGAGGATGTCTTTTCTTTTTTTTCCCACCCCATTCCCCTAAACCTCACCCTCCTGAGAGTACGAAGATTAAAAAAGAGTGAAAACCACAATTGAAAACGTAGGTTCCAAACACTGTGGAAAGCCAAACGACAAGGACAGCGACCATCCATCCAAATTCTTCCGAGGGGAAGAAAGGAGTGGGCGCAACGCTCCGCCCCACGATCCCCACCAGGCAAAATAAACAGCAGTTACTGCCACGGGAGGAGATGCTGGGGCCCAGCCCGGGGCGGGGGAGGGGGCCGGCCAGGCTCCCGCCGTGGGTGCGCAGGGAAGCCCCTGACAGCGGGCGCTGTCCTCGGTGCTGAAGCCTGCTCCTAACCGCAAAACTCGATGTACCGGAACTGAGTGGATTTCCAGGCCCTCCGTGTTTAACACCCCGCTGAGCCCAAGTGTCTTGGGTGGGAGCAGCAGATGATCGGAGATTAACTCAGTCACGAGCTCCTCAGCCCACCTTTCTCCCTGGCTCACAGAAATGCTATCTTCAAGAGTGCAAAGAGAAATATAAATCAAGGGTCACTAACATTCGTTCAATTGGTTGCGACTGTCGGTACGCTTTTAAATTGAGGCCAAACAGAAGCCTTCATTCTTTTCCTCCCCACCATAAAAGAGAGAGGGAGAGGGAGAAGCAGAGGGGGAACACACCTCAAAAAATGGACCCGGCCTGGTTTAATTTGCAGTATCTACTGTTGTAGAATATTCTTTTTACCCCAACACGTTGTTTTTGTTTCTGTTTTGTTTTGTGCTAAAACCCTAGGAGTAAGCGCTTTGATTTCCACGGTCAAAGACAAACATGGTTGAAAATTTCTTCATCTAGTGTCACGGGTGAAGCGAAGGCAGCTTCCTTTACAAGGTGTCACAGAGGAAGGGTAAGGAGACAGAGCGAGGCCGGCATCTGGGCAGAACGGTGGATAGTTAGCATCGAGAGGATTTTTTTCTTCTTCTTTTTGCTTTCTCCCTTCGCGCCACTGTGTCTTGGGTGATCAGGCAGTGGCTTCCTGGCTGAAGTCACTGCGTCTTTTAAGGAGGGCACGGGAAGGGGGCGTGGAAGAAGCTCCGGAGTTCACATCCTCGCGAACGGTTTCCAGACATTCTCAAAAGCCATGAGGGGCACGGTTTGAGGGGAAGGTTTCCTTCGTGAACCCTCCTCCCCACCGCACGCACCCACCTTACCTAGCCAGGCGCTGTGGCGCACAGAACTTCTGTTCCGGCCGAGTCCACCCTTCGCGTTCTTTTTGTCTTTTGCGAGGGCTTTTTTGTGTGTGTGTGAGGCGGAGAGAAGGCAGCAGTGTTGTCTCTGGTAGCAGGAGAAACGCTGTGATTTCAATCCCTCTTGCTGATCAGACCGTATCTTCCCAGCCCTGAATCTCCGAGCTCCCTCACGAAAATCTTGGCCATTTGTATGATTTTTTTTAACGTTTCCGTTGCGTGGTGGTGAAAATCGGTAAGATAGTCACACACAAAAAAAGGGACGGGCCTAGGATAAGCCATCGAATACCCAGACGCGCGCATGAATCAACCCTGCCCGCTATACCGCAATGAGGGGAAACACCATAAAAACAAGTAAAGCGATCGCCCCGCCAGACCCAAAGATCAAGTTTGTTTAGCTCCCCACCCCCAAGCGTAAAAAACGGAGGGAGAGGAAAAGGAGGCCCGGAGGCGGCTGCGGGTCGGCGGGTCCAGACCCCGGCGGGCGTCTCCAGGTGTTGTCTGGGAGCGCCGGGGAGGAGGCAGCCAGCGCGGGGTCTCTGGGCGTTTGGCGCCCTCTGGTGGGAAACCTCCCGATGCCGCCTTCTCGGGGCGGGGGGACTTCAGCCCGCTAGGTAAGGTTGCCTAAAGACTGCCAAGGGAGAACCTTCAAACGTCGTGAAATTGAAAAGAAGTGAGGAGAGCGGCCCGAGACAAGGAACTGCCACCCTGCGCCTCCTCCACGCTCTGGTTCCCCGGGCGCGCGCAGCGGCACTGGTGCGTGTTATTAACCTTCAGACGTGATCAATCACCAAGATCTTTTATTTTTCCCCCCATCTCAAGGCAGGGGGGAGGGGCTCAGAGGAAGGGCAGTTGGACCCCTTTCCTCTGGTGGTAGCAGGCAGCTGGGTTCCAACGAGGTAGTTTGGAGATGCCTCTAACTGGACGAAGAAACCAGAGTGAGGAAACTCCCTGGCCCGGGTGGTCCCCTCATCCGTCTGCTTTGCCTCTACTGCCAAGCTAGCTCAGCAGAGCGCCCCCCAGGACACCACCCAGAGAAAAACCTTATAGAATCCCCACCCCTGGGCAAACACAGGAAACTGATAAAGGCAAGGCAGCTGTTCTAGTCCTCTCCAAGAGACGGAAAGCAGGGCACAGGAGAGGAGAAAGAGGAAGCGCCCACTGAGTCAGAATTCTCCATTAGGAATTATCTTTTTCCCCAACATCATCTCTCCCAACATTGCCTGTCTCAAAAAAAAAAAAAAAAAAAAAAGAACCAGAGCGTGCTGAGCGCGTCCTGGATTACTCAGAGGACTTGGTCTCCCCTCCCCTCTGGTGGCAAACCCCGTGAGCTGGATTTCTAATCGTCCTGTAGAGCTCCAGAGGCGGTCAGACACCTGCAAAGGGGCCCCGCCGCCGGGCGGACGAGCTGCCCCCGCGAGCGGCGGCCTCGTGACTCCCCCGCCGAGCGGGTCCCCGCCTCTCCACTCCGCCCCCGCCTCCCCCCCCCCCCAGCCCAGCGGCCGCCTCTCCAGATCTCTCTCTCTCCTCCAGGCTCGCGCGTGCCGGACCGGAGATCGCGCAAGCAAGGAAGCAGCCGGGGGTGACGGCCCGGCACGTCCGCCCATAGCCAAGCCCAGAGGAGCCAGGGGGACGCCTCGAGGAGGAACCGGGGGCGGGTCCGGCTCCGGATCGCTCAGCCGAGGTGGGTAAACGCCGGGTGGCCCGGAGCTGCCCGCCAGCGCCCAGCCTCGCTTACCGGTCCCCCCAGCCTGCGGCGGCTCCGGCCCCGCGCCCTGGCCCCGTGCGCGCGCCCGTGGCCCACCTCGCGCAGCCCAGCGCGTCCCGCCGCTCGGCTCGCCGCTGCCCTTCGGCGCCCCAGCCCTGGAGTCCCCGCTGCCCCGGCCCTCCTCGCTCTCGCCACCCAGATCGGTTTCGTTCCGGAGGACGCGCGGGGGCCGGGGTGACACCAGGGCCATTTGTTCCCTCGCGCCTCGGGGATCGGAGCTCGGGGCTCTCGGAAACGCGCCTGGGCAGCCGAAGGTGCGAGGAGCGCTAACCTGTTACTTCCCCGGCACCCGCGTTCCACCGCCGCCCGCCCGCCGAGCGGCGAGAGCGCGCGCGCGGGGACAGATGCCCACGCCGGGGGACTGCGCGCAAGAGGCTGCTGGTGGGCTGCGCTC
>CM053752.1:72650992-72861971 GCA_028658305.1 Pachyuromys duprasi | reverse complement strand
TCCCCGGGCAGCTTACTGGAGTGGAAGCTGTCCAGTCAACTTAATTCTGAGTTTGCTGTCACGTTCAGAGAGGAGACGGAGCTCACTTGCTGCTCTCCTCTCTTGCATGACTGGGCCGGTGCCACTGACAACACTTGACACAGCCCTCCCCCCTGAAGGCAAGCAGTTCAGAGTCACCGCATATAAAGCCCAGACACTCAGTGGCTTCTCCTCTCAGCAGAAGCGAGAGCCCTGCTCGGAGGGTCAGCCGGGTCACACAGCTGGCCTGGTGGCTGAGTAGTTCCCAGATTCTCTGACCCAGCGTCTTTCACTCTAGGCTTCTTGCAAAGGACCAACAGCCTGGAAGAGAAGAGCCGTCTGGTGAGCGCCTTCAGGGAGAGGCAGTCCTCCAAGAACCTGCTCTCCTGTGAAAACAGCGACTCCAGCGCCCGCTTCAGGCGCACAGAGACCGACTTCTCCAACCTGTTTGCTCAAGGTGGTCTCTCCCCTAGTCCCATTCAGCCCAGCCTGTTGGTCTTGGGTTTTTTTTTTCCTCCTAAAATGTTACTTCTTTCTCCAAGAAATGCCGTTACTCTTTGCAAACCCTCATGAAACTGCTTTTCTGATGTTTGCATGGAACAGACTCCCACCTTCCCTCCTGCTCAGGTCCCTGTTGTCTCAGAAGGTAGATGAGGGACAGGGATGTCTGCAAATCAAAACACGCCCAGAGACAAATAGGGATTCACGGAATCTCAGCATCTAAAGGAATCCTACAATTAGAAAAATTGAATGTTTCTTTTATTAGCATTTATCCTCCAAGATTACCAACCACAGACCCCAAACCCCCAGCCCGCTCACTGAGAAGCTATATATCTGGGCCTCGTGGCTAAAATGGGAGACTCATTGCCCTTTGAAGATCTTCTGCTAGTTCCTACTAGCTCTGCAATGCAGACCTTGGGAGGTGCTTTGCCAGGCTCTCCTGAGGGGCTCACAGGTCCTTTCCTCATAGCTCTCACAGAACCAGAGTTTCATTAAACAGCCATAAACCGTCATGCCATAGATGGCCACACACAGCCCACTCTTGTACTATCCCGGAAACTTCACTCAGGGGCCCCCGACCTCTCTTCTCCTTCCTGCTCACCCCCTTTTCTAACTCTTCTCTACAGAGCCTAGAGCCTAAATCACCTCTATACACCTAAAAACAATCTAGGCCCCCAAGGATGAAGTCAACAGAAAGATAGGGGTCCCCTCTGTCACCTTCTGGAGCCTGTACCCACAGCAGCCCCACCCTCTGCCACCCTCAGATCAAGCAAGTCACAAACACCATGACGCCAGATGCACAGGGACACCTGGAACCTGGGAGGCTGTACTTTACATCGTGTTCCTCCCAGGTATCCATTCAGCGGATGGACAGCTGCCAGGGTCAGCTGCTCAAGTTTCTCTCAGCGCTCTGCTCCTCCCTCATATGAGCAGTCCTGACTACCAGGAGGTGTGTGAATCCCTAGGGATGCATCAAACGTCTGTGAGCAAGCGTGCACCCTCCTGGGGACTGATGGTCCAAATCCCAGTGCAGATCCACATTCTGGAAAGCACTGAGCCCTTTGCAGGCTGACCTAGGACCCCCTGAGCCACTCCGGAGGCTAACCCAGGAAAGAAGGAGATGGGTAATCATTCTTTGACTTCCCCTCTCTGCTTAGATCTGCTCCCAGCTAAGAATGGGGAGGAGCAAACTGTGCAGTTCCTGCTGGAGGTGGTGGACATACTCCTCAACTATGTCCGCAAGACATTCGATCGCTCCACCAAGGTGTTGGACTTCCACCACCCACACCAGCTGCTGGAAGGCATGGAGGGCTTTAACTTGGAGCTGTCGGACCACCCCGAGTCTCTAGAGCAGATCCTGGTTGACTGTAGAGACACCCTGAAGTATGGGGTTCGTACAGGTAAGAGTCAGGTTGACCATTCACCTTACCTAGCTGATTGGGAACATAGCCAACTCATACTGGAGAGGCCCCATCCTGGTGAGTGCGGAAACCAGATGCTCAGCAAACACAAGGTCACCCTGGGCCGCAGTGTCAGGAGCAGGCCTGGCAAAAGCTCGTGGTTTCTTTTAAAACTAAAAAACGTACAGATATATGGTGATAGTTCGTTTCATCGCTCAGTTTTGTTTTAGCTGTTCATAACCTAAACAGAGCAGAGTGACCCATCCCTTTGTCTTTTCTTGGGTCTGTCTCATTCTTTTTCATTTTGGAGAATCCTACCTCCTTCACCTGTCACTTGCATTAGGGAACTGGCCTACTTCCCTGTCTTCTGGAGTCCTCTTCTAAGGCTTGTTACTACAAGCTCTCATAATGGGGATTTATTCTTTTACAGCTTGAGAGCCTGAGCCTTCAAAATCAAGGTGTCAACCTGGCCATGCTTTCTTTGAAGGCTCTTGGAGAAGACCAAGCCTTGCTGTGTGGTTTCTTATGCTCGTGGGCGTTTTTCTTGGCACTCTTAGCTTGTGGATAGTCACTCCAGCCCTTGCCTTCCCCCTCTTTCCTGTAAATGTTTGTCCGTCCGTACTGTCTTTTCACAAAAGGACATCTCCCTCCTTTGGATTAAGGACTACCCTGATCCAGAGTGACCTCGGCTAACTTGTTTTTATTTGCAAAAACCCTATTGCCAAGTAGAGTCAGTCGCAGGAACAAGGGATTGAGACCTGAGTTCATTTTTTTAAATAATACAGTTCAGTCTAGAACACCAAAGATTCTCTCTCTTTCTCTCCTCTGTATCTCCTCTGTGTGTGTGTGTGTCTGTACGTCTCCCTCTCATCTCTCTCCTCTTATACTGTATTCCAAATGAGTCACCAAGACCTAGTTCCTACTTGGAGATTGGCCTCTCACCCCCTCTTCCTCAAGTCCACTCTAATCAGCAATCCTGGCTCAAGTGGTTACTCTTCAATCGCAGCAAGTTCAACAATGTTTTAAACCTCTGTCTGAGCTGTTTCTTAGCTCCAAAATAAAGAATAGTTTCTTTGCCTGGTTACTCTCTTTCCCTCCCAGTCTGGCTTTACTGGGCCTTTAGGCAGACAGGTCTTTGGGGATCGGGGGTCCTTGGCACAGTTGCCATCACAGGTGGGCAGCTCCAGGGCAAGGAACAGCATGTCATTGTTCTTTCTCTATCTTCGTTTCCCATCATCATCTAAACCCCTAGAGGAGAGATTGAAGATGAAGATCAGGGAGACTGGTGACAACAAAGCTGAGTAAGGTGGCTGGATGTCAGAAACAGACTGTTCTAACGACCTAATGAGGTTAACCAAAGAAGCTTTTCAATAAGGAATTCCAAGTAACCGTTGAGGTCAGCCCACACCACTGGCCTAAGCATAGTTTCATTTTTTAAATTACTGGATAGAGCAGACTCACTCATGTGCACAAAGCCTATTTGTTTGTTAAAGAAAGCATTCATCAGTTCAGCTCCACTACCACGCGATTGGTCTGATGGCTAACCCAGTCCTGAGGAGAAGGAGCAGTGTTGATTGGTTGGCTGCAAAGGGAACCGGAATTCCCTGTGTTTCAGCTTGACTTGCTTTGGCCAATGTTTTGGGTGTCATCACTTTGTTCTACACACTCTTTCTGTGTTAGGAGCTCTGTCTGTCTATCTATCTGTCTATCTACCTACCTAGCTAGCTACCTATCTATCTACCTACCCATCACCCATCCACTAAAGCACAAAATGTCTCTCAAACACATAATTTTGTCATGATAGCATCTCATGCCTGTGGTCAGAGAAAGCATATCATTAGTTTCTTGGGTGAGTCCACTGAGATGCATAGTCTGAGGCCATACACTTCTGGTCAGCACAGCAGCTTCCAGGGGCAGACATCCGCATTTACAGAGTACAGAATCTTCCACACCCCGTGGAACTTCCTGCTGCCCTTCACAGCGTCGGCCCTGGCTAAAGGGCACCATTGCTTCTGTATCAAAAGCCAGCTGCTGGTTGCTGGCCTGTAATTTGGAGTCTCCATTCAAACGGTAGACTAAACCTGGCACCCATCAGAGTGCACCAACAGCCAAAATAATGAGTTGAGTTTTAATAATGAAAACATAATGTTCCAGGTACAGTCTAGGAAGAGATATGGTGGCATTTGAAATTGCTCTACGAATTAACAAAGGGCCCAGCATGGACAGATTTTCTGCGAAGCTGGCGCAGAGACGAGGCAGCCTTCAATCAGAGCAGCCACTCGACGGATCCTGTGCTTGTTCCTTTTTTAAGCTTCTCATTATGGAAATTTTGAATTTATACCAAAGTAGAATTGTGTAATGAACCCCATGCACCCAGCACCCAGCTTTGACTCTCACCGGCTCCTGCTATCTTTGGCCCATTCTCTGCATGGGATAGGAGCAAGTCCCAAACAGAGCATCATTGCATCGACACATAGCTGCACCTTCATGAACTTCTTTTCAAAAAATCACATCAGTGTTCTAGCTTAAAGAAATGTTTCTTAGTACTATGAACTATTCAGTTGTTGCGTGAATACGTAAGTGCTTTTGTAGCATGTTGTTTCGGCTCTCTTGAATCAGGATCCAGGTAAGTCCCTGCACATCACAGTTGGCTTGTACACATCCTATTCAATAGATTTCTTCCTTCAACTCTTTCTTCCTTGCAGTTTGCATGTTGGAAAAACTTACTTTAAAATGACTTTCCTTACTTGACACAAAACTATGCATTGCTCAGTGTCCTGTCTGTCATAACGAAAATAAAAATCTGGATTTGGACTGGTGGAGCCTGCTGAGAAAGCCAGTCCTTAGAAGCTGACATCAAGGAGAGCCCCAGTTTGTGGGTAGTCTGGGCTACATAACAAGACCTATCTAGAAAAAAGTATAAGAGAGAGCAAAACATGAGGAGGGAGGGCGGGAAGAAAGAGCTGACATCAGTGGAAGCTCTGCGAAAGGCTCCCGGAGGCAGAGGCTGTAGCCATCTGATAAACGGCCTTCGGGGATTTTGTGCTTTATCTCATCGGACAGACCACTTCACTTTCTGTCAGTCTCGGTCTGTGTCTGTGTGTCCTTCTGCCATGTTGTGGTGGCTTTACTGCAGTATCAGGTAAAGTGGGATTGCACTTACTTACAACCCAGTACCAGCTCAGAATGAAAGAATTGGTTTTTAAAGTTTGCCAATGGGCACGGTTATGTACTTCAATGGAGTTCAATGGAAGTATTTCTTTAGACTTTTATTATTTGACAATTTCATACATGTCTACAATGTATCTTGATTACATATACCCTAACTCCCCCCTCCCCCTCTCTGTGGCTCCCCTAACCCCCCCTCCTATCTTCATGTTGTCTTTTAAAATTATTTTTTATAATCCACCAAGTCCAGTTAGTGTTGCCTGAACACACCTGAGTGTGGGGCCTTCCACTGATAATGGCGCCCACCTGCAGCCATGTCCCTGAAGAAAAAGGACTCCTCCTCACCCAGGACATTCTCAGGGAAGAGAATTAGATGAGGACCACTCAAACACTAGCTCTGACGGTTATTCACAGAAGAAGGCAGTTTTTACCGGAAACGTAGCAGTCAGCAAATCCCCGCAACACCATCCTCTGTGTGTCAAACATTCCCTAGATAATCTATTGTGGTGATCCTCTCATGACAGCTGAGCCTGCTGATGGGGAGTTGAGTCTTTGGTGAACATCAAGTTAGCAAAAACTTGGCAATAGCCATAAGTTAGCACACCACAGGCTGCATAGAACTTCTGAGTCACAGAATATAGATATTTCTGTGCTCAGTAACTGAATGAGGACCAATCTGCCTCCTCCCAGAGGAGATGCAGGTCAGCTCAGCTCCAGAGAGTGATGGTTGGTCTCTGCGTCAGGTCTGACTGCAAAGCTTCCCCCAGGCTAGGTTTGATGCACAAAACTTTGAAGTCTAAGCCTCTTATTCACTAGCCAATCTGAACTTTGCACTTTTTTTTTTAATGCTTTTTAAAAATTTTTATTTCATGTGTGTTAGTGTGAAGGTGTCGGATCCTTTGGAATTAGCATTACACATAGTTGTGAGCTGCCATGTGGGTGCTGAGAATTGAACCCGGGTCATTCAGAAGAGCAGACAGTGCTCTTAACCACTGAACCATTTCTCCAGCCCCTTCAACTTGGTACTTAAAATCTCTGGGATATTGAACTAAAAGATGCAATGGAAATTTTCAAAAAGTTAAGAACTACCACATCCTCCAGCAGGGAGTTAAGAAGGGGTCTTACTTTGTAATCTAGGCTGGCCTTGAACTCACAGTCCTCTTGCCTCTGCTGCTCAACAAGTGCCAAGATCACAGACATTTACCACACAGGTAAATGTCTCATAACTGAAAATAAGTGTGACAGGAGAGTTCAGCTGAAAGTCAACAAATAATATATTATAAATCATGGTTCAGTTCATGATTTCTAATATTTGTGTGTATGTTTTTATTTTATTAACTTATATGGATGAATGTTTTGCCTGCATGTGGTACACTCCATGTGCCTGTGTACCATGAACATGCAGTATTCACAGAAGCCAGAAGAGGGCGTCAGATCATCTGGGATGAAGTGACAGATGGTTATAAGCCACCATGTGGGTGCTAGAGAGCAAACCCGTGTCCTCTGGAAGAACAGCCAGTGTTCTTAACCACTGAGCCATTGTTCCAGTCCCAATTTTCAACTTTTTAATTTAAATGCATGCTGCCTTAGAAACACAGACATCTGAGGGCATCATTGGTGGTGGTGTTGGTCCCCCTCGTCATCCTTCTCCAGAACCCTTGGGGAAGTCTGTCAGACTGCAGGATGGAGACCACACCCATGGACTGCAGCGTGTTTGCTCTGAAGAGAGCTTGAAAGGCCTGGCTTTGCCTTATGCTTGCCCGTCTCCTCTGTAGGTCATCCTCGGTTCTTCAACCAGCTCTCTGCCGGTCTGGACATCATTGGTTTAGCCGGCGAATGGCTGACATCAACCGCCAACACCAATATGTAAGTCTCGTGGATTCTTTTCCTGTAAGCGTACATAGATGATGTATACGACTTGTTAAAGAGTTCAACCCTGATGGTTCTGTCCTCTCATAGTTCATTCTTCTTGTAAAATCTTTCACAGTGGCCCCCAGGTGAGAAACTATTCTGGAATAATGTAATAAGAGCATGTTTTGGGTTTTTCAAGACAGGGTTTCTCTGTGCAGCCCTGGCTGTCCTGGAACTCGCTCTGTAGACCAGGCTGGGCTTGAACTCACAGAGATCCACCCGCCTCTGCCTCCCAAGTGCTGGGACTGCAGGCGGGCACCAGTGCCCCGACCTGAACGTCCATCTTAAAAGGTTGTTCTCACAGCTATGATTTTGGTTTCCTTTCCCACCCAAGCATATCAGTGCTTACCTAGGCTACATTTCCTCCATAGTCAACTTATTATTAGCTCCAAACCACTTTGATCAACCTATTGATTAACTAAAAATTCTGCAACGACATTCATCTACTGCCAAAAAAGCATGAATTCATGTCAAAATAACTGAGTTTTTGCTGAGTTCAACACTTTGAAAACCTCAGCTTACTTTTGTAGACAATATTTTAATTTATTTCTGGAATCTTTTAAATTTACGTGAAACTTATTCTAAGATTTTTCAAGGTGGAAACACAGCCTGTGTAGTCTTAGCAATCTCCCCAGATATTTCTGTATGTGCATATGTTATCTCTGGGAATAAAAAATGTATCACAAGATCTGGTGGGTCACCATGGCTTAAGGATGATTATCCTTTCCCTCAACACTAATTACAGCATTGTACCACCGTCGATACATTCAGGCAATGGTATAGCATTCAATTAAAGTATCTGAAGGAAATTCATGAAGCATATGTATTACAATAATTTAACAATAACTGCATAGGAACCACGGGGGGTATCTGTCACTGCTGCATGTTGGGAAGTTAGTTATTTGTCATTTGTTAATTATTCTGTTTCACCAGTGACCAGACCCAGGCCTACAGCGTGCTAAACATACGTTCAGGCCCCCACTCACTCTTCAAGTCTGGGGCAAAGTAGATACTGAAAAAACTTGAGTGAAATGAGTGGGATTGTGTAAAGGGCTACGTGACAGCAGACAGGGTGCTGGTTGTTCAAGTTCAAGGTCACCGTGGCCACCCACAAGGCCAAAAGGGCATCTTTAAGCTACAAATGGCTCATGCGCATCCCAAGGCTGCCTAACGCCGTGACCCAAAATAACAAAACTACGTTCAGAAGTTCAGATGAAACTTTAAAGCCAAACAGGGCAAGTGTGGCCTTTTGTACTAAAAGGCATAAACATTCAGCTGATGAGAAGGTGAACGGGGTTTTGTCATATTCCCTGCTCATGACATCTGCATTGCTTGTACAAGTTGGATCACTAAGGCTTCAAAAGGCAGGAGTTCAGGTCAGAGAAGCAGCTGATCCACAACCTCCCCAAACGCAAAGCCCCCCATCTCCCTCTGCAAAAGTTTGTTATGACTTGTAAAATAAAATATTTCTCGTCAAGCACAAACACCATAACGTACTAATTATCACTTGGAGAAAATACGCTAACGCTTAATTGTAGCATCTAACAGGAAGAAACAACTTAAACTAGAAAATGGAGTCTTGTTTAACCCAGCAATTTAGGAAGTAAATGGGAAAAGTGGAGCAAAGGGTGTGTGTGTGTGTGTGTGTGTGTGTGTCTGTGTGTGTGTGTGTCTGTGTCTGTGTGTGTGTCTGTATGTGTGTGTGTGTCTGTGTGTGTGTGTCTGTGTGTGTGTGTGTGTGAATCTGGGCTGGAGATGTGGCTCAGTGATAGATCACTCGATAAGCATCTTTAAGGCCACAGGTTTGATCTTCCCTGAACTGCTCCCCCTACCCATACCCATAGTTACATAGGTACTGCACTCACTGAGCATCTTTAAATATGTGTTCTGTGGGCCTCTGGCTGTAGCTTCTAATGTGTGTAGCCAATATCGAGGTGAATAAAAAGGGTTCACTCTTTTTAATCATTTATGACTAGAGCTTCCCCTAAAAGATTTTCTTAGCTGAGTGCAGTAATCCCAGCACTTGGGAAGGCAGAGGCGGGTGGTTCTCTGTAAGTTTGAGGCCAACCTGGTCTACAAAGCAAGTTCAGGACAGTCAAGGCTATATAGAGAAACCCTGTCTCAAGGAGGAGGCTGGGGAACTTTTCTTGAATCAGCAAACTCTCATAGATTTTCTCCCTTTTGGTCTGTATTAATAAAAACAAAATCCTTTGCACTTCCTTTAGCTCAGCTCAGCTATGAGGCACTAAAATATGTCCCAGCCATCTGAGGTCAAGGCCAAGCTAGCTACATGACACATAGCAATTGCCTCTCCACTGAACAGGAGGTATTTGTAAAATATGATTCGATTCCAACAGATCGATAGAGAAGGTTATTTAAAATAGTGAAAGAGTTCCTGTCAGCTCTGGAGACAGGCATTGTGTGAGGAAGTGTTCTCTAGGCAGCCTCCTCAGCTAGGAGCCCTTGAAAATCACGGCATGTGGCAGCATCGCGGGCGCGCAGGTAGCATTTGTTCCCTTGTGACAATTCCTTCTTCGGCTAGGAACACCATTCCAAGTGAGCCTGGGAAAGACTGCCAGGGAGAGCCAGTTGTGATTTAATTACTGATTTGCTCATACCTCCCCTCCGACCCCACATCCATTGAGTTTGGGTAGCACTAGTGAAAGAGTGTAATTACTATCTTCTGAAAAGTCCTTTCAAAGAATGATCAAATGTCTTCGTTCAGGGGGCAGTGCAGGGCCTCTGACTGGTTAGCAGAGAAAGAACGTTCATGTCCATGCTTTTATATCAGCTTGTTCGTGCAGTTCTGGGAGCTGTTCCCCCAGGGAAGGAACGAGCAGGATACTACAAAACCTCTGGGGCTATGTAGCTGTTCTGGGCATGTACCCCTTTCCTCTTCTAAAGCAAGTCCACCCAGAACAGCTGTGCAGATCGTGTAAGCAACAGCGCCTGGTGTGATGCGTGATTTCGACAGCAAGATCCGCCACACCCCTTTGCTGTGAGCCTGAAGGTCTCATGCATCTATTGCTTTATTTTTATGGTCGTTACATTGGAGAAAATTCCTGTGGAGTTTTCAGTCATCATACACAGAGGGGCAAGCTGTTAGAGCAGAGATCCCATTTGTCCTGGAGATCCTATTTTTCTGACCCTGAAACCAACAACTGAGATCTGACACATCCCAGTGTTCCTCTGAGCTTCTCTCTTTTCCTCAAGAAAACAAGAGCCAATGATGTCTTCCCTACTGAGAGGTTCTGGCTACATCCTAAGATACCCATACCCCAGGATAGGTAGGCACACCAAGCCTTCTGGCTTTTGCTTCTAACTCTTGTCATCTCTGAACAAAAGAACATCTCCCCAAGTTCCCTGTAAGTATCTTACTTACATCACTTGCCACATCTGTAACGAGATGAAATCTAAAAGGATTTTGACAGCAGCCATCTTGGAAGAGTCTTTCATGCCTCAGCCTCAAAGTCACCAAAAATCACAGTTTTCCTTTATGCCTTTCTGGTTCATATTAGACCATGAAGTGCTCAGCTACAATGCTGACAGCTGGGGTCCAAGCCCTTACTTTCTGTTTCAAAACTGAGAAACAAGAGGGCATGATTAGTGAGGGGCTGAGAAAAAAAAGGAAGGGAAGGAATCAGGGCAAGCAGGAAAAACAGGGGTGTAGCATTACTGCTAAGGACCTCAGAAGCCACACAAGACACTTTCCACAGTGATTGTTTGGCCATAGCTAGCCCCATGATTACGTGTAAGGAAGCTAGAAGAGACAATCTGTCACTCTGGAAAGACTGTAGGGAAGGAAAAGACAGCCGATACGGTTAATGACTGGCAGATGGCAACATATGGCAACAGCGTCTTGGCAATCGTTTACTCTAATTCTGAGTACATCTCACCGACAAGGTGAGGTGGACTGTCCAGGGGCCGCCCTACCTCCTCCTTCAGGGTCCTCCCTCAGCATGCCCCCATCTTGCTGTTTTAAGTCCTTACTGCCAATCCGTGTTTCTACGCTGTTAGCCCAGAGACTTTTGCAGTGCTACTTTCTGATCTCGGATCCTGAAATGTAACCATGTACTTTGACTTCAGCACCCCACCAGCGTCTTCTGAATCTGCACTGACCTTTGATCCCTTGCCTCCATCTTTTACCTGTCATTTATGGAAGGGGTTCCTAACCTGGGGCCCGGGTTGTAAAAGGAGGAGTTTCTTACAATTGTACACAAAATAATGTGCAGATCCATGCCTTTTACCTGGAGATAGGGGGCCATAGTCTTCCTAGGATTCCTAAAGGGCTCTGTGATCCAATAAGTCAAGAGCTACTGATCTAGGGTAAGCTTCAAAGCCTTTCATAAAAATACAGATACAGGAAAACCCCTGTCACTACAATTACAAATATGACCCAAAATGGATAGGCAGAGTCAGAGGTGTCTGAAACAAAGCTTCTCATTAGCCTGTTTGTCAGATTAAGAATCAACAGCCATGGCCAGTAAGCATCCAGAGAAACTTTTGCAAATGTGTAGTTGTCCTAGGCACACAGAGCTCTTCTCTTCCAAAAAGTTTCTCCCAGCTTCTAGGAGAGAAAGGATGTAAGGACTAAGTTTGTGAGTCATTATAGTACCAGCTGTGATAAAACTGGTCCCTCAGTCAAAGCCAGAGACCCTCAAACAAGGTACACCTAGGTCAAGGAGCAAATGCTAGATTTACCGTGGTAGGCTTCCATCTCAAGCTTGGGAACTGTCTCATCAATCTTAGACTCCTCTGAAAATAGGGGCTGTGAGGCTCAGAACAGCCACTCTGTGTCTGGTGAACAGAACTGAAAGGAGGCTTGGGAACCACATACCTGATATAGAGAAAGACTCAGAAACACATGAGACTAGATAGACTCCTGATGGAGCTCCAGACTCCTGCCGTGAAGGGAAGGGCCATGTTTCCTGGTCCTTACCAAGGAATACTGATTCATGGAATGTGAGGGCTGAGCTGATCCTATCCTGCAACACACATCAAGCCTTGGTTTTCAGTCTCACAGGCTCGTATAGTTCCTACCTGACCATCTAATACTGATTTGCCTCTAACTCGGCTTTCATCCAGTCCTTCAGTTAGTTTTGGTATTGTGGTGTGTGGTTCCATTGTTCCTTTCCTTGACCTACAGAGATTTCTTGTTGTTATTTGATATTGTGAGATCCAGGCACACAAACTACCACTAGTACCTCTTCACCATGTGAACACTTTGTTCATCCCAACATTTGCAACTGTGGAACTGTAGATAATACATTTGCTCAATAATGTGGAGATGCAACCCGTGAGCTTGCCTCTTGCTACACTCAGTGTCTCAGGCTAAACCAGGAACCCTTCTCTTCTTCTTCCTTTATCAGGCCATCAGACATGAGGGAGTGTTGGTTGCTACGGTGATGGGGCTCAGAGCAGAACCAAAGCATGAGTGTGACCTCCAGAGGTGATGGTAACTGAACACAAGTTTTCCAAGGGTCTTCCTTCCAAAATCTCAGGGGACCTCCCAGGAAAATGGACATGTTCCTTTTGAAAAAAAAATCCTTCTTCTCCTCCCACCAGAAGTACCCTCAGGATCCTTTTGGGTCTTCTTTGTCCTCTTATATTGCCACATGATTAATGTGACTGTTTTTTCCCCTTCCTGATTAAAGCGTATTTGGCATCACCTGTGTTTTTACATAAAGAAATGGTTATCTCATTCTTGCAAATAGCTTTTCTAAATCATTAAACAAGATTCTCATTAGTCTTTGGCATTGGCATTCAACCCCAACCCCTGAAATGATGACAATGCCTTCTGTATCACTTGGCTGGGTCCATCTAGGCATCTCTTTTTCAGCTAGGATGGTCTTGGCTCAGCCTACAGACACTAAAGCTTAAGAAATTGAAGACAAAACAAGAAAAAGAAGCCCAGAGTTTAGTAAACAGATTCTGACTTCGGACTCGGTTTTCTGTGGATGGTCTTCCTTGACTTCTCTTGGACCCTGTTTAGTATCCAATCTTGCTGCGATCACTGTTCTACCAGGCAGTGATGCTGCTTTGAACTTCTTTTAGAAAGAACATGGCTTGCCTCATTTGCATCTGTTTGTTGGGAGAACAAACCTGCCAGGCTAGCTGATGCTCACAACCAGATATATATGCAAGTTGACTGTCCTCATTTTATTTATAATTTGTAATTAGAAAATCATCACTTCTAATTATTTTTGACAGATATTGACTCCAGAGAGTTATAGATACATAGTTCTCCTTAGGGATTATTAGAAGAAAGAACACGCAGATAATTACATTAAGATCTTTAAAACATGGGTCAATATTCCCAATTATGTTCACAGTCAGCTTTCGGATGTTTACATTGTTTCTGAAAGATAGACTTTAGCCCTGCCTATAAGCGTGAAACTGGCAGTCCTTTTAAAAATAATAATAATAATGGTTCAACTGATTGTAAGTAGAAGCTAAAAAAAAAAAAAAGTAGAAGCAGTTTTTCAAATTAGCATTGGCACTACAAATCGGCATGGTGAGTCCTTGCCTCTGGGTGAACCAGACCTGAGACAGGTGAGGCTCTCTTTTGCTGGTGAAATAGCTCACAGCAGACTTTCTGCCACCTCTCTTGGTGGCCCAGGCTGCTTTTTGACACCTAAGGGCTGGCGGACATGTGGTTTCAGGAAACAAATCGTTTTAGTGATTTTGAGTATCCATTTTTGGTACCCAACTACAGCTGCTGAACTGTGCTCCTCAAATAAAGGTTTATTTCTTTCTCTTCCTTCTCCCTTTCATCCCCACTCCAGGTTCACATATGAAATTGCACCCGTGTTTGTTCTCATGGAACAGATAACACTGAAGAAGATGAGAGAGATCATTGGATGGTCAAGTAAAGATGGCGATGGGATATTTTCTCCCGGTGGGTTGCTTATCTGTAACTGATTGCCCTCAACACTGCCCATGCAGATCCTGCTATTCTTTATTAAGACAACTAACAAATGTCAATTATAGAAATTAGTCGTTGTCATTATGATATTTGCATATATGCCTATGTTGTGGTCCCTGACCTTGACCCTCTGCCTCCTTATCTTTGTCAGGAAAAAGGCTAGCAAGAATGCTCCCACTCTAAGAACTAACTAACCAAGGCTGTGTCTGGGTCACGCTAAGAGCTGCTGTTCTGACAACAGCAGAACTAGCGATCAGTTATTCAGATCGTCATTTAACTGACTTCAGCCCAAATATTGTATCGACTTTAGTCTCTAACTCAAAGCAGATACAATAAAAATCTTTAGAGAAAAGACCGCTACTCTTGGGGGTAAGAAGCAGTTGTAGCTGGTGCTAGAGGCAGTGTGATTGCATTCAGGGGAAAAGAAGACATAAGAATACACTTGTCCATGCAGTTCAAGCAGACCCCGGATTTGTCTATTTCATTCCCAGGGAACTAAAGCAAAAGTGACTAGTTTGCTTGGCTAGACTTGGATAGTTACCTCTTTTCTTTTTGTATCTTTATTTAGAGGGACATGAGTGGGTTTGTGTCTGTTTAAATAAGCTTAGACTTCTCCTAGACTCCTAAACTCAACTGAGCTACTCCCTGTAGAGAGTATCCAAGCTAGTAACCAAGAGATGGACTATTTCTTCAATCTCCATTATTCTCTTTCTCTGTCTTTCTGAACTCAGCGAGCTTATTCAGCTTTGTTCAGTAGACAGAGTACACATGAGATGGAAGCTGGGAGGCTGTAACTTAACATGTCTTTACAGCCACTACCATGGCCTCTTAGGTTCTATAGGCTTTGGGTAGGCATTGCAATACATGAATCATCTCCAGCAAAATGGCGTGCATAGCTTTGGAAATAAGCAACCACTTCAAGTCTCAGGGTAAAGGGGCCCAGAGGGAAGTCCTTAGGAGTAAGGAGACCAGAGAAGCTTTTGGGACACTGTCCTTTCCCTTCCTGATGTCTTGAAATATCAGCTCAAATTTTGCTTTAAAAACTCGACAGCACCCCTTCCCCAACAACAACCTTCTGCTGTGTCTACTTGTTGATAGGAGGGGCCATATCCAACATGTACAGCATCATGGCGGCTCGATACAAATACTTTCCGGAAGTTAAGACCAAGGGCATGGCGGCCGTGCCCAAACTGGTCCTCTTCACCTCAGAGCATGTGAGTGGGGTACTCTGGCTTGTGGAGTGTGGTGTTTTCCAAGGGACCACTTAACTTCTAACCTCAGGCCTTCATTCATTGCAGAGTCACTATTCCATAAAGAAAGCCGGGGCTTCGCTTGGCTTTGGAACTGACAACGTGATTCTGATAAAGTGCAATGAAAGGTAGGCAGGGTGAAGGGAGTGTTAGGTTCTTGATGTATCAGATGTGCTCGTCTGTTAAATCTGTTTCATTGTGCTTAAGGACCGCCTCAGTACAGTGCGCCAAGCTGCTAATGGTCTGTTGAAAATATCCAATTAAAAATTACTTTTTTGCTGCTGATGAAAAAGGAGTTTTTTTCCTTGTGTAATCTTGTTGATTCTTTATTTTAATTTCTCTCTTTTCATAATAATTACAGGGGGAAGATAATTCCGGCTGATTTAGAGACAAAAATTATTGACGCCAAGCAAAAGGTATGTATGATTTGGTATAACTGAAATGCCAATGAATACTTTTTTAAAAAATGACTTGTTTCTGACCTATGCAATGAAACATTTTGATAATAGGATAATTTTATTATATTTCTAAGATTCTTATCTCAGATATTCACTTATTTCCAACTTATGAAAAGGATTTGGCTTCAAAGCTGAGTCTATAAGACATACATACGTTGTGTGTGTGTGTATGTGTCTGAAAAATGATGTCATTAGTTTGATGTTCTTCAATAAGTCAACTACTGGGGATTCAGAGAAAAAAAATCAGCCAAATTCAACTTTTTATCTGTTTCTTAGTAGATATAGTCTCATTTCAATAAGTAGCATGTTATCTTGGGACTCTGATTGGCAAAACACTTCTGTGCCCAGCAGATGGTTCACGGTACTTGGCAAAGCCAGCCAGCAAACTCTACTAGACAAAGCAATTCCCCAGAGCAGTTGCACCTGCAAGGCCCTGCCATGTATCATCCAGGACAGTGACCATCATGCTGCTGTTTGGTTACTTTCTTTTCTGCTTGTCACTGTTTTCTGGAGCCCCAGCAGAGGAGGGGATGGAGGTTTACTGGCCAGGGGCTGACCCCCCTCCAAACTCTCCGAGACTCCCTGATCTCCCCAACTTCTCCAAGCTCTTTTCACTCATTTTTTTTTTGCCTTCCTCTTTTCCATGTCAATATCTTCACGACCACCATGAATCAGTGTTTCAGCATTCATACTCACAGACCTTCTGTTATTATGTGGGTTCACATGCACGTGTGTGTGTGTGTGTGTATAGAAGCCAGAGGACGTGAAGCCTAGGTACTGCATCATTGAGACAAGGTCTTTCCCTGGCCTGAGACTCACAAGGTAGTTTGGGTTGGCCAATCAGCAAGCCTCAGGCACCCACCTGTCTCCACTTATCCGGTTCTGAGATTATAAGCACACTCCAACATGCTTGGCTTTTTAAGTGTGAACTTTGAGGTTTGAACTCAGGTCCTCATGTTTTCAAGGCAAGCGCTTTACCAACTGAGTTAATGCCCAGTCCTTGAATCCACCTCTTTTTTTTTTTTTTTAAGCTAAACAAAGTTTGAATTTAATTATGTTATCAAATCACTCAGAACAACATGGCTCCCACAGAGGTCAGCATCCAGATGTTCTGAATTGAAGAGTTTGGGTAAAAGCCCATCACTCCAGATACTTTTTTCCCTGTGTTGTTTGTCACATAACTTAAAACTATGATACATTTTATGTACATTTTATTAGTTAATTTTAAGTCCATGTTTAGAACTCTGCATCTACTTGCTCCCTGTACTGTTCCCAGCACCAAAAGATCTAGCAAATAAAGGTCACTCAAAAGAAACAAAACAAAAACAAGAAAATCTCCCTGTTGAATGAATGAAAGGAAGAACAACAAAGAGTACTTCTAGCTGTAGTCTGTGACCCACACCATCTTGGCTCCCTGCTTGGCTTCCTTGCCTTCTCTTTCCCATTGAAATTGAGCAGATGGGGAAAGGTTAAAAAGTACCGGGGAAAGGTTAAAAAGTACCGAGAGACTGGGGAGGCGGCTCAGCGGTTAAGAGGTTAAGAGGGCGAACCTCTCTTCCACTGAGTCAGACTGTGGCTCCTGGCACAGGTTGACAGCCACCTTGGGTCTCCAGTCCTGGGATACCTGAGATTCTCTTCTATGCCCTGAGGATACCAACACACACACACACACAAATGAACAAACAAATAAATATATGAAAAATATTTAAAGCACTAATCAGCTACCTCTTTCACCTTGTAGGGCTATGTTCCTCTCTACGTCAACGCAACCGCAGGCACAACCGTTTATGGAGCTTTTGATCCAATACAGGAGATTGCAGACATATGTGAGAAATATGACCTCTGGCTGCATGTTGATGTGAGTGTCCCCGTCCAGTCACAGCCCTGCACTGCCTTCAGCTTTGCCTCCAGCTGCTCTGAGCACCCTCTCAGGCCCTCCCTCCAAGCATTAGCTCCTGCCCTGCCCTACCCTTCGGCCAGCCATCTGTGAAGAGTACCTGCCACAGAACCTGGCCACCCTCTGAGAGGATTTATCCCGGGCCCTTACTGGCCGATAGTTTTGTTCTATGGCTCCTCCTAGAATCTACTATGCCGAGCAGTTGCTTTATTTGGGTGAATGGATGCAAAGTAAAATATAGCTGATTTCAGAGAGAGAGAGAGAGAGAGAGAGAGAAATGGTCCAACTTGCAGAAAGCAGCCGTGAGTGCAAACACTGGCCACCTGCCTGCATCCCCCCTAAGGAAAATGCTTTTATCTGCTGCGTGCAGGAAATGTAGGAAGTACACGGCAGACGTGGGCAGCTATGAGAGCAGGTCCAAAGTCTCCCAGCACAGCAAACGTGCGCTCCCACGAAGGTGACTGGAGCGTTTGTTCTCTCTCTCACTGGATGCAATTTTCTTTCTTTTTTGTTTTTTTGAGACAGGGTTTCTCTGTGTAGCCCCGGCTGTGCTGGAACTCACTCTGTAGACCAGGCTGACCTCAAACTCACAGAGATCCGCCTGCCTCTGCCTCCCTGAGTGCTGGGATTACTGGCATGCGCCACCGCTCCCAGCTTGGATGTAATTTCTTATAAATAATAGGAAAATCGGCCTCCCTGTTGACTGGCTCACAAAGGCTGTTCTGCGTTGTGCGCCATGCCACGCTCTCCAGTAAAACAGCCGTGTCTCCTATGACTGGAGCTTCACAGGGTCCCCAAACCCAGCAGGGGCCTAATGAGTTTACCAGGACTTGTTTGGAAAAAGCAGGTAGTTGTGCCTGCCTTCTAAACAGTGGCTCTCGGGCAGTACAAACAATTATATTGGGCTTGGAGATAGAATCCCTGGCCTCCCACAGCACTTTGGGCCTTTGGCTCTTGGTCCACAGCCACCACAAGCTCAACCCACTTTTTCTATATCACTAAGACATCCTCTGAAAGAAGCTTATATGATGAAATGGCAAGTGGTGATGGGCACACAGCCTCTGCGACTAGAACTGTCTGTGTGGATCTATTTCATAGGTCTTCCTTGACTGGCTTAGAACTTACTAAGTACACAAGGATGGTCTCAAACTCATAGAGATCTGCCTGTCTCTGCTTCCCTGGTGCTGGAATTAAAGCCACACCCATCTTGGTCTTAGATTCTTCAGCATTGCGGCACCCCTTGTCTCTCTTCTGTCGTTGCAGGCTGCCTGGGGCGGCGGGCTGCTCATGTCCCGGAAGCACCGCCACAAACTCAGCGGCATAGAAAGGTATGCTGGGCTTAGCAGCCCTCCTTCGCCTCCTGCATCAGATACTGCCATACACACCTTGGTCCAGCCCTTCCTCTTCCAGCCCCGATGTCAGCCATCACTCCCCGAGCTTCAATTTTCAGTCTTGGACCGGAATACGCCTAGGCGAACTTTAGCTTACCTGGTTTTTGTTTTGTTTTGTTCTTTTAGTGTTTACTGCATGGTTTATTTCCTAGTCAAATGAGTCCTCAGTGAGTACACAATTGCAGGTGCCTAGGAAAAAAGGAAAGAACAGTGAGAGGGAGAGGGAGATCACTGATTCCTCCAGCTCTTCTTCCGCAGTAAGGTAACTGGTGACAAATAGAGTTCCCCTGACTTACCTCAGTAGCGAGGGCAAAAGAGAGACAAAAAGCAAAGGTGCAGAAAAGAATATTCCGAGTGGAGGGCACAGTCAATGCAAAGGCACTAAGAGACGACTCTTGGCAGTCTGGAGGACAGTGGGCATGGAGCAAGATGGAAGAGGTGAAGAGCAGGCCAGTAAGAAAACTGGGCTGGAGGAGCTCATCAGAACATTAGCAGTGACTCCGGATTCCGTAGCCACCCATGTCTGCCTCCTCCTCTCTGTCTTGAAAGCCATCGTCAACATGAGATGAACTAGTTCAAGATGAAATAGAAAAGCCTGTAATCTGGAGGGAAATTTACTAAATAGAGATGAGCCAGCCCAACTCCACCTTAGACTACTCAGACCATTTTCATCTTTGGGTCTAGGAACAGGAGAAAGAGTTGATACTAGGCTTGTTCTTTTTGTTAACATTAAAGCATGCGTGTTTTCTGAAGGGAGCCATCCCCACATTGTGCCCCATTTCCCTCCACTTGCAGGAGCACAGACTCATTTTCATTTACTTCACGCCTCAGGACATTCAGAAAACCATGTTTAAAGACTTCTTATGAGATCTAACTATAATTTTTAATGACTTGATATGTGACAGCAATGACAAGATCAGTTAAGTGCACACCTTCTAAGTGGATTGACGTCTTTTCTATGATGTCAGCACTTGGTTAACCTTCCTGGAATTCCTCTCAGGTCTTCTTTGTGAGGTTCCCTTTTTGTGGGTGTAGGGGGAAAGTTCTTCAAGCTCTGCCCACTTCTTGAAACTTGGTATACACACACACACACACACACACAACCTAAGAGGCTAAAAACCCACAGCAGGAGTTTAGTGCTGGAAGAGCACAGACTGTAATTTTGAGGCAGGTGCTATGTCAGAGGAAACACCCTTCTCAGGCATTAGAATACAGAGCCCCGTTGTGGCTGAAGACATCAAAAAAGGGTCTATAACCCACTGAAGGAAATTTCCCAAGTTCAATCATTACACTTTTCACTCACTTGTTTCGGTAATGTCCTAGCTAGTGTGCTCCTTAGTCATCTAATTGTGGCTGACAGAGTGGTGCAGTTGCTAGGAGACCAGACTTATTGAGTAAGCGTGGCAGCTCAGACTGGCAAAAATTATGCTCATTTCTCAGTCACTGCTGCTAGAGAGTCAAAGTCTATGGCAGTGCAGCTGACAGCTGCATTTGGGTGTGTCACCAGCAGGTAGGGCCTCTTCACTAGCCCTTCTTTAAATCAAAACAGAGAGGCAGGAAGAAGTGTGAGGCCGTGGCCAAGAACAAGGCAGTCTGGTGTGTGGGTTGGGAGTGCCGGCTCTTTAAAGAGAATCCTGGACTTGGACCTTGGATCCTGCATCTCCCAGCTGTGTGACTTTGGATAATGTGGCCAACTTATTGCCTCAGTTTCTCCATCTAAACCAGAAATAATAGGAATATCTACATCCTCGTGCTGTTGTGAGAATTACACATAACAGGCCCTATGACTACATATTCTGTGAAATTGTTTTTGTCTTTTATTCCATTCTGATAAGATAGATATGAACTCTGAAGCACAAACAAACTATGTAGTATACACAAGCTAGAAAATGCCTGGGGCTGAGATTCAGATCTGGGTGGAATCCCTGCAAAGCCTGAGCCCATAGTACCGCTTCCTGTCATATACACCTAAAGCTCTGAGAACAGTGAGACACGTTGTTAACAGCAGTTATGTAGACTTCTGCAGCACAGTGAGAGACTGCCTGGGGCATGCATTTCCTGTTGGGGGTTGATTTAGGAGACTGGGCAAGGAAAGCGGCTGTGACTTTGGTGGAGAGGGGTGAGGTTTTTCCTCAAGAGGACAGGCTCTTCTCTCCCTCCCGCCCATCTTCTCAGAGGCTCCTATGTGTCTTCCAGGGCCAACTCAGTCACCTGGAACCCTCACAAAATGATGGGTGTGTTGCTTCAGTGCTCAGCCATTCTGGTCAAGGAAAAGGTTCGTACTCAAACCCTGGGTTTGTAGCCCTCGGACTGCCCTTCCCTACTCTCCCTGCTCACATTGATTTTCCTCTTGGCTCTTGCCCCTTGCTCCATCTTTGTTCAGTGCTTGGGACCCTATCGGTGATAGACCCTTTACTGAAGTTCTTTGAGTGTTTCTTCATGGCTGTGCAGACCTGGAAGTGACTGCGCTGAGCCACGAATCAGTGAGAACAAACCGTGCTCGCTGCAGCATACTTTGAGTTCTTTGCAGATATTTGTAATCTCAAGAGCTGAAAAAAAGTTAGATGGGTTAATAAGTACAGATTCCGGCTTAGGACAGCAGGGACCGTTAGCCAGACACTTCTGTGAGGGCCAACAAGATGGCTCAGTGAGTAAAAGTGCTCTCTGCCAAGCGTGGGCTCTGGTGTTTATCCCTGGGATCCACACGACAGAAGGAGAGAACCAACTCCCTCAAGAGTCTTTTGATCTCCACACATATGCCATGGTACACCTGAGTGTACACAGTAACTAACACACACGCACACATGTGCACACGCAAAATAAAATGTAATTTAAAAAAAGCTTCTGTAAGTAGGTTGGAGACAGATTGCTTTTCCCCATCACAAACGCAGTGCACTGATGCCGCAGGAGAGATGCCCGATGCAGCCTGCCTCTCGTGGGAGTCAGAACCCACACTGGCTTCCATCAGAGTCAGAGGAGGTCTCACACAGATTAGAAGACACGGGGTAGGGGGTGGCATCTGGGGGAGAGGAAGTTCTTCACAGCCCGAGCCTCCCCACCCATTGAAGCTTTGACTCCAATCCCTGCCCAAACGTCCCTTAGAGGAAGAGCAAGGCCCTCATTGCAGGCAACCGACACGGGAGAACATTTTCTAACCCAAGTGACAGAAAGTAAGGCAGGGGTTTGGGGGGGGGGCAGTACAGACAAGGGTTTTCCCAAGAGCGGCTTTAAAGGGCATCTGAACCTGTGGAAGGTCTCAGAAGGAAGGAGGTGTGGGCCCCCAGCCTGTCCTTTGCACCCATGTCTCTGCTGAGTACGGTCGCTTGCATCTGGATTTCTGTGGCAGGGCATACTCCAAGGATGCAACCAGATGTGCGCAGGTTACCTCTTCCAGCCAGACAAGCAGTATGATGTCTCCTATGACACCGGGGACAAGGCGATTCAGTGTGGCCGCCACGTGGACATCTTCAAGTTCTGGCTGATGTGGAAAGCAAAGGTATGAAAGGGGGAAATCCAGAAACAGGGAACACGGGTTAGCACGGGTGAAAGAGAGGCAGCGATGGGGCACAGAAGGGAACTGTATCTAGATAACGGAGTTAACTGTATTTTCTTTGGGGAGAGAGTAACTTCCTCCCTGGGTCGGGCGAGTCTCTCTTCTTCAGCTCATTTTCCCTAGTTTGAATCACCATGGAAATTTCTTGTTCTTATAATTCTCTTTTTAACTAAAAATTTTGCCAAGGAGTTCCACAATAATTCTTCTTAAATTTAAAAAAAAAATATTTTTTTATCTATTTTGTGTGTGTGTGTGTGTGTGTTTATGAATGTGTATTTGCCACAGTGTACATGTGGAGGTCAGAGGAGAACTTGAAGAAGTTAGTTCCGTCTTTCTAGCACATGGGTTCCCAGGTCAAACTCAGACTACAAGGCATGGCAGCAAGCACCTTCACCCACTGAGCCATCCTGCCTGTCCTTCGAAGTAATTCTCAAGAACTCTAAACTTGTTTCGTGCGGATATAGAAAAAGATGTAAAACTACTGTGTTAGTCTGAGAAGAATACAGAATTCCTTTCTGAGGCATCTCACCATGGGAAATATATGTATACATACATATTATGTAAGCATATTTATGTATATACATATACACAGACACTGAAGTTTAAAGTTCTGCTTAAATAACGGCTGTCCCATTACTTGTACTTTATACTCTACTGGAAACTGCCATAGTGTGTGTGTTGTGTGTGGTCCCTGTGTAGATGGGTGTGTGTGGTGTTGTGTGTGTGTGAGATGCTATGTGTATGTGTATATGGTATTTTCTATGTGTGTGTTTGTGGAACGTTGTGGGGGGGGGTCGGGGATTAGAACTTGACACTGGACTGAAGTACACCGTGCTTGCATGCGCCATCCTCTTGGGTTGCATTTCTGTATTTATGATAAAGCTAATTTCAAATATATATATATATATATGTGTGTGTGTATGTATGTATGTATGTGAGAATGGGAGATTACCACATGAATGTTTCTGAAGTAGCTCTATGCAGCCAAGTTAAAGGCAACTTGGATTTCACAGGCTTGCATCACACCTGCTGTTTCTTTTTACTAGCTATTTGTTCTTTTTAATAATTTTCGTAGTAGAGATTTGGACTAACTTTCCCTCTGAACGACAAGGCTCTCCAGCAATATCTAGCACGGTACTGATTCCTTCTGTGGGGAAAACTGGCAGATGAGTAAGCGCCCTTCCTACTCCAGTCACTTCTCCTTAGTGGAGAGTCTGGATTTGAGTTCTCCCACAAAGTAATTGCAGGCATTTTGCGCATATAAATGCCTTCGCTGCAATCGGAGAAAAAGCCCCATCATTTTGCACTGCCGTAATGACCACATGACCAGTCTCCATAGTTACATCTTCATTTTGTCTGACAATAGCCTCTTGAACTGTCCCCAGGAGGCTGAGCCCCTGGGTTGTGGAGGGAAGACCCTGGGGTGGAAATCCTTTGCCAGGGAGAGTTCCCCCAGGGCCACCACTTGGTGAAGCTCCTGCTTTGCCAGCTCCGGATCCTGCCTGGGCTCATTAGCCATCCACAGGCCAGCCTCATACATCTGTTCTCGTTAATAGCAACCCAATCCGCAGCCTGCATGTGACTCTGCTAATCAGCCATGCTGGCTCTCGAAACTTGTGCTCAGCCAGTTTGTCAACAGTTAGAGCTAGTGCAGTCTCTGGGCATGCGCTAAGAACTAAGGCTTCCTGGCCTGTTGCTGGAAGGGAGCAACACCGTCCTGTGGAAGGTGAACTGCCGGGGAGGACTGGGCAGGTTTGGCCAGGATGTATGGCTGGGGAAGATGCGTTCTGTGATAGCATCTTTCAAAGTATTGGTGACGAGGACTGGTCAGTAGCTCCTTTTACCTATCCTGGACCAGTATGAAACTGCCAGAAAAATGAAATGTCAAACAAGCTCAAAGTCGTTACCTGTCATTCCCATCAACAGGTGTGTTTAATTGTTCTAGAAGTTTCTTAATAGAGCCAGCAAGATGACTCAGCATGTAGAGTTTGAGTCCTAGAACCCACATGGTGAAAAGAAAAATCTGACTCCCACTAGTTGTCCTCTGACCTACACACTCACTAACTCAAAGAGAGAGAGGACTAGCCTCAGTCCAGTATTCAGGGCTTTGAAGCAACTGTGCACATTTGATTAGCTGGTACTTCCTAGCCACCTCCAAGACTACACTTCTCTATGTGTCCCATACACAAGGCCAGCCTAGCCTTCCCAAATGACCCTCACAGGGAAATGCAACTTGATATCAACAAACATGGCTTTCTTCTTTGAAACAGGGCACTGTGGGATTTGAAAACCAGATCAACAAATGCCTGGAGTTGGCTGAATACCTCTATGCCAAGATTAAAACCAGAGAAGAATTTGAGATGGTTTTCGATGGTGAGGTAGGTTGTTACCATGGACTGGACAAATGGTGTTTCCAGAAAAACCATGAGGGAAGTTCCTGGAGCTTGAGATGACTGATGTCTCTCATCTCATCCAAAACAGGACTTAAGCTTTTCCTACTCACGGCCCCCTTCATCCAAGTATATAGATACAGGAAATGGACATGTTGAGGCTGAAGAGCAAAGATGATCATTTTAAAGCAGTTCTCTGGTAGACGGCTTTGCTGTTTACTAAAGACTAAAGTAAGTTTGCACACTAACGAGACGGGTGCTCTTGTTTCTTTTAACACAAAGAAGTACACCCTGGCTCAATATGTGATACTGCAAGATACAGAGCAGCAGTTCTCAACCTGTGGGTCATGACCCTTTTGGGTGTTGATTAGCCTTTTCCCAGGGGTCACCTGAGACCATCAGAAATCACAGATATTTAAATTATGATTCATGACAGTAGCAAACGTACAGTTCTGAAGTAGCAACAAAAATAATTTTAATGGTTGGGGGTCACTACAACAGGAGGGACTGTATTAAAGGGTCACAGGGTTAGGAGGTCTGAGGACCACTGATGTAGAGGCTCCTTAACATTTTTCAGAGTCAAATGAGATTTCGATTTCATAATCTTGAATGTAGGGAATGTCGCTTTGCATTACTCTATAGTATATATAGTACAAAATGGCAGAATGTCAATGCGAAAATGTAAATGTCTTTGTTTCTGTAATCAAACCGTTTTCTCTAGGCATGGAACGTACTGCTGTTAATAGCGTGCGTCAGCCTGGACTTGAGCTGCTTCAGGCAGCCTTTCTTGACGTTCTGTGGCACTAGGTGGCATGTGCAGTGCAGGTAGGCTAGCTGCATGTCCAGAACCAAGTCTGTAGTGAGGTGACCTGATTCAACACAGGCCAGTGCTGCCAGCAAGCCCCAGATTCATTACACATTTGATTTAGGGTTACGTTTCAGTCCTTCTATAAATAAGACTCTCTTGCAACCCTCCCCTGTCCCCCCACCCCCCGTCATAGAAACGCATATGACATCGCAGTGCACAGTTAAAGGCACTGAACCCTGGACTATCTAGCCCTCAGCCAGCCCTTGGGCCTAGGTGTTAACCCTTCGTTGTTCTTGGCTCTGTCTTGAGTTGGACTCCATCCATGAGATGTATCTCCCAGGCCCAAGAAGCCAGATCCTCATCTTCCAAGACGGGCTCTAAATGAGGGTTTGCCCTCCATGGGTTAATTATGAAGACAGCCAGATAAACTGTCTCTACTTAGGTTCACACACTTCCCCCATTGTACTGTACACATCAAAGGACCTGTCAGCCCAGTGTTTCCTCAGTGGAAGCCATAAGCCAGACACTGGGTTATATATTATTGGCCAAAACAAATGGTGTGTTTGCCCTGGTCGAGTTCACAGTTGAATTAAGAAATACAGGATTGCTGCCAGTCTCGGTTAAAAAAAGAAAAAAGCCTGTTTGTAAGACAGCCTGTTCATAAGCCCCTGTAACCTAGCACCACCCTTACCTGGCATGTGCCTATTTACCAGGCAGTGTCCTTCTCAAGATGCCACCTGAGAGTCACCAAGTGAGTGCCCACGGTCAGCACGGAGTGCTCACACACCTCCTCTGGTTTTTTTTTACACTGAACTGACAACTATGATGTCTCCAGCCACCTAGGACAGCTATTTTCAACCCATGGGTCATGACCCCTTTGGGAAGCAAACTACCCTTTCACAAGTGTTGCCTGACACCATCAGAAAGCACAGATATTTATATTACAATTCATTACAGTTATGAAGTAACAACAAAATAAATTTTGTGGTTGGTGGGGGAGCGGTCACTACCACATGGGGAACTGTATGAAGGGCCGCAGTGTTAGGAAGGCTGAGAACCACTGCTTAGATACAGGCACAGTGCTGGCCACGGCAGAGGAAAACTGCAAACCTCTCTCACACACACCGTGTCAACAAAATAAGCTTCCCTTTGCGAGACCCCACAGCAAAGCAACATCCTTTTCTGAATGCCATTGGCACAAAGGCAGTAGGTTTGGGGATCTAGAAAGTTCACTGGGATTTGGGGAGCCAGTGCTCCTGACAGGCAAGACTGGGGAAGCAGCGCTTCCCACCTGGTGTGTTCCTGCGCCATACTGCTTCAGAGGCGCCATTCAGACCTCTTTCTTTTGGACTGAGAAAACGAAACAAAACAACAACAATAAGACTTTCTCCAGAAACGCCTCTCCGGCCTTCCACCAAACTGTAATCATTTTATTTTTGTTTGCTTGATTGTCTCTTGAAATTTCTGCAGCCTGAGCATACAAACGTCTGTTTCTGGTATATTCCACAAAGCCTCCGAGGGGTTCCAGATAGTCCTGAGCGGCGAGAAAAGCTACACAGGGTAAGTAAGGACGCAGTGTCTGTCTCAACTGCCCCCCGTTTGCCTCCCTGGTCAGGCCACTGTGCTTTTCTCGAAGGGGAAGGATAAACAACCCCAAAGCCTCAGGGTGGGCTTCTGGGAAATGGGCTGTTAGGAAGCTATCTTAATTTATACTTCTGGGGTCTGTGTTGCCCCCTGGCTGTGGTCAGATACAATGGGAACCTCGTAAAGGGGGCATCCCACTTGGACTGGAGCTCTTCATTACAGAGGCTCTGTTGGGACATCCCACATTCTACCCTGTCTGTTATAGTTTAGGAAGTCCAAGCCTACGTGAATGCTGACTCATCTTCCCTGTTGATTTTCACATCTAGTTTATCCATTCAGACCTGTTGTCATATTTATGTAACACATTAGGCGTGCAACCATTGAACGGATATTTGATAAACTCACTCTGTATGCCAGGTAGTCTCCTGGACTCTAGGCTATATACAGTCATATAACTTGTAGTGAAGTTTCCCTTATCCAGTGCTTTCTAAAGAAACTCGTGGTTGGGTGAGTTTAGCTATTAGCCGTGAAAAACACATGGTGCCAAAACAGTTTTGGTTGTTTTTGACAAATAGTCAAGGGCAAATCATGTTGATCTGTTAGAAGGAGAGCATGTCAGCTGACCTTGGCTTTACGTTCTCCATCTCTAGGTGGCTCCCAAGATCAAGGCCCTGATGATGGAGTCGGGCACAACCATGGTCGGCTACCAGCCTCAAGGCGACAAGGCCAACTTCTTCCGGATGGTCATCTCCAATCCAGCTGCCACTCAGTCTGACATTGATTTCCTTATCGAGGAGATAGAAAGGCTGGGCCAGGATCTGTAGTCCCCGCTTGGAGAAACAGAATCACCGGCCACACTCTTTCCTGTCCTGTACCCTGGAACACAGCTCTGTCGGTAGCTGGCACGCCTAGGCCATCTCATTGAAGGGAATTGTAATCTCTTGAAGAATATTTGTCACAACCTCATGTAAGCTTGTTCGTTAGAGTTAGCAGGAAATAATGTTCTTTTAAAAAAATTGCACATTAGAAACACAGTATATATGTACAGATATATATATATATACCTCTCTCTGTGTACATGTATGTATAGTGAGTGTGGCTTAGTCCTAGACCGCAGCATGTTGCCTGTCCCCAGAGAACCAGCCTCACCTCCAGCAGTTCCTGAGAGGCTAAACAGCTCATCAGCAGCCACAGAACAGATGGGCGCCCTCACTGCTGTGTCCTAGGGACCTGGGGAAATGGTGCTGGTGGGAGCCTACCTCCTTGCCAGAGCTGCTCCCACCTGAAGGCATGATGGATGACAGAAACCACCAGCAGATGATGGGCGTCACACCCTCCCTGTTAGCACCCCGATAGGGGAAACAGTAGCACAGTCTTTGTCACTCTTGTGTTGTTGCTATGTCTTTAGAGATTAATTGTGTAGACTGTGTATATTCATGTCATCTGTCTTTGGGCAGGGGGAGGTACATATGATTTAATTGTACGTCAGTGAAATATCTGCTTATTTTATTCATGTTATAATACATATATATATATATACCATGTTAAAGAGGCATCTTGTATTTTCTTCCCATTTGTAATGTATCATATTTATATATCAATGAAGTAAGTTCTGAATACTGTTTATGGTATTTTCGTGGATTTGTGAGCCAAAGAGAAAAGATGAAAAGTAGTGAGAATTGCATTTATATTAGAGTGCCCTTAACAGAATGGTTTAAACATACGTGTACTGTCTGGAAAAGAATTCTGACACTGTCCATAGAGCCGTGTACATGGAAACCCTGCTACGTAGCCTCCTCTCTCCTCTTCGCCTGTCTGGCTGTACGTCCGGTGTTCTCAATGCTTTTCTAGTGACTGTTGAATAATAACTAGATCTCCCATAATTTTGTAGTAGTACATGACCAATCTCTGTGACTCGCTTTGCTGAAACCTAAGGCAACGTTTCCGAAGATCTCCAACACGCTGGCCAGTCCCACAAGTGTTTTTGAAGAACCGAAACCCACACTGTGCATTCTAGAGTATGCAAGAAAATATAAATAAAATAAAAATATTCTCTGTGAAGAATTTGAACCTCTTTTTCTCTTCTTGCTAGTCTGTGTTTCATATAGAGAGTTCCAGGAACCTTTACTTGGGCTCATCCATGGCCCATTCATTTCCCAGCTAGCTGGTTTTAGGTGATGCCCCGTCTGCTGGTAAAGCTGAGCTTTAACCAGCTATTGCAGATTCCTATGCCCTTAGTTAGGTTATATTTGCTCTTTGTGCCCCTTTCCCCCACCCTGACACACACACAAAATCAAGCCCTGTTTCTCACCTTCCTGGCTGCATCTTGGAGTTGCATGCCTCATCAGTAAATAAATACCTCCACCCTCCACCTCAGGGACAGTTATGGCTCCAAGGTTGAAGTGGTGAGTATGGCAGACAGACTCCTACTTTGGACCTTAGATCATCTGCCATCTTTGCCTGTCAGTCACAAAATCACAGCTCCTTGTTATGAGTGCTTGTAGAGTGGTCCCAACTTATTCCCTTAAGAAAGACTGAGGTGCTGGAGCATCAGGAGAGAGGACCCAATCTCTGCACTATTCTGTTAAGCTATGAACAGTGACTTATTTATTAGACTATAAGGCTTTGTCAATGGCACATATAGGGGACAGAAAAGTGACCCCTGTACATATAGCACTGAGATTGAGCGAACAAACTGGGCCATAAGGAGTGACCAGAAAGATACTCTATTCTTTTTTTCGGCTAGTCTTTCAAATCCTTACTGTGATTTTTCTCTCCCCCCTCCTTATTTGAATTCAGGCCTTTTCTGGCTTCTTGGGTGTAAGAAGTGCCTTATAGTGGCACTCAGCAGTCCAGCTCCATGAAATAAGAGTGTCTTCCAGGTCTTATGCAGCACTGCCCATCTCTGCTGCCTCCTTCTGCCACTGGTTCAGGCTTCAAGCTCCTAGCAGAAAGGTGATGGAGGCCGGTGGTGTGTTCTCTTGAGAACCTCTTTCAGCTCATTTTTCTAGCAACTGTATTTTCTTAAAGAGGTCGGGCCTGTGGGAAGAAATGGATAAAGTAACAAAGGAATAATTCTTAAAAGATTTTAAATAATTTTAAATCACGTGTAGGGGCATGTGTGTCTGTGTGTATGTGTGTAAGTTTGTGCACATGAGTGCAAGTGCTGAAGAAAGTCAAACATACAGAATTCTCTAGAACTGAGGTTGCAGGTAACTATAAGACTCCCCCCCCCACCGCCACCGTGTGAATGCTGAGAACCCAAATAGTATAAAAAGCAGTATTCACTCTTTTTTCTTTATTATTATAATTATATATTTTTATTTATTTTTACAATTTATTCACTTTGTATCCCAGCTGTAGTCCCCTCCCTCATCACCTCCCAGTCTCACCCTCCCTTCCTCTTTCCCACATCCCCTCCCATAGCCCACTGATAGTGGAGGTCCTCCCCCCCCTACTGTCTGACCCTAGCCTATCAGGTCCCATCAGGACCTCTGTGGGCTGTCTAGGTTGCCCCACCAGGGAGAAGTGATCAAGGAGCAGGCAACTGAGTTCATGTCAGAGACTGTCTCTTCTCCCCTTACTAGGGAACCCACATGGAAACTGAGCTGTCTATGCCCTACATCTGAGCAGGGGTCTAGGTCCTCTCTATGCATGGTCCTTGGTTGATGCATCAGTCTCTGCAGTCACCACTGGGCCCAGCATTTTTGGCTTTGTTGGTCTCCTTATGAGGCTCCTGTTCCCCACAGGTCCTTCTATCTCCTCTTTCTTCCGTAAGTCTCCCCGCGCACTATCCAGAGTTGGCTGTTGGTATCTGCATCTGCTTTAATCCCCTGCTGGATGAAGTCTTTTAGAGGACATCTGTGGTAGGCTCCTGTCCTGTTCCCTCTCTTCTGAGAAGCAGAAAGACATATTTGGTATATACTCACTTATAAGTAGATATTAGCCATATAATATAGGACAGGGATACTAAAAGCTACAGATCTAAAGAAGCTAAACAACAAGGAGGACCCTAGGGAAGAGGCTTAATTCTCATTCTGAAAACAGGATAGACACCAGTGTTCACTCTTAGCCAATGAGCCATCTCTCCAGATTCCAAGGGCATAATTTTACCAAGCTGTTAAAGTGACATCTAACGTTAGGTCTCCTGGACCACAAAGGGCGTTTTCTTTGTTTCTTTGCTTAATGGGACAATTTAGGGGTAGAATTAAAAGGACATGTTAAAATTAAGGTAAATTAAGTCTTTATAGTGTACTGTATGATGGTCTATGAATTTTGGCAAACACATCTTGTCACATCAGTGATGGAATGATCAGAATCTACCCCAGAAAGTTCCCTTTGTGCCCTTGGCCTGAGCATTTGCTGGCCCTTTGCGTTCTGTCCACATTCATGGTGCACTATGTAGCCTGCAAGTGTGCTCCAGTAGATCTACCTACAGCACTTGAGACCCACCCAGCGTTGTCTGCATAAATGTCTGTTTTCCACCTCTCCATTTCCAGTTTGGGGCAATTAAATTATAAACATTAGTGTGATGGAAGTTTGGGGTTCTTTGTAAATGCAGTCATGTTGTGTAAATGTGCTTTTGTTTTGATCCCAAGTGTGGGATTTTAATTGGGCTGTAGTTTGTCCACAGCTGTTAACTGTCTCGTGCAGGGTGTGCCCTTTGCCAGCTGGAAACAGTCTGCCATGTGTGGCATGGTTTAGGACTCTGAGGGATATAAATTTGAAAGCCAAGAAAGAGAAGGTGTGGCCTGCATGAGGTATTGTCGTGTGGCGTATAGCAGTTTAGAGAGACCAGAGACCTGAGACGGTGTGGCAGTTTGGAATAAACAGACAGACAGACAGACAGACAGACAGACATGCTTTAGGTTGCACTGGTTTGGAGGAGACTGCTTGCTGCGTCTGCTGCTGATGGGGCTTGGGAGAGCCCTGGAAGACCCTTCCACCCTAAACAGCCAGGAGAAGCAAAGGGGCCCTCTCTCCCCGCTCACCTTCTCTCCTCACTGACCTAGGGTTGGGAGGCTGGAAAGGAGGTTGAGGCCTAAACACCTCAACCTCATCTAAAACATGAGCGCCACACACTAGCATGCAGATGTTTGTGTGAGCACAGATTTCACTTAATCTGGGTAAACAGCTACGTAGGTGTAGGAGTCCCAGATCATTACGGTGAGCGCATGCTTAACTTTAAAAAGGAACTGTTGAACTAATTAAATGAAATCGTTAGGGAATCGGTTTGGGTTCCTGCTTAGCTCATGGCTATGCAGATGCAGCTTTCTGTGGAGGCCTCCCGTGTTTGAGGTTTACCTGTGTAACTCTTTTAAGCTTTGCTTTACTGTTTTTATTTATCCGTATGTGTGTCTGCAGGTGCCTGGGGAGGCCAAGGCTGTCAGATTTCCTGAGCTGGAGTCACAGGTGGTCATGAGCCACCAACATGGATGCTGGGAACTGAACTCGGGTTCCCTGCAAGAGTCCTATGTGCTCTAGATAACCAATTGTATTTATTTTTCATTTATGTGTACGGGTGTTTTGCCTGCAGGAACATCTGTGAACCATGTGCAGCATATACCTGGTGCCCTCAGAAGCCAGATCGGGACTGGAGGTTGTGAGTGGTCCCATGGGTGCTGTGAATCAAACCCAGGTCCTCAGAAAGAGCAGCAAGTACTCAACTACTGAGCCGCCTCTCTGGCCCTGATAACTCATTTTCGGGGCCACTATTTGCATTATAGTCTACAGGTCAGTTGGCTTGAGCATGCTTTTGGGAATAAATACCATGAGTTTCCCCCGTTTTGTTTTTTGCCTTTGTGCGGATATTGCTCTGAGTATTCTTGTCTCCTGAAGCACATGTACAAATGTGTTTTTTTGTTTGCTTCTTTGTTCAGATTAATCTAGAAAGGAAATGGCTGGGTCACGCTGCACTTGACCTTCACTGGTGAAGCTGAAGTGGAGGGTCCAGCTCCAATGTGCCTCACTGCACAGCCTCATCATCACGTGACCTAAAACATTGCACTCTTGGGACAGAATCTACACTAGACAGGTCAGTTGTTGTGTGCTGTTTGAGCTTCTTCAAAGTGGACTCAGCGAGCCAGGAGGCCCTCTCTTGTTCCAGGCTCAGGAACATTTATTGCAAATGCCCTCCAGAACCCTCTGCCCTGGAGCAGTGTGGACCCCCAAGTCTAAGACGGGGAGATGGGAAAGCTAAGGGTGTGAAGACCATCGAGTCCCTGAGAACAGCCAGAAAAGCAAACGTTCCCAACAGATGCGACTGTTGTTTACCCCAGTGTGAAAATGCTGGCTCTGGGGATGAGGAGCTGGAAGCTCATGCGTGAGAGAAAACTCTCCAGCTGAGACCCACTGAGGAGCCCCAGCCAACTGCTTTGATGGGGCTTCCCAAATCGATTTCTGGGAGAAACTGCAAGTGCCCCACGTGATGTTACAATCTGATGCTTGCCCCGTCGTTCACTTTTCCCTTTCTACGTCTGACTTCTCCGAGTGCCTCAGTTGGAGTTGCTACTGCTGTGATGCAACAAGACCCAAAGCAGCTTGGGGTAGAAAGGCTTTATTTGGCTCACGAATCACCGAGGGAAGCCAAGGCAGGAAGGAACTCTTAACAGGTCAGGAACCTGAGGCAAGAGCTGATGCAGAGGCGGTGGAAGAGTGGTCAGCCCACTTTCTTATGGCACCCAGGACCACTAGCCCAAAGATGGCACTACCCACAAAGGGCTGGGCCCTTCCCCATCAATCCCTAATGAAGAAAATGCCTTACAGCCAGATCTTTTTTTTTTTTTAAAGATTTATTTGTTTTATGTATATGAGCGTTCTATCCAGAAGAGGGAATCAGTTCACATTATAGATGGTTGTGAGCCACCATGTGGTTGCTGGGAATTGAACTCATGACCTTTGGAAGAGCAGATAGTGCTCTTAACCACTGAGCCATCCCTCCAGCCCCTACAGCCAGATCTTACAGAGGCATTTTTTGAACTGGGGTTCCCTCCTTCCCAGTAACTCTGGCTTGTGTCAGGTAAACATAAACTACCCAGCACACTGCTCTCTGCTCCAGCTGTTCCTGCTGGATGTGGTAAGCGCCTGATTTGACGACGTTTTGAGGTGTATCCACAGTTGCTATTTGTTCTTTTACTTGTGCTTGCCACACACTTAAACTACCTCCCCCACCCCAAACCAAAGGTTTTGCTGTTGTAGATAATCCCCTGGTTCATGCAGGAGAGTCTGAGATAGTGTTTCACTGTGGATTTATAGTCTTCCCTGACTACAAATAGAGGCAGACATCTTTCCCCATTTTTATTGGGACTCATTTGTGATCTAATAGACTCTTGCCCTTTGCCAAGTTTTCAATTGAGATGGCTCCTCCTTTTCATTTTAGGTGGTCTTTATATCTTTCCAGTATTTGTTCTGTTCTGTTTTGCTTTGAGATAAGCTCTTGCTGTGTAGTCCAGGCTGACCTGAAACTCATGAACTTCCTGCCTCTGCAACCTGAGTTCTGGGATGGCAGGCATGAGCCACGCTAGGCCTTGCTTCTAATTCTTTTCTAAATCATATGTTTGGCAAACATCTTCTCGTAATCTGGGGGTTGCCTTTCGCTCAGTTAATACTCTGTTTGAAAAGCGTACATTTTCACATTTAATTTAATAAAGTCTCCAGTGCTTTTATTTGTGGTTTCTGTTTTTGTACATCACCCTTAAGGAGGTTTTTCCTGTCAAAAAGTCACAAGGACATCCCCAGGTATTGACTTCTAGGCTTTGAGGACTGATGCCTCTTTGTGTTTTACTCTTTAGTCAACCTTGATACCTTGAATTGATTTTTATGTTTGGTTCTTCTTCGAGAGTGAAAGGCCTATGATTAGTCCTTTTAGTCTTTCATATCAATTTTAGGACCAATTCATCAAGTTGCACAAAATTATTCCTGCTGGAATTTTTATTGGAATTTCATCAACTCTGTATATCAATTTAAAGAATACTAACACCTTTTTAAAGTTGCATAAAGCAACAACTCTCTAAAGGAACTCAAAGGGGTTCCTTTAGAATTGCAATTGGGATAATATTCTTAAAGTCAGAAAGTTTTGTAATACTCAAAAGCCTTGGTACCACTAGACATGATGACACTTCTATTTATTTCTGATTGTTATACTTGTTTCCTTCTTTTAATGTCTATGTATATGTGTGTACACATATATATGTTTCTATCAGGACTCGGCCATTTATACATTACAAGCTTAGCACACAATATTCTGTTACTGTTTTATTCTAAATATGATCATATTTTATTCTAAATATGATGAATTTGTCAAATTTTCCTTACAGTTTCTCAATTTTGCTCCATTATTAGCTATAAGTAGGTTTCTATTTTTTACTTTTTTTTTTTTTGAATTAAATCTTTCATCGTATTTGAGCTTGGTGGCACATGTCTTTAATCCAGGCCCTCCGGAGATAAAGACAGACAGATCTCTGTGACTTCAAGGTCAGCCTACTCGATAAGCTCCAGACTAGTTAAGGCTACATAGTAAGACCCAGTCTGGGGAAAAACAAAAACAAAAAACCCACCTTTATTACTGTGTAGTAACCAATCTTTTTTTTTTTTTAATTGTCTTGTCTGTTCGGCCTGATACTGATACAGCTATACCGTATTTCTTCATGTCAGTATTTGCCTGATATATTTTCTTTATAAGAATATTAACTTCTATGACCTTGTGTTTTTTTATTTGCTTTGTCTAAATAGTTTATAACTGGATATTTTTCATTTTCCCATCATGTCTGTCTCTTGTGACGGTTGTCACTCTCACAGTCTGGTGTGATTTCTGATATAGTCCACTCTTACTTTGCATCACATCCTTTACCTTTCCCATTCCCTTTTCATTAAAAGTTTAAAACGTAATTCTTTTGTGTACAGGGGTGCATACACACACACTGTAGCTCACGAGTGGGGATTATAGAAGTCAGTTCCCTTCCTTCTCCCCCTTCCTCCCTGCCCCCACCCCCACCCCCGTGGGTGGTCCTGGGGACAGGCCTTTCCTGCTGAGCCACAGGGTACACTTTTTCTGTTTTTTGTTTGTTTCTTTCCCTTCTCCTTTTGGTCTAGAGATTTAGATTCATTGCTGGCTATTTTGTGACCGTTGTTCCATTCCCCACAACCCTCCCGGTCACGCTGTTTCTCTCTGGTGACTGCAGACATGACCGTAGCCTGTCTCTTTGCTGTTTCACAGTTTTTGTTCTCTTCCCACCAACAGATGAGAGCCTGGGGACTTTCGTCTGTCTGCCTCCCATTCTACATGGCAGTATCACCCGGTCGTTTAAGTCTCTTTCAGCCTGTAGTTTGTACAGTAATAACCTTGCTGAGCTGGCTTTTGTTTAGACGCACCCGCGCATTCTCCACTACCTTTGATTGCGTGACTGCTCTTAGATCTGCCTTTCATGTGAGCTGTTTCCTTTTTTCCTTCATCTTCGTGTGGCTCTGTCGAAGCCTATTAGCAGCCGCTGCCTTAGGGTGGGCCTCTGAATTTGTTTCCCAGCTTACATGTGAGGCAGGCTTCAACTAGGCATCTGGGTGCCCGGCCAGATGGAGAATGTCAGTGCTAGCTGAGGTAGACTGTTCTCAGGGGGGAACATTCTAGTCTCACCAAAAGGCTCTGCTTCCAGGCACTGAGGGGCTCTGGTATCGTTCATGCAGTAGGGAAGCCACTCTTACATGTGGCCTCTTACGTCTTTTGTCATGGCAAAGGATGTTTTATACAGCAAATGAATGCAAGGGACCTCGTCGTATCAGAAGCAGGTGAATGGGGCTTTATACACGCAAGATATTTTCCTACTCTAGTAAAAGTCCTTCAAACCTCCTCTGGCTTTCCAGTTACCCACGGCAGACCTGTTTGAGTGAGGGTTGTTATGGTTATTACATTGTTTTCATTTTACTTCACATAAGTATCTATTCTTCCTTCTTCCCTAAAGAAGTTTGGAAAGGCAAACCCACTCTCTGGTTCCAGGTGCGACCAGTCAGGGCGCTTCACCCCTAGGCCAGCTGGTGACATTCTTGACCTATAGTCACAAAGCCTCAGGCCCCCGTGGAGTCCAGTAACACTGGAGACTTTCCTGATCTAGGGCTTGAGATGAAAGTTGGAGCTGTGATTCCCCCCTTGCAAATCCACACCATTCACACCAGCTTTCTCCAGAAAGGACTGAATTAACTGGCAGGCTCTTGCTGCAACTAATTGCCACAATTTTACTAGTTTAAAACAGTGGCGTCCACACCTTTAATCCCAGCACTCAGGAGAGAAGGAGGCTTTGGGAGGCTCTGTTTAGTGTCCTCGGCTTGCAGGGGCAGCCTGCATCCCTTAGCTCAGGGCGCTATCCCTGAACCCCTTCCTTGCTCTTTTTACCTTAACCCCACCCACACCCCTGTACAGTGCTATCTTCTGAAGTCAGCTTCCAGGGATGAGGCTGCAGCACCTTTGTGCTCATTACTCAGACTACTGACCTGTGGATGGCATCTGACTTGATCATGGGGAAGGTCACGGCACTGTCTGACAGGAAGCGCATCTGAGGAAAATACAGTTACTCATGGGCGGGGGTTGGAGGGAAGACAAGTCAGCAGGGATAGGAATCTGTGATTACCAACTGTGAACACCCTGCTGAGATGTTTTTTTAAAAGAGGAAGACAGATTACACCTAAGAATTAGTGCCGGAAATCTGTGGAAGACCAGAAAGTGAAAAGAGGCACTGTTTCCCTAGGATCTGAGAAGCGTGAGGAACAGACTGGCCATAGCTTTAGGAGCCACAGTGGAAATGAAGACCATAGTGAGGTGTCTTAGGGAGCAGAGTCCAATGGTTCTGTGGTAAACGGCATTCTCCTTGCTCAAAACTTGCCTTATTAAGCTAAGATTGGTTTTTTTAAAAAAACCTTTAATGATGCTCTCTTCAAAGCAGTTCACCTTTGAGGATGTGTTTTTCCCACCCACGAATGTAATTCCAGGTCTGAAGAGAAGAGAACCAGGCAGAAAGGATACCGTCTTCCTGCTCACATGCAGGACAAGGTGACCATCTTAGCATCCCCCTGGCCACTCCAGCGAGCATGAGCAGAGGAACAACAGGCAGACGTGATAGGAGCATGTGGTGTCACCAGCGGTCAGGAGCCAGGATGGGTGTTCCCAGGTTCTTGGCCTCTTATTCAAGGAACCGAAATAACTTGCAAAAGTAGCAGCAAGGTGAATCAATAGTACTGATTAGAAAGAAATAGACATCAAGGCTGACAGCAGGCCACATGAGTGAACATACTTGCGGTGGTTCAAATGAAATGCTCTGCCCCCACCCCACCCCCAATAGGCTTATACATCTGAAGGCTTGGTCCCCAGTTGGTGGAACTGTTTGGGAAGGATTGGGAGGTGTGGCCTTGTTGGAGGGGATGAGTCACTGGGAACCAGCTTTGAGGTTTTTAAAACCCACACCCATCCTAGTTAGCTCTCTCCACCTCCTGCTTATGGATCCAGATGTGAGCTCTCAGTGTCAACTGCCATGCCAGCCTGCCCTGATGGCCATGGACTCCTATCCTCGGGAACTGTGAGCTCCAAATGCAATGCTTTTTCTCCTAAGTCGCCTCGGTCATGGTGTTTTCAATCACGAAAATAGAAAAGCAGCTAAGACAAGGGCCCCTTTGTACTGTGAATGTCCTCTTGCACAATGCATCCAACCTTAATCATTTATATGCCCAATTATATGAAGGTATAAGAAGGTAAATAAGGGGTTCTCCCCAATAGTTCACTTTGAGGACACAACTTGCCTTATTGAACACCTAAAACAGTTGAGGTCAGATCAGCTTTCCTACTTTCATGCCCACACACAACTGGACTATGACTGAGTAGAATATATTTCAGCCAGATGATTATTAAAGCAAGGAGAAACTTACTTCACTGTTTGATGGGGCATGGACCCGTGGATCACCCCAGGTGGGGGTCTTGGAGGCACTGTGCCTTGTTCAGGGAGGAGTAAGTTCGTAGTACACACAGCAGAGGGTCCTGGGATAGCAAGAAAATTTTTAGAAAAGAGGCATGTGTGAGGCCCAAGCCAAGAGGCGTTACAGATTGCAAAACTATTCCCTCCACGTGCCTGCCCAGTGTTGTGGTGCACCAGCTCAGCAAGGTCTCAAGGTCTCCCTGCAACCCTAGTCCTCAGAGCATGGGTGTGGTGTATGGAAAAGTATATTTCATGCCCAGCAGCCTGTTAACAAGTGAGGTGTTCCCTGTGCCCCCATATGGGTGTTTTGAATCTAGTCCTGGAGACCGAAAGGTTGTCAGCACACGCCATATTCTAAAAAGGGCTGCCGACCTACGGGGAAGGGCACACTGACCCTTCAAACAACAGCCATGGCCCTGAACCAGCCTTCTAACTTCACCACCTTCTCCAAGAGATCGTGGTTTTGAGCTAGGATCTAATATCCTGGAACAGCTGGAGCCTGGACGCTGAGGGAGGAGGTCCCAGAGGAGGTATGTGTCTTTACTGTGAGGTGAGGACCAAGGGGAGAGTCGCAGATCAGCCTCTGTGAGTCAAAAGCCTGGCAAGACAGAAGAATAGACGGCTTTACAAGGCGGGAACATCTATCTTAGCTGAGAGTAAGCAGGAGTTACAGGGTCTAAGTCCTCACCACAGCGCCTGCTCACTAGTGAGAAAGACTCAGTAACTCCAGGGACTAGGAGACAAAGCCAGTTCCCTTTGATCCCACTCTGTTAAGATTGCTCAACGTGTTCATAACTAATTTACAGCTATGGCAGACTCAGCCAGCATCTTTGTTCCCTGGTGGTAGTGTTCAATCTGCTCAGAAACTGGAAGGATCCCCTCCCAACCTGTGGAGAGCAAAAGCACACAAAAATGGCCAGTCTCCATCACTTTGTTAGCAAAGGAAGAGATATGGTCTTGAGTAGGATACTTAGGCTCTCACACTGGTAGGAAAGAGCAAAAGAAAATTGGTGAGGTCCCTTTATGCCTTTCTCTGCATGAATCAAGTGACTCTTGGGGACTGTAACCTCCAAAACTATGTTCTACCATGTAAGGCCGGGAGCACTAGGTGGACTTTGGTTGGCCGTTTCTCTGGGGCTCTGCTGCTACAGTTGTGATTTAGTGTCACTCCCAGGCAGATTTTGGCTGTGGGAAGATACCTCGTTGTATAAGACTATCTTCAGAACCTCAGGGCAAAATTCTAGCCCCCTGATCCCATCCCCCGACACTTAAAACCTCATTTAAAGTACGAGAGTCTTTGGACTCCCTGGAAATGGCTGCATTCTTTACTGGCACTCTTCTGTTTTCATTCAGTAGGGAGTGAACGGAACAAACGTCCCACTCAGGCCAAAGGGCTCAGCCACTCGCGCGCTGTGCTGTCCCTGCAGGGAAATCCTGCTTAGTCAACAGTGGACATTTTCTTCTCCTACTGTTCCTCCTTCCAAAGTAAATTGAGAACAGAGAGAACTGAGAGAGAGACAGAGAAGGGGGCATAGACCGAAAAGAAAGAGATCCGTGTCTAAGCTTCTTATGCTCCTGGCCTTCGAGAAGGTGAGCCTAAAGGAAAGGGGTGGAAGGGAGGGGCCGGTGAGCTCCAATTACAGCCCGCCAGCCAATGAAACTGGTTTCAGATTGAGGCAAAACTTCTTTCAGCCTCTTGCTTTTACTGCAGGCATAGGCTTCCCCTGGGAGGGAGAATAGAAAGGTGCCTTGTTTCAAAGCTACTTTTTGGATTGGAGGTGGGGATGGCGGTGATGTTGGAGGGTGGAATAAATAGGGAAAAGCAAAGCAAAGCAAAAGAACCTTTCCTTTGTGCTTTAATAGAAAAGACGCACCCCCCCCCATCCCCACCGACCCCCGTTCACTTCTGTTCCTCAGGCTCCAAGGGCGCCACCTAGTGGGAAAATTAGCTACCCACGGGCGGTCTGAACGAGGCCCCCTAGTGATTGACAGGGCACATCATCTTCCGCGTGCAGGAACGGAGACGTGATTTAGCGCAGCAAAGCCTGCCTATCACACCGGGGAAGATGTGTTAGGCTGGTTAGGATTGATGGAAGACAGCCAGGAGTGTCGGAGAGCCTGAGAGGTGAGAGCGAGCAAAGACTCAAGGTTACAGCTGTCTGTGGGTGCTGACAGAAACCCGGGGAGTCTGAGGAGGAAAATAGGATCTCAGAAGCTTGGCTTTTAGAAGGTCATTATTATCCAAGGCCAGAGAATCAGTGCTGACACTGCCTCTAAGCTCCATCTCCCGGGACCCATGAGATACTGCATATATGATGTGTGCATTCTGGGCCTGAGGAAGTCCTCAGAGGTCCATTGTAGGCTGAGTATAAGGGCTATGTCATGAAGTTCAAAGTGAGCTTATGATACAATTAAAAGACACCCAAAGCCAGGCGGTGATGGTGCACACCTTTAAACCCAGCACTCGGGAGGCAGAGGCGAGTGGATCTCTGTTTGAGGGCCAGCCTGGTCTACAGAGTGAGTTCCCGGACAGTCAGGGCTACACAGAAAAGCCCTGTCTCAAAACACCAAACCAACCAACCAAACAAAATGTGCAAAAATACAGTTGCTATTTTCTTTGGAAAGATTAGGGAGCATGTCAGATACTAAGTGGTGTTGTAGCAAACAGGGTCACACCACCAACCTCTGTCAGCCCTTTCACACAATTGGTACCACAGGCGGCCAATCTATGGGCAGGAGGGAGGCCCCGAGATGCACATTTGCACTATATTAGGAAATGCTGGCTGCAATGAGGATCCCAGTCTCCTCCCATGTAATTACTCCATCACCTCCTACGGCCTTGCAGATGGCTGACAGGGAAAGGGAAGATGGAAATGTGAGAATGGGGGCTCTTTAGGGTCTTCAGTTTGTAAACACACACATTTTTGACTCTTTGTGAGGTCAACTGGGAAATACAATTCCAGACCTTCTGGGTCTGATGGAGCTGCAAAGAGATATTGTTCTCTTGAGAATGTCAGCCAGGAAACACTAAAGGAATTTGTAGTTTGTGATCAAGCTGTGACTCAAGGGACATATCCATTAGCATTGGGTTGAGGTGCAGGAGTGGAAAGTGGGGGTGTAGGAGGCAGCATAGGCAAAAAGAAGTGTGTCTCTTATATGTGTAATAGCACCTGTCCAGATTCTAACCAGCAAAGTAAACAAGCAAGCTACCTTAAAATAGGAAGACTAGGGGTTGGTTTGGTGGGTAAAATGTTTGCTGTGCATGTATGAGGCCCCCGGTTCAGGTCCCTCGGCATGCACATAAAAAGCTGAGTGTGGTTGCACGTGTCAGCAGACCTGACATTGAGCAGGCTGAGAGAGAGAGATTTTCTGGAGCTTGTTAGCCAGCCAGTCTAGACAATCTGTGACCTGTGGGTTCAATGAGAGACCCTGTCTCAAGAAATAATGTAGAAAGCATTAGAAGACCCCTGATGTTAACCCTGAATGCTCGTACACACACAAAATAGTAAACACATAAAAATGGGACTAGTTTGGATTATACAGATGAACCTACTGTAGTCACATGAGTACTCAAAAGTATAACTTAAAGAGATGCAAATGAGGGAGAAATCGTGGCACAATGACTGTTTTGAGCACAGAGGGGATTGGGCTAGAAGGGTGCTCATTGACTCGGTAGCCAAAGGCATCCCTAGACAGCAGCTAGGAAACAGGGGCCTTAGACTACAGCGGCTGGATTCCTTCAACAGCCCAAACAAGTAGGCAAGTAATCTCTGAAGCCAAGAGCATCTACGTGGGAAGCCCGCCCAGATGTCGTCTCAAGGGTGGGAACAAAACTGGGTAGTCCAGCCAAGCCCAACCAGACCTACAGAACTGTCAGAGGATGAAGGAGTGGGTTGTAAGTTGCTATGGTTACAAGAGTCTGTTGTGCAGCAATAGGAAGCTAAAGCCAGCCCCACCTGAGTTGAATGTCACAGAAGGTGCCCTAAATGTCACATGGTGTAACCATTTGATGAAGAAGTTTCAAGGCAGTTCATACAACCCTGGAGTGTCTCCTCTCCTCCGACTGTTAAGATTTATCTCACCACCCACGGGATAACGGGCATCCTAGCAATATTGTGGGTAGTTTTTTCAACCTCCTGGTCACGTCTGTTTACTAGAAGTCTAATAAGTCTAAAGTTCCAGAATCATACTGGATTGAAAGTATCACCTGTCACCTGCCAGCTATGAATCTGGCAAGTTGAAGTGGAGTCAAGGGCGCTGTTCCTCCAACCTCTTCTCATCATTCCTGGCATGAGAGGCTAGAACACGGTACCATCCGCCTTTCCCTGCACTCAAGCTGCGGTGGCTTTCCCTTGTGGCTGTAGACCTTGACTCTCTGGTAAAATACATAGGTTCAAAGCAAGGACCACCCCCTACTGGCCACAGCTGCCCACATGACTCAGTTTCCCCAACTCCTCTCAGCCCTTTTGTTTAGCCTTATTTTACACTCATCAGAGTGGATTTGACCAGTTAGATACTGGTCATATTACCAGGGGAAGTGACTCCTCTGCAGTGACCCCCTTCTTTTGACCCTGCCATCACTCTGCCTTTCTCATTTCTTATGCTTGGAACTCGGTACAGGACTAATCCACATGTCTAGGCCTAAGCAGTGGTCTCTCCAATGTCTGTGAGTGGGTCTCTTGGAGTTCTTCTCTATTATTTAGCTTAGAAAGAGAAAGATTTATCTATCTGATCTTAGTTTAACTTTGGTAAGTGGTATCTGTTGCAAAGATTATCCATTTCTTTTAGATTTTCTAATTTTGTGAAGTACAGGCTTTTAAAAGTATGACCTAATAATTCTTTGGATTTCCTCAATGTCTGCTGTTATGTCCCCCTTTTCATTTCTGATTTTGTTACTTTGGAAATTATCTCTCTCTTTTAGATGGTTTGGATAAAGGTTTGTCTCTCTAATTGATTTTCTCAAAGAGCCATTCTTTGTTTCATTGATTCTTCCTATTGTTCTCTTTGTTTCTAATTTATTGATTTCTGCCTTCAGTTTGATTAGTCCAGGATCTCTCTGGGAAGAGGAAATAGAATAGATTTTTTGAGTAAACTAGGGGCAGGTGGGAAAATGGGAACAAGAAGGATCAAGCAGGGGATGGGAGAGATGAAGGGAGAGACAACCAGAATTGGAGGGGGCACTTGGGGTGATTGTGGAAACCCAGTGCAGGGGAAACTCCCTAGGATCTATGAGAGTGACCCTAGCAAAGTCTCCTAGCAATGGGGAATACGGAGCCTAAACTGAGCACCTTCTAAAAGCAGGCAGGGCTCCTACCAGTGGGACAGGGACATCAACCCAGCCACAAAATCTTCCACCCTCAATCTGTCCTGCCTGCGAGTGGTTCTGGGGCAATGGGAATGCAGAACAGTGGGAATGATGGCCAGCATGGACTGGACCAGCCTGTGGCCCACACCACAAGAGGGAGCCCATGTCTGACAAACAACCAACCAAAAAAAAAAGAAAGAAAGGATTCTAATGATAGTCTGCTATACTCATAAATCAGTACCTAAGCCAATTAGCATCAAAGGGGGGACATCCAGCAACCAATGGGAGCAGATGCAGAGACCCACAGCCAAACACTAGGCAGAACAAGAAGAACCCCACAGAAGAGGGGGTCCTCATGGAAGGATTTCAGGCGCCAGAGGGCTCAAGGTTACCATGAGAGCACAGGCTGTCGAGTCAACTGAGTAGGGCTCTCGGGGGCTCACAGAGGGCTCTCGGGGGCTCACAGAGACTGAAGCAACAAACGCTGACCCTGTATGGGTCTGAACCAGGTCCTCTGCATACGCATTATGGTTGTGTAGCTTGGTGTTTCCAAGAATGGGAGTGTGTGTGTGTGTGTGTGTGCGCGTGCGCGCGCGTGTGTGTCGTGGAGGGGGGGGAGGGTATCTCTGATTCTTTTGCCTGTGCTTGGGACTCTTTCCCTCCTACTGGGTTGCCTCAGCCAGCCATGATATAAGAGTATAAGGGTTTGTACCCTGTCTTATTGTATCTTGTTAGGCCATGTTCAGTGAATATTCCTAGGAGGCATGCTATTTATTCATTCCTTTCTTTGGAAGGGAAATAGAGAAGAAATTGATGGGGCGGGGGAGGGAAAGGCCTGGCGGAATGGAGCAGGCAGAACTGCTGTTGGGATGTAATGTATGAGGGAAGAATAAAGGTTTGTTGTTGTGGTAGGGGTGGTTTTAAAGGCGGGTGTTGGAGAAGGAGAATTCCCTTGCTCCCTGTGACTAAAGCAGTCATCAGTAGTTAAAATGAGTGGGGCTGACGGCTTGAATGATGGATGAATCACAAGAGTCAGGAACCATAACTTAATTTCGTCAGGAAAACTCTAACCCAACGACTGATGGCTGGCTCTCTTTAGGGTGTGAGGTGACCAATGTATCTTTGTGCGCAATCACCAATTCCCAGACACCACAAGTACTTTTAGCCAACATCCCACTTCAACAGTGTTTCAGAAAGAAGAGAAAGCCAGGTGCGATGACGCACATCTTTAGCTCCAGCCCTCGGAGGCAGAAGCAGGCAGATCTCTGTGAGCTGGAGGCCAGCCTGGTCTACATGTGAGTTCCCGCCCAGCCATGGCTACAAAGCGAAACCCTGTCTTACAAGAACACAGCAAAACCGTCAATCAGAATAGACTCATTCATTCATTCCCTAATGGGCTGTGATGCTGACAGAATCCATGCCAACAAGACATGCTGAAGTACATCAGCTGTACAATCACAGAAGGAGGAAGAGGCTCAAAGACGTTCAAGCCAAAAGAGTATCGAGGACATAGTGGCTGAACTCGACACCACGCCTTGGCTGATACAGGACTCAGTGAAATCTCTGGCCGGTACTTCAGAGTGCACCGTCCAGCACAGGACACTAGCCTCGTTGTCCTCCACGCTCCAGGAACCATGTGTGGACTGGGAGCCACCTGGAGAGGAAGGAATAGCCAAGCGATTGAAATGGTTTGACAAGCAGCCTAGACGGGAAGGTGCTCACTCACATCCGTAGGAGTGTTTGTGGAGACCTGGGATGTTTTGTTTGGACGCGGCTGGAGGAAAGGAGGAAGACAATGGCTGCCTTTTAGTGGTGTTGGTGGTTTCTGGAAGCAGGATAGAAGCCGTGAAAATGAGTTACAGGAAGGAAGCTAGAAACTCCATACAAGACCAAAGCTTGCTAGTTACAGATGACTGCTTCCCGGGACCGAGCCTTTGACTAGTGAGCGCATCCACCCCACGACCATCATTTTACAGATGAGGAGCCTTCGCTTCTATTTTGTCCGCTATCAGCCCAGTTGACTGATGGCCACCTGCTGCTGCATGAAGTACTGGTAGGCTCCTCACCTCTGCTGGGGGATAGCTCTCAGTCCACTCCTTCATGGGCTCCAGGTTCCCAGTGGCCTCAAGCTCCTGTCACCTGCCCCCAGCCATGTGTGTTATTCACATCCTTGCCTTCTGTCCTCACCTCCTCATCCCACGTCTCTGCTGATGCTACTGAGACTACCTCTCTTATAAGCTATCCCTGATCAAACCTAGCCTTGAGTGTGCTACTGGGCAATCTTAAGCTCGGACAATGACCAGGCATCTGCACGTTAAAACCGAAAGCTGAGAGTTTTCTTATGTTAGTAGGGCAATGGGGTCCTCATTTTAGTTAAGGCCAGTCATCTCTGATAACCCTTCCTGCCATACTGCAGGAAGCCCTCTCATTCCCTTCAGCTTTCAGCATTGTGTTGCTCTTCTCACCTCTGTGGCAAAACGCCCAAGAGAACGTTTAAAGGAAGAGTTGCTCATTTTCCTATCTCAAAGAGTTCAGTCTGTCATGATGGCGATGGGGCAAAGCAGTTCACAGGAAGCAGAGGATAGGAAACGCAAGAAGAAATGGAGGTAAGATACACCTCCCCCCCCCACACCTTCTTACCGGTGACTCCTTTCTTCAACTGAGTCACACGCCCTAACTTTCATCACCTCCCCAGAGAAACACCATGATATGATGAAGTTAATCTATTCGCTAGGTCGGAGCCCTCAGGATGCAGTCACTTCTCAGAAGCCCATCAGCTGGTATCCAAGCCCTCAATATGTGCAGCCATGGGGAACATTTCATACCAAACCACACAAGTTATTTTAAAATAACAACAAAAAAATTGTATTTTTGAAGTTCAGTTTTATGATAGCGTCTCAAACAGATGACATTCATCCCAGTGGGAATGGACTCTAAAAGTAATATTTATCTAGATTAGCATCCAGTGTTGGGTTTGCATTTCTGGGGCATACCACTGTGGGGGTTTGAATAAGAATGGCTCTTGTGAGGTTGGAGAGGTAGCTCAGAGGTTAAGGGCACTGGCTGCTCTTCCAGGGGTCCTGAGTTCAATTCCCAACAACCACATGGTGGCTCACAACCATCTACAGTGAGATCTGGTGCCCTCTTCTGGTAGGCAGGTGTATCTGCAGGCAGAACATCAATTACATAGTAAATAAATTAAAAAACAAAAGAATGGCTCTCACAGGCTCATTTATTGAATGCTTAGTCATCAGGGAATGGCACTACTTGAGAATGATTAGGAGGTGTGTCCTTGTTAGAGGAAGTATGTCACTGGGGGGGTGGGTTTTGAGGTTTAAAAAAGTAGCTACTTCTCCATTACCGTATCTGCTTGCATGCTACCATGCTTCCCACCATGGTAATAATGAACTAAACCTTGTAAGCAAGCCAGTAAGCAGCACCCTCCATGGACTCTGCATCAGCTCCTGCCTCCAGGTTCCTGCCCTGTTTGAGCCCCTGTCCTGGCTTCCCTCCTTATCCTTCCTTCAGTGATATGGAAGTATAAGCCAAGCAAACCCTTTCCTCTACAACATGCTTTTTGGTCTTGGTGTTTCATCACAAAAACAGAAACAACAACACATAACTGTGCATGTTTCCTGTAAAGAGGTTGAGTTTGTGCCACGATTCATAGTTATTCGTGGTCTACCAATTACATTGAAATTACGACTGGAGTTACATAGAATCATTACTCTGTAATTTGCAGTTCTCTGGATTGGGAAACTCTTCCGAAGTAACTATCTAGTTGTTTGCAGAAAGTACAGTAATGACTGTTATTACCCGGGAACTGAATGAAGCTTCTTTTTATGCCCTGAAGATTACTTGATAATTACACTTGATAGTATCATTAAAAGTAACCAACAGATAAACAGACAGCAAACTAAGTATATAACAGTCCAATAATGTGGGCCAATATTGTTGGCTGTGAAAATTAACACAATCTTCCATTGATTTTTATTTCTCTAATGGGAACACCTGCCTATACAAGTACACTTAATTAGATGAGTTGCCTCGGCTCACAGATGCTATTAGAACAAGTAAAATTAAAGGGAAGATTTCTGAGATTCGGTTTATTCTGCAAAAACACAGCGGTCTGCAGCTACCTCAGAACAAACCCAGTTCTGCCTTCCCATCAAAGCTGCCTGAATCTACTTGCACTCCTCTTGACAACCTAATCCTAGATCAGAATGTGTTTTGATCTAGGAAATCTTTCAAGGAAATCTTTATTTTCTATAGATGAAGCTCACTAAAATATTTCTTGCATTTAACAACAAGAAGGGGGCGTGTCGGGGGAAACACCGACCTCGGGGCATAGTTTGGCTGCTGCTGCTGCTGCTGCTGCTGCTGCTGCTGCGCTCTGAGCCCAAGCAGCTGTGGTTACCTGACTGGGCCACACCCCTCCCTGAGGATCCTCAGGCAGTCAACAGTTGAGAGAGGACCGAGAGACATTTGTTCAGCACTATAGCCGCTCTCATTGGGTTCCCCAACACCGAGGAAGGGGAGGAAAGAGAGGAAGAAGAGAAGGAAGGAAAAAAGAAGAGAAAGAAGGGGAGAGAAGAAAAGGAAAGAAAAGAAAAGAAAAAAAGAGCAAACTAGCAGGGGAATGACTTAGAAAAAGGGAAATAGTGAATGGAGGAGGAGGGAAGGGAACAAGAGAGAGTAAGAGGTAATATGATCTAAATACATTATTGTATATGTAAGAAATTGTCATAATGAAACCCATTATTATACAGAATTAACATACGCTCATGTGAACTGCTTTTTAAATGAAGGGCCTGGTGAATGGTTTAGCGGGTACAACACTTGTCACCAAGTCTGACAACCTGAGTTTGCTCCCCAGGACCCACTCCAGAACAAACTCCAGAAAGTTGATCTCTGACCTCCACACATGGACATGGCATGTGCCCTCCCCAAGGACACAGTCAAACAGACACACAAATAAACTTTGGCAACTTTACATTTTTATGACATTTAAAAACGTGAAGACATATGGTCCCTCCCCCGCTTGCCTTTTTCAAGCTCGACCATAGCAGACTTTCTCCAGACATGTTTTGTGCTGAAACTGTGCGTATTTCCTCGTTCAAAAATAGGTACTCAAAGAACAGTCTGGTCCTGGGACCCTCCTCCTCCCTCCTTTAGACCCAGTACGGGTGAGAAAAGCCTGCCTTGGCGATCTGCGTCTCTGGGCATCAATGAGACCTTTCCCAATGATATCTGCACCTTAAAAAAAAAAAAAAATCAACCCCCTAGGGGCGTGGCGTCAGAGTCTGACGTCACAGGCAGTCTCTTCCCAGGTTACCTCCCTGCAGCTGTATGAATAATCAAATAAACCACAAACCACTCTCTTGACTTCCCTGCCAGAAAAAAAGGAAGCGCCCTGCTTTCCAAAGGTAGACGTGGTAACAGTCAGGATTTGGTCATCCACGCCTTTGGTTTCTGGAGCAGCCACCCCAAAAGCTCCTACCTTTCACTGGCAGGTTGCCCTGAGAGACCAGTGTACGGTGTTCTTTGAGATCTTTGTCCCCGGCTCTGTCTCACTGCTAGCGTTAGGCAACCACTTCTAATTTGAATAGGACTTACACTCGCTGCCTCCCCTTAACGGCACTCATATTTTTATTCCACTGATTAACTCCAACTGTTTTATAACTAAACCATTTTATTTAACAGTCTCCAAAAGCACCCCAATAAAATGCATCATGAGTCCTTTCTTGGGGCTATTTTAACAAACAAGATCTACTTCCCTTTCAGAATCCCTAAGAGCAAGATCTCATTCACTCCAGTTGATGGAAAACTCAATGTAGAAACATACTGTCTGCGAGGGGTAAACTGACAAAATGGCGACACGAATAGCCAAAAGGTTAAAACGGACACTAATTCTGCTCAGCACTCCCTCCCACTCAGGTAACTTCCTTCCTCACCTTCTTCCCAGGTAGCAGGCTGTTGGCAGCCACATTTACTCTCCACATCTCCACTGTCTCTGCAGATTGGACTAGAGTGGGGCCAATGTCTCCTCAGTCCAATTCTTTGTCTCAGGAATTTGGAAATGAGACCAAGAGCTGGCTCTTTCTTGTGCTTGACTCCCATGAGTTCCTGGAAGTGTGACCCGCCATGCCCTCCGTTCGGCCCAAGGTTTCTTCTCAGGGCCTACCCTGTGCTCTTCAAATGCATTTACGAATTCTTTGACCCTCCTCCCTCCAAATGGTGAAAGCTGACAACTTCCAACCCCCTTGAATGTGACTCAAGTCACAACTAGAACAGGCTGGAACTGAGTGTGATTCTTGGTGCCACTTTATGAAAGCGGAACACGCGACCCTCAGACCCTCACATCGCCACCCTACTCTCCCGTACTTCCAATGGTCTAGAGCAATCCAGACCCAGTAGCCTTGTGACACTTACCCAGTCTGTGGAGATACCCAGCTTGAAAGGCTGGGCCTCCCGGCTCCTGTTGGTCACCTGAGGAACTCCCCCAGAAGGTGGCCTTCCTGCCACCTTTAGATGGCTTCGGGCCTCGTGCTGTTCAGGTGGTACTCTAAGTTATTACATATTGTATAAAGTGGATTTCCAGCCTGTGTGTTGCCCAGGAAGATCTTAGGTCTCAAACCTGGGACAAATGGCTGAGGTGCCTATTGAATGTAACAAAGCAGATGTTGGCCACCAGGTTCTCCCCGGGTTACAGGGCCCTCCTGGCTGGCAGACTCTGCCTCCTACCCTAAACTTCTCCATCCCAGGAGCTGGGCTGCCCTTCCCTAAATAATCTAGGTCCTATATAACCCAGGCATTTTTGTTACCTGGTCCTTTTGGTCTGCCCTCTCCTGGCTTCTTGGTCTGGCTCTCCTCTCTCCCCTCCCCTTACATGGTCCAGCTTAAGGTCATATTCACTGTGGACTCTTCTACATGCTCTGCCTCTGGCTATGCTTTCCTGTTGTAAAAGACTATTAATATTTCCTTTTGATATATCTTCTGGTAAAGCTGCTATTAGTCCTAAACAGCTGTATTACCAAATCACCACACAGAGACTGGGATTTTAGTTAACTTAGAACAGAATGCTGGGCAATAGTTACTCCCTCCTAAACCTCCAGGCCCTTATAGTTTCCTAACATTTAGATTTCCCACACTATACTTGCTTTTAGTGATATGTTAGGTCCATCTCCACGTAGTTCCAAGATCTCTCTCCCAGTTCTCTGTCTCCTAGCCCTTTTTCCTTCCACTCATTTCCTCCCTCTGGCTCCTTCCACTGCTTAACATTGTGTTTAGTTGCTTTATTTTGGCCTATTTACAGAGTTGAGACAGGATGCTTAGAGTAAGTATCACAATACAATATCCGGGTTGAAACCAGAGGGCGGGGAGGGGAGGGGATCAGCATTTGAATGAACAAGGGTAAGGTGTATACATTCCAAAGGAACATTATACCAACACTTTCCTTTTTTATCTACATTAAATCTTTCCTAGGAGCATACCTAGGAGCAGTTATGTCTTTCCCTTTTTTTTCTTTTTCTTTTTTAAAATTTTCATTCAGAGACACCATGACCAAAAGCATCTTGGGGAGGAAAGGGTTTTATTTGGCTTACACTTCCACATCACTGTTCATCACTGAAAGAAGTCAAGACAGGAATTCAAGCAGGGCAGAAACCTAGAGGCAGGAGCTGATGAAGTGGCCACAGAAGAATGCTGCTTATTGGCTTGGTCCCCATGACTTGCTCAGCCTGCTTTCTTATAGAACTCGGGACCGCCAGCCCAGGGATGGCTCCATCCACAATGGGCTGGGCCCTCCCCCATCAATTACTAATTAAGAAAATGCCATGCAGATGTATCGTATGGAGGCATTTTCTCAATTGGGGTTTCCTTCTCTTAAATGACTCTAGGTTGTGTCATGTTGACATAAAACTAACCGGCACAAGTATGCCAAAATTGTATCAGGGGAAACAGGCTTAAGAACTTATCTGACTGACATGGCAGATCAAGGAAGGGGTATAAGTCCCTGGACCCCACAAAGTGACAGACACACAACTCTGGGATGGCATGGCCTCCACACCAACCTACCACCTGATCCATGGTGTGTGCATTCAAGGGCTGACAAGCAGAGGAGCCCTATCCCGTGCCTTTGGCTTGGTTCTGTCCCCTGCTGCTGACATGGTATGCTTGACCACCTGCCCAGTTACTTTGTTCACTGAGCTGAACCCAGACCTGAGCCTGCTGTTTCCTGCCCTGGGGCCACTTTAACCTTTCACCTCACAATGGAACTCTGCCTCCCACCCCTTCCTACACCTCTCTCTTAGTTCTTTGAGTCGGGTTTTTTTTTTTTTTTTTCTGTGTGGCTCTGGCTGTCCTGGAACTTAACTCTGTAGACCAGGCTAGCCTCAAACTCAGAGATCCACCTGCCTCTTCCTCCATAGTGCTGGGATTAAAGGTTGTGTGATGCCACATCTGGCTTCTGCAGCCTCTCTCTTAAACACTGATTCTAGGAACTCCAGCATCGGCTTCTTCCTGACACCAGTCTAGTTCATTATCAATACAAACTCTAAGACCACTGCTTTAACCTGAATTCATTCAACAAACCATATATACACACAGATATATATATATATATATATATATATATATATATATATATATGCTGTGTGCTGTGTAATATGAGTTAACAGTAATTAAGATTGAAAAAAATGCATTCACGTTAACCAGATTAACAAGAGAGGGAGAATCATATGACAAATAATTGTCACTGAAACTTCTAAACCTTGTGAATTCACTACTATTGAATCAATTCTGAGACTGCAGGAAGACACAAACGTGTTTGGTTGTATTTGGGGCATAGGGCCAACATTATGGTGAAAACCCGATGAGGCTCCAAGCCCAAACCACTCAGCAAAACTGCTCCCAAACTCCTGACCCATAGACATTTCCAGAATAATGAATGTTTATTGTTTTGAGGGAGCTTTGTTACAAAGTCACCCTGGGGTCCACGTGGCTTAGGCCCCTGTCTGTCATCATGCTCAGCCCCTGTTCTCTGAGCTCATTATACCCTGCCTGTGCGGTTACCTTCTCACAGCCTTACCCTAGGATATTCCCATTTTCTGAGGTGCCCTCGCCCAAACAGCACCTGCTTACCTTTTAGTTCTCGGCTTTAAAGTCGATGCTTCAAGGAGAACTTCCTCAGACGCCCTTTCTAGACCGTGTCCTTCTGTCCCACCCCTGTTTCCTCACACTGTCCTGTTCTTATTCACCACTGATTTTACGATTATTCCCTTATTTGGTTGAGGGTTCTTATTAATATCTTCCCATTGTCCTTCCAGGAACTTATATCTCAGTGATATGTGTGGAATAAATAGTGTAGTTGAGTGGTTTCCATTAGTTACAACCAGGGTCAGAACTGACATAAGCACATAAGCACAGGGTTGGCAAATCCAGATTCACTTTCCTCATTTGCAGTAAGCGGGATGCCTTTTCCGGGGTGTTTCTAGCTCTTTAAAGGGACCAGATAGATGCTCATTGAATAAAAAGAGCCCCTGAGCCCAGGTGGTTCTGCTGTCATGAGACACTTAGTTAAAAGACCATGGTCAGGCCACTCGGCTGGTGACTGAGTATGCCAGGGACCAGCAACTCTCCAGGGCTACTAAGCCAGCTTTCTGTCATCTCACGGATTGACCTATTTCCAGCCTATTTACAGTGATAGGATTTGGTCTAATCCTGCAATGTTAGAAAACCCATCCGTCCATTGGAGCGTTCTGAGGTCTCTTCTGCAAGTGATGAAAGCAGCTCTCCCTCTCCTGCCCCCCTAAGATTCCTTCCAGCACAGCCCAACCCAAAACGCCCAGCCTTCCTTTTCCCCAAACCTGCACATACAGATTTTATCTGGCTTCCCCCTCCAGTCTATAGAGCACCCCAGGATAGCTACAGACTTGGGGAACCCCCACCCCCTCCATAATGGCCACCACAGACAAGATGACTATCCTCATGCTTACAGGGACTAAGCCTGTAAGCTGAGAATAGCCTCCCATGAGCACAGCTCAGGGTGATATGGCTGGATAGATGGATGGCCATACAGCCCTTCCCTCCCCTTTCCCATCACCCCTCAGGAGCTGGGCATCTACTCCATTGTCTTACACTCGGCCACTCTCCTTGCTCGGTTATACACAGGCTTGTCCCATGCTCCATGTCTGGAGGACCACACAGCAAAGTACCCACGGCCCCCAGGACTGATCTCTGTGCCCTTCCCCTCTCATTCCTAGAGCAACTTCTGAGGAGTTCAGATCATCTCTTTTGCTCAAGATATGCCAATCACAAGCCTGTGGCCAGTTGTCTGCGCACAGAGTCCTTGGGAAAACTATAGTCTGGAAATCCACTGTAGGGTACAGAGTTGGAAGGCAGCCTGCAGCACACACTGTGCTATGGAGACCTCTTAAGAGGTTAAATGTTGCCTCCTCAGCAACCTCCATAGCTATTCTGTCAAGCCCTGGCATTACGCGAACTGCTTCCAGGAAAAAAAGCATCCTGCTAGTGGAGTGCTGTTTGCTTGCTTCCTACTGCTGTGATTAACAGCATGATCAAAAGCAACTTGGGGTGGGGGGAGGTTTATTTGGTATGTGCTTTTCCATCACAGTCTATCTCTGAGGGAAGTCAGTGCAGGAACTTCGAGGCATGAGCCAGGAGGCAAGAACTGAAGCAGAGGCCAGGAAGGAGTACTGTTTAAGGCTTGCTCCCTATGGCTTGCTCGCTTACTGCCCAGCTTGCTTTCTTCCACCACCCAGAATCACCTCAGACCCATGGTAAATGGCAAACCCTCCTCCCTGGGTGAACTTAGAGGGATAGTAAAGCCTTCTTCTGGTCTGTGTGTGGATTTTGATAGCGTGTGCAGAAAATGGCCTCCACATGAAAATGGCTTTCTCCCCATGGACATTTACAACCTAAAAGCTGATCTTCTGTGGAAGGCTCCCACCTAGATCAGCTAAGCCTGCCCCCTTGGTCTAGAATGCTCCCATCTCCGCCTCCTTGTTTATCTGCTTCCTGACCCAGCTCTCTGTAACAAACACACTGAGCTTCTGGGATGCTCAGGCTTCTCAGTAAGAGAGCCCAGTCCAACTGCTCCCAGCTTCTTTCTGTCCCGACGTCCGTGTGTTTGTCTTTTCTTCATTCCCTTGGCACCCCAGTTAGTTCAATCCCTGAGGCTCCGCAAGGATTCTGCCCTCCATCTCATTTCTTCTTCTAAAAGAGTGAGGATAAGGCAAGATAACTTAGTGGGTAAAAGAACTTGCTGCCAAACCTAAGGACCTGAACTCAACTCCAAGGTCCCATATAGTGGAAGGAAAGAACTGACTCCTGCACATTGTCTTCTGACCTCTAACCTCTGACTTTCACACATGTACTATAGCGTAGGCACCCACCCATCCTCCCCCACACACGTACAAATAAATAAATAAATAAATAGATAAATGTAATAAAAACTGGAAAATAACTATAAGCTGCTAAGTGATATCCAATTTTAAGAATGATAAACTAATATGGGTTTGAGTTGTGTGTCAGGTAACTAAATTAATGGAAGTTCTTTATAGCATTAAATAGAAAGAACGGCAAGTTCCCTCTCCACCTTTCAGCTTTTTTCAGTAAAGCTGGAATTTATAAAGAACAACAGGAACTGGACATGGTAGCCCATGGCTTTAATCCCAGCACTCAGTGGCAGAAACTGATAGAGCTCTGTGGGTCTGAGGCCAGCCTGGAATACACAGGGAGCTCTAAGTCCACCAAAGCTGCATAGTGAGACTTTGTCTTAAAGAAGGAGGAGAAAAAGGAGGAACAGGGGGTGCACTCTTCTGACCTTCATGAACATGTGTATACACATGCACACACAAATTACAATAAATAAAAGCAGGAGGAGGAGAATGAGCAGCATTTGGCTCTCTGGGGGATTAACATTTTGCTCTGATAGGATTCTGAATGACTTCAAGACACAAGAAGGTGGTTGCCCCATCGAGAATGGGAAATGGAGGAGGAGCTGGGAAGATGATCTAGCTGGAAAAGCCTCTGAGAAATGACACCCCAGCCTGTCCCCTAACCTCCATATTCACTCACACACTTGCCTCAAGAGTGTGAAGACCTAAATTAAATACCCAGAACCCACGTAAAAAGTCACACCTGGCGGTGTGCGCCTGCCACCCCAGAGGTGGGAAGCAGAGAACAGAAGACCCCTGGGAATTCACTGTCCAGACAGTCTGGCTTACCCGACGAAGGTCCAGGCCAGTGAGCAGACCTGTCTCAGATAACAGGTAGATGGCATCTGAGAAATGACACCCAAGGCTGCCCCCAACCTCCATTCACACACTTGTATGCTCTCACCTGTACACATATATACTCACACATAATCACACACACACATGAAAGGGGAGATAGAGAAATATCTTTCTTTTATGAGTTAAAATGCAATTGAAACGTATTCTGGATTAAAGTAGGAAGGAGGAAAGCCACCCGAAGAAGACATTTTCGACGGTTTCAGTGTTGTTTCTGCTAGTCCTTCCTGCTGCCTAGAATGAGTTGAGACGGTTGTCTCTCCCTTGGCTGCCTTGGATGGTGAATTGACCAGGACTGTGCAGAAGACAGCAAATAAACTTAGAGCAGGCTGCTGGGTGTGCTGGTGCATGTCTTTAATCCCAACACTCAGGGAGGCAGAGGCAGGTGAATCTCTGAGTTCAAGGCCAACATGATCTACAAAGTGATTCCAGGACATCCAAGGCTGCACAGAGAAACCCTGTCTCAAAAAACAAAAGCAAACAAACAAACAAACAAAAAATTAGAGCAGGCTAAGTTTCTGACCATACAAGGAAAGACGTGGGTTGGTTACTTTTATCATTGCTGTAATGAAAATACAGTACAAGGGGGGTGGAGTGATGGCTCCGTGGTTAAGGGGGATGTGCTGCTCTCAGAGGACTTCAGCTCGGTTCCCTTCATTCTAGTGGGCAGCTGCCTGTAACTCCAATTCCAGGGCACCTGATTCATGTGTGCACCCTCCCCCCACCCCACATACTACATACATAGATGCATACATACACACACACACACACACATAATTAAAAAGAAAATCAGAAAAGAAAATCACAAAAGTAACTAAGGGAAGGGTTCCTTTCGGTTCACATTTCCAAGGTGCACTTCATCACGGTGGAAGAGGAGAGAGAAGTGAATTCTGGTCCTCAGTTTGCTGTCTCCTTTTTGTTCTGTTTGGCAGTTAGGATGGGTTTGACCCACTTCGACTAACCAAATCTACAAAATCTTTCACAGTGTTGCCCAGGGATTTGTCTCTAAAGTGATTCTAGACCTTAAAGCTGTCAAATCGACAATCACTGTAAGCCATCACAGATCCTAGACCTTGAGGGACTGTTCCCAGACAAGGAACCAGGCTCAGTTTCAGCTAGATAGCGTGTGTCCTTCCCTTATATACAGCCTGTCCTTATCCAAGCTGATGCAGATGGGCCCCATCATCTGGAGACGTTCTCAATGATGGAGCTTGCTGGCCCAGTACTCCCTGAAAATCGAGGAGAAAAGAAAAGTCCGAGTAACAAAAGCTGAGGATGAAGAGCGAATGCCAGATCAGCTCACTAATGGAGGCTGCCACTATTAAACTGAAAATATCCCTTTACAAAGCCCAAAGAGGGCAGGATGGTCCATTGCCAGACTAGAAGAAAGCGATTTTAAAACTTCCTAGATTGGAGTCCAAGACCATAGGAGAAAGCAGAGAGATGAGGAGTGAGAATAAAGGCGAAAGCGGGCAGGGAAGGTGGACGGCAGGCTGCCTGAAGGGTTTCAACACACTCAGCCTAATTGTCTCCTATAAAGATGTTAAGATGCGGAAATCAATGCCGAATGTCACTGAGATCCCATATCCGAGTCAGCAGGGCCTCTCCACCAAGGGCACACAATAGCAAGACTCTAATATTTTCCCTTTTATCGATCCCAGCTGATCTATTAATTTAGTCCTATGTGCACTACTTGAAGGGTGGTCCTATGGGTCTTCTTGGAGCTGTGGGGCCTGTTTAATTACATGTGGTGCCTGGTGGGTCACCTTCCTCATGAAAGATGTCATCGACACCCTGCCACGGGGAGGTCTTCATAACAGCATTCTCTAGCGTGGACTTCCCATGGCAAATCGGGGAAAGCACAGCTCACCAGGAAGCCTGGTGGGGAAATTCTCAGGCTCTGAGAGATTTCTTTCAGCTGTTGAGCAGGCAGTGATCTGGGCGTTTCTGAGCTCTCCTGTGTGCCCACACCCCAGGTTGCACAGTCCCATGAGGTTCTAGGAAACACCCCTGTGTCTAGCCCCTCGCTGGGAATTTAGAAAGACAGCTGAGCTCCTGGACTGAGACTGCAGTCTGACTGTTTCCTTCCCCTTTCTTCAGTGCACTCATTCATAAATATGGTGCTTGGTGTTCTTCTAAAACTATATTTATTGTTTATTTTATTTTATGTGCACGCGTATTCTTCCGGCATGTATATCTGCCTGGTGCCCACAGAGGCCATCAGAATTTTCTGCACCTGGACTTACAGATGGTTGTGAGCTGCCGTGTGCATGCTGGGAATTGAACCTGGGACCTCTGGAAAAGCAGTCAGTGCTTTTAAATGATGAGCCATCTCTCCAGCCCTAGGTATTTTTAGAGAGAGCTTTCAGCCTGAAAATATTGTAATTTGTGGACCTTCTCATTTGGAATAGCATCTATGCTTTCACGGTACTATGCAATTATTTTTCCATCTTTTTGAAGCACAATTGGCAAAAAACATTGTATATGTAGACGGTATCCACACGGCGATGTGATATGTGTATTTCTCATGAAATGATGGCTACAATCACGTCGGTTGATAAACCTCTCATCTCAGTTACATGAGTGTATATGTAAAAACAGTTAAGATATACTTTCTTACCAAATTTTATTTATCCACTATACTATTATTAGTTATAGCAATTATTTTATTAATCAGATAACTCATATACTTTGTTCAAAAACTACATTGGCATATTAGTAAAAAGATTAAAATATAAGTTTTCTATAATCCTACGTTACCACTGTTAATATTTTTAATATTTATTTATGTTTATTTGTGTGTACAGATGTTTTGCTTGCTTGTATGTCTGTGTGCCACATGCTTGCAGTATCAAGGAGGCCAGATGTAGCTACAGATGGTTCACAACTGCCATGTGGGACTGATACCCAGTGACTCTAATCCAAGTTCTCTAAAAGAGCAGCCAGTGCCACTCCCTATGTAGACCAGGCTGGCTTCCAGCTCACAGAGATCTGCCTGCCTCTCTGCCCTCTGCTCCTGCCTCTGCCCTCTGCCCTCTGCCCTCTACCTCTGCCTCCCAACTTTTGGGAGGAAAGACATGTGCCACTACATCCAGCTTGCAGCCATCTCTCCAGCCCCCTGTTAATATTTTGGAAGCATTTTCCAGACATCATCATTTATTATCATTATTATTAGTAGTAGTAGTAGTAGTATTGGGGTATGTGTGCATGTGCGTGTGCTTACTGTTGCAGTCAGAGGACAACTTTTCCCATCTTTGTATAGGTTCTGAGGATTGAACTCAGGTGTGCACTGCAAGCACCTTTAACCGCTGAGTTAGCGCTGGCCCAACCCATAATTATGTTAGAAATCACCTTTAAAACCAACTTGCACCATATTAACTATTCCATAGTACTTTTTCACTAAGCGCAATGCTCAAACCAAAAGAGAAAAGTGATTATTCCCCAATATTCAGAACCCTTTTCTGTTTGTGATATCTGTATGTAGCCATTTCAAACATAGCATTCTAAGACTATACCAAGATTTACTTTACCAAAGTCTTGGCTGTTCTCTACCAACACCCCAATAAACCTTTTTTCCTCAAGGAAGATTCCTAAAAAGGAAAAATTGTGAATGTGAGGCCAGCCTGGGTCATGTGGTGACTCCCTGACTCATAAAAGTGGATGAGAAAAGGCAGTGAGTTATGGGAGGCTGGGGTTGTCTGCAAAATATGTGACCTCAATACTGATACTCATCTGCTTTTTATGATTTTAGGTTGTGTTGGCTGGCTGGCTGGCTGGTTGTTTTATCAACTTTTTTTTTTTTTTTTTTTAGTACACTGAGTCAGGAACTGTGCTTTTCAGAACATGTAAATCCCTCTAGTAAACTGTATCTATATAGCACTTGGGTTTGTCCCATCAAGGCTCAGCAAGCAGCCAGGAGGCTTTGGGTGTTTCATCTGGAATAGTTAGGAAACACACAATACACAGCACAATGGGAGTCGAAGGAGGGAGTAGAAGGTTTCCTCGGATCATAGTTCATCTGTGGACACAGGAAGTGAGGACGCCACTCACAGCTGCAACACACCCCAGCTTCTCCGGAGCTCGGGGAACTGAGAGAAGCCGGGTTCCAGCCGACTCTCCCGAATGTTTTACACACACACACACACAGGCTAAGGCACCAAAGGTTCCGTGCCACGTAGTGAAGATGGCAGTGGGACATGAGGCCATTTTCACAATGATCCTTGTTATTACAGCTTAATGTAAAAAGCACCACACTATTGACTCAAGAGACTAGGGGACTTTGGGACGTGAGCCCGCAGCATCTCCCTGCTACTAACTCACTGCTGCTAACTCAGAGAAAGTCTCAGAATCACTGGAGTCCAGCCCCGGAACACCACTTCTGCAGAGCACAATACCAAGTCAGTCACATGCCTCAAAGGGTAAGATGCTCAATCTTCATTCAGAAAGGGAAATGGAACCGACATTGGAAGAGGGAGAAAACGGGGAACAGGACAAGAGCCTACCACAGAGGGCCTCTGAAAGACTCTGCCTAGCAGGGTATCAAAACATATGGTGAGACTCATAGCCAAACTTTGGGCAGAGTGCAGGGACTCTTATGAAAGAAGGGAGAAATAGAAAGACCTGGAGGGAACAGGAGCTCCACAAGGAGAGCAACAGAACCAAAAAATCTGGGCACAGAGGTCTTTTGTGAGACTGATACTCCAAACAAGGACCATGCATGGAGATAACCTAGAACCCCTGCACAGATGTAGCCCATGGCAGCTCAGTGTTCAAGAGGGTTCCCCAGTAATAGGAACAGGGACTGTCTCTGACATGAACTCAGTGGCTGGCTCTTTAATCACTTCCACCTGAGGGGGGAGCAGCCTTACCAGTCCACAGAGGAAGACAATAAAGCCAGTTCTGATGAGACCTGATAGACTAGAGTTAGATGGAAGGGGAGGAGGACCTCCTCTATCATTTGGACTGGGGGAGGGGCATAGAAGAAGAAGAGGGGGGGGAATTGAGAGGAGGTGAGGGAGGGGGCTACAGCTGGAATACAAAGTGCATAAACTGTAATTAATAAGAATAGAATTAAAAATAAAAATTAAATCAAATTAAAATTAAAACAAAAGATGGGAGACGGGACAGTAAGTAAGGCCTCTTTCTTATGACTTGCTCGCGTTGAAGCCTGTACTTGTAGGCATTTCCCACATCTGATGTCCCCCACCCCACCACTTTCTCCTTTCTGTGAGTTTTGTTCCATTGGACCTGAAGCTAAGTACCACGGCCCACAGCTCCCAGACCCAGGGTAGACAGCAGAGGATATTTCCAAGTGTCTCCAGCAAATAAATAATAGCCACCCAGGACACAGACCTTTGCTTCAGCAGTTCAGAAGAATTCATTCTCAGCAGAGAAAACTCATTTGCTCATGGCAGCAATTCAAGCTGCTAGCTTCCCAGAGAATATTGCTGGAGCCAAATCCTTTCTCAGTTCCAGAGGTCAGAGGTGAAGCAACTGTGCTTACAGGGCAGAGCTTTTTTATGGATCCCCTTGGCTTTCTGCTCTCTTCTTTACAGCTGATTAACACTCAATGGTCATTTCTTTGGAAAAAAAAAAAAAAAGAAAGAAAGAAAAATTCAATTCCTAGGTTTAATTAACTTCCCCAGCACAGCTTGCTGGAAAGCACACAATGACTTGGGACCTTAGGATCCTCAATTTCTGTCAAGGTAATTCACTGCTGCTGCCGCTGCTAGCTTCCGAATATGATGTCAGGGCTGGGGCACCACAGTAAGGTTTGGACTTACCGTTCAGTTAGCTCAAGTGAGGACTCCCAAATGCTAAGGCGATCAGAGCCAGGAACTTCCTGCTTTAGACTGACGCTTTACCACCCCACCCCATCCCACCCCCGCCAAGCTAAACTCAGTGTTCTCTTCCTCTCTCAACCCAGGTTCACTGACAGCATGGGTTCTGTTAGAACAAACCGCGGCGCATCTCTGTCTCCCTCCTTCTTTGAACAATTAGGAAAACAAATGTTTATAGGGGACTCGGAGAACATAGCTTACCCTACACACGTTTACTAAGTAGCTGTAGATTTAAACAATCATACACGCCTTATCCTTTCATTCCAGCTCTTTTACTCAGAACCACAGCGTTGAAGTGGCGCAGTGTAATAGGTGAGAACGTGAACACTGAGCTGAACCGCCTGCGTTCACAAGAGCTGTGTAAGCAGAGGATGCTCCATGCCTCGGCCGCTCCGTGCGTACAGTCAGGGTACGCTCACAGTATCCACCTTGGGGTTATGCCATCATTCAGTTAAAAATACAGAACAGTGATGGCAACGACCGGGCCCACCTGCCCTTCGTGGTGCCCTTATCCCTGCGGAACCGTCATCACGCTGGGTATGACGTTGCAAATTATCTACAGCCGTCACGGCACCTCTCATAGAGACGTCACCTGTTTCGTGGGTGAGAGGGCCACAAAGGTAAGGCCCCAAATCCCACTCGAGTGGCGTGAGAGCTGGGCACGTCCATCGCAGGTCGGCGCTGAGCAGCTGCAGGGCAAAGTGGCCGCGGCCCCAGCCTGGCTGTTCTGAGTGGGGCCTGGTCCATCACGGGATAGCTAAAGCGAGTTCTGATTTCTGACTCCCTTCAAGGTTTGTTGAAAGCATGCATCTCATCCTTGTTTGTGATTTCTGCTCCTGGAAAAACTCCAGGACACCGAGGAAGGAAGAGATTCCCAGAGGTCAGTGCCGGGCTCACTGCTCTGAGTGTAAGGCCCTTTAACCCCTTGAAATTGAATGCGGTAAGGAACACCCACTGTCTTCGTGTGAACCGGCTTGGTCACCATTCTGTCTGTCCCCTCGGCTGAGTAATGCGCTCTGTCCGTACGCAGGACTTGAGATTTACGGTTGGAAAAAAATGCCCTAAAAATGATTCAGAATGAAAGGAGAAGTTACTGCACTGAGAAAGACTCGGAAACACTGCAGAGTGATGTTGGTAGAAGGAACTCTGCCCGGCCAGTTTGGCAGAGTGCTTTTCTTGAACATAAAACCAGCTCTAGAGGCTAGAAAAGCCTTGGGTCATGGCTTAGCAGGCAGAAATCTCCTGATTTCTCATACATGTAGTACAATAATGACTAATCTTACAAATTAAAACCTTAGAAGACAGGTTCAGTGGCTCATAGCGGTTGTCTTGTTTGTTTATTTGTTTGCTTGTTTGTTTGTTTGAGACAGGGTTTCTCTGAGCCAAGGTTTCTCTGGCTATCCTGTAGACCAGGATGGCCTCGAACTCAAAGACCTGATTGCCTCTGCCTTCTGAGTACTGGAATTAAAGGTGTATGCCACCACTGCCTGGTTCTCATACCTGTAATCCTAACACTTGGGAGACTGAGGCAGGAGGATTGCCTCAAATTTAAGGCCAGCTTAGGATACAGAGGTAAGGGGGACAAGTGTACTTCCATACGATTGAACATTTATGACGTAAGCCTGACCGTTTCAAGGTCACAGATGCCTCAGACTCCTGGGAATAGAAAGGTCTTCCCTGGATCAGGCTTAGGGAAATGGCAAGAGCTTCTCCTTGACAGAACAGTTGCCACTTTGCTAAAAACGCAAAACAGCATGTGCAGGCAGTGTCGACCAGGCTCTCTCACCCCATCTGTCTGGAAGATCCCAGCCCCCTGAGCCTGCCTCCCTACAGAGCCCCCATCCTGAGACCAGCCAAGCTCACCTCCCTGTTTATGCTTTATATAATAAATACGGTGAGTAGCCAGGCTGCTGGTTCGTCTCCACCCAGGCTCAGGGCCCACCTGATCCCAGCGATACCTTACTGTGTCTGTCATTTTCAGTCTCCTGTTATTCCCGGTCAGATCTCCAAGACCGCTGAGCCATGCAGGCCATAGCACAGAAAGAAACCCTGTTTCAACAACAACAAAGATAATTAATTAAATGAGCAAAACAAAAATAAGCCTTACTTTGATGGCCTATGTTATACTCTAACGTACTATTGACAGCCTGAGTCCAAAATAACAACTTTAAAATTGTCTTCAGTATTTCAGATTTTCAATGTATGCAAAGACAGGTTCTACCTGTATTGAGATTTAGCTCATTTTAACACTAATCTACTTTTAAGACATTGTGCACATGTCATGAATGCATTTATTTTGGGAACAACAACAACAACAAAAGTACATTAGTTTTGTGAGCTGAAGGTTTTGATGTATAATCAAATTATTTGAATATGAGTCAAAATAAATTCATTTCCATTAAGATGCATTAAAGAAGGCCTGACTGTCCCCTACACCAATACCTCACAATAGAACACAGACCCCAGAATGTAGAACAGGCACCAATCAAACCCATGGCTTCCTCCCAGCCACCAAGGCAGATCCCAAGCCCATGTTGCTACACTCTCTCCAGTGGCTTTCAAGCAACTTCCACTGAAGCCATCCAGACAAACTCGACTTCCAGTCAGCCTTTGTCCATTTAGGATCCGACGTCTCCATAACCTTAATTCCAAACCTTATTTTTCTTATGTAGAGGTACAGAGTTAGGCAGCCTGCTTTGAGGCTCATGGAGCTCGGGGGAGACTGTCATGAATTCTTACCAGCATTCTGACACCACGGGTTTGGGAGCTAGGGAGATGGGTCTCATAGTTCAGCCTTGAGGAACCATTTCCCAGATTAGCACTTGGCTTTCATTCACTCTCAGCTTGTAAGCTTAGCGACGCTCTTCTGACTCAATGGAGCATGGCATGCCCATATGGGCAGGGTTCTCTATCAGCACAAGGGGAAGAAGTCCTGGTTATCAGTAACTGACACTTCCTCACTTTTCACTTCTCCCTAATTATGGCTGTTAAGTTTTCCGGATCCTATCAGAAGAGCAGCTCATTAACTTTAATTATTTTTCAAATTCATTGGCTCCATTGTAGTCTGAAGCTGGCAGGTGCCAGTGGGTTTTTATTGCAGAAATTAATTAGCAAGCAAGTGGAAGGCCTTGGTAGCTGATACTTATCTTTCTCCTCCCCATTGAGAGTAGACGTAAGACTCAGAAAATGGAGGGAGAAAAGGTACAGAGGAAGTATCCAGGACACAGGGAAGCCACATCTGCCGCAGGCAGGGGCGCAGCACTTGGTTTCTAGTCCATTGTCTTTACAGCTGAGTCACCATGAGCCGAACAGTCAGAGTAGCCCAGATCTAGTTATCAGATCACCTCTGGCTGCTGTCTACATCAAGCTGATTAAGTAGAAAATGGCGCTTAGAAAGCTGAATTAGAATCTCTCTGCGTGCAGTCTGTCAACGTGTGCTTCCAACGGCCTGTGCAAGTCCTTTGCTCTAGGACATGACCCTGATACTCTTTATTCACCAATGTGGTTAACCCACTGTTGCAGACCCATGTCTGTTCCAGCTACTATTTTTAAAAGCAATATTTGGGAAAAGTAGTACTCCTTACCATAGCTAGATGCTCCGTTCCATGGTATCCGTCCATAGGAGAGCTCTCTCTTTCTCTCTCTCTCCTTCCCTCCATGTGTGTGTAATTTATGTCATAAAATATGTACAACATTTAACTAAAATTTCCACAAATATTTTCTCCAAAGAGTTCAACAATATGTCAGCAAGGATGTCCACTATAGCATTAATTGTGGCAATTAAACAGTAGAGAAACAACAACAAAAACCCCCAGGCCATATAATAAATAGGTGAACTCTAGTCTAGCCATTAGAGTACTAACACCACCAGAAGCAACAGGACACCTGACAGGGTGAAATGTTTACCACTTACTATACATTACAGAACATCAACGATGTTGGCCTAGTCTTCAGTACTGATATTCATTTATAAGTTATGTCAGAATCACAGCAACATTTCAATTTGCATCCCTGCATATTCTCACATTTTTAAAAGCTCTCAACATTGAACATCTTCTGTAAGTATTCAGAAAAGGAACTTACATAATTTTTTTTAAGTAACAGTGAAAGCAGCCTCCCTGCAGCATAGCAAATAGCATCACTGCTGCAGTTTTTGTGAGCAGGCCTTGTTGTTCCTAATATTCACAGGGAAGGTGCCTGTGATTCATCAAGGGCCCTAAGTAGCAGGCTGGGATATTGTGCACATGTTATTCCTGCCGATTATGACAATAGTCCCATAAGGTGACACTGTTGTTCTTATCATTATGAATGAGGACTCAATTCCTTAATTTATCTCAACTGCAAACTGACCCCAGAGCCGGAATCCACATCCTTGGGTTTAGTGATGATAAACTAATTTCAGTGGTCATCTTGATGAGATGATTAACTAGGTGCCGCTGGCTAGCCTTTCAGGGGCCGGGGTTTACCTTAAACAGGTTGATGTGGAAAGACCTGCCCACTGTGAATGGCACCATTCCCTAAGGTTCTGAATTGTATAAGGAGGAGGAATTGCTAAGCAGCTGCATTCATCTCTCTCTCTGCTCCCTGACTGTGGACACAATGCTTGTAAAATTAACAGGACACATAGTGGGTGACAAGAGAGGATCAGTAGTGGGTGCCATTGTAGCGCGTGAGTCATAGGCAGGTGCTCTGACCTAAGCCCCCTCTTCCCTTTGCCCTCTTGCCAATGCTTCCCATTGTCCTAAACCAACTAAAAGCCAGAGGTCGGGGTAGTCTGGTGAGGTAGTTCGTACCACCCAGTTTCTGAGCACTGAAGGAATTAACCTGGAGGCCAAATAGAGGAAATGATAGCAATCCCATTATCCCATTTGCTTCTCTAGCCTTTTCTGAACCTTTGGAACCAATCTCAGTAGCTAAGGTCGGTCAGCACGGCACTGCTAAAACAGCCACAGAGGCTCTTCTGACACCTCCTCCCGCTGATGGTGTTGTCATGCTGGAAGTACTGCCAGAAACAGGAAAAAAAAAAAAAAGATAGTACCTCACTATCTGCTGTTTTCCAGCCCTCCTCCAGTGCCTTGAGTTGACAAAACCAGTTCAGAAGCCAATGACTAGAAATCGTGCCACATGTATGTCTGTCGTTCACATCATTTTTAGCCCCTTGATACAGAACAGTAATGTTACCCAGGCTCAGTAGTTTACAGACAACAGCACAAAATGAATACAAGGGCCAAACGAAATGGCTGAGAATCAAATCAAAGCACAGAGAAGAAAGGTGTCTTTTTGGCTCATAGGTTCAATCCATAGTTGTTCCCACTGATTTCAGACCTGTTGTTTGGCAGCCTAGCATGGCAAAAAAAAAAAAAAAAAAATCACACAGTAGAACAAAACTGCACAGTACATGGCGTAGACGTGAAAGAAAAAAGAGGCGAACAACTCCCAATATTGTCCAAGGGTGCATTTCCAAGGACCTCAACCCTCCATCAGACCCCACCTCTTAAAGATTTCATCACTTCCTGATTGCCCCAATCACTTAGCACACAGACCTCGTGTACACCCACCCAAATGATGCCAATACTTTTTTCTCTGGTCTAACATCTTTAAGACACATCCAGATTGGTGCAGGTATCTCTAGCTGATTCATTTTAGCTACAGCACAGAATTCAATAATGTATTTCTGTCTGGGAACTAGTAAAAGGAGGAACACTAAGTTACTGGGACTGGTGCATGAGTTATGAAGATAATATACGGCAGATGCCAAACACTGGGTAAAATTGGATTGTAGGAAAGTGTGTCCAAATGCTGTTCCTCTCATCATTCAACACAGATTTATCAAGTGCCTATCATGTCCTTAAGCACCGTGCTTGACAGAAAAGACAGGAAATCAAACATGACCTGGTCCCTGCTCTCTAGTTGCTGACACACAAGCAATTAGATATATGGTTTCCATCAGGAGAGACAATGCAACAGGCAAGGCATCATTAAATCCAATAAATTAAAAAAGGAACTACACAGCAATTTCGGCTTTAGATTTAAACTTTTCTAAATACTGTACTGATAAAATACTGTACTACAAGTCAAATATACATGCTTAGTATAATAATTAAAATAATGCCACCCAAGGGCTTATTTTTTTTAAATATGGAACGCTTCATGGCAAAATAGAATAGCTTCTTTTTTGGAAAAAGAAAGTATTATCACAAATTAAATGAAAAAAATACTAGGGATATGTTTTAAAATGCACTTGAAATACTTTGGCAGCTTTCTTAATAAAACTTTAAGCAAGATTAGTGGGAAATCACCTTAACATGACAGACAAGTGAACAAACACTTCAAGCAAGCATTGCCATCTAACCAAGAGAAAGGCTGCTCTGATGCTCACCACCTTTTGGACACTTCAGTGGTAGGTTAGGAAGAAATGAAAGGGGCTGGGGAGGTGGTTCAGAGAGAGAGAGAGAGAGAGAGAGAGAGAGAGAGAGAGAGAGAGAGCGAGCGAGCGAGAGCACTTACCTCGTACACACAAGGCCTGAGCTGGATAGCACTAAGGGATGAAATGATGTGCTTTAATAAAGAACAGAATACATACTGCTTAAGAAGCGTCCAGACATTGCTTCCTCTGATGGTTAAGTTTTGTCAGCTTGACACAACTCAGAAGCACTGGGGGATGACAGTCTCAATGACGGATTGCCTGCATAGGGCTTGCCTGTGGACGCATCTATAAGGGGTTACCTTAATTAAGTTCATTGATGTGGGAAGATCATGAAAATCTATGAAACTGTCAAAGGAGATAGGAAGGCATGGTAGTCAGTCAGCACACAGAAGGCATGGCACCTCTGCGGTTCTCAGTGCAGAAAAGACTTCTGGACTTGGGGGTCAAAATTGCTGCTTCTGGTTCTGCTACACGTCAGCTTCCGTGACTGAGTCAACTCACACTCTCTCCCTTCCTTCCCCTGAAAGGAGAGAGTGAAAATCCTTGCCATAGAATCAAACAAGAAGAGTTTGACCCTGCTCTGCAAAATAAATGGCAATGCCATTGGCCAGTATATCTAACAAGTTTAAGATGTTATTGCAATCATTAAAAGACACCGACAGTTATTAGCACTCTGCCTGTATTAGTTGCTTTTCTCTTGCTGTGATTTAAAAAAAAAATTGCAATACCCTGACCTGACAAAAACGAAGTTAGGGAAGAGTTTATTTGGGCTTATGGTTCCAGACCCGATAGAGTCCATCTTAATATGGAAAGCATGGCAGCAGGAGCATGTGGCCAGGCTGGTAGTCAGGAAGCAGACTGATCACATTTCATCTGCACACAGGAAGTAGACAGAGACCAGGAAATAGAGCCAGCCCAGCTGTAAAACTGCAAAGCCTGCCTCCCAAGTGACACACTTCCATTTCTCCAGCAAGGCTCCACTTCCTGAAGTTTCTGTAGCCCTCCCAAACAGTACTACTAGCTGGGGACCGAGTGTTCAAACATGAGGGGTGGGGGGGACGTTTCCTAGTCAAACCACAGCAGTAATGTAGAAGACGATATAAATCACAGATGAGGGCCTGAATGCTAGAAGATATGTCTGTCCAGCCTTCCCTCCACAGACATCTCCAAGATAGATTTGTTTGGTCCACAAAATATTGGCTCATTAAAACAATGTTAATTCGTTGCTAAAAGTGATGGATTTTGGATTTTGTATAAGAACTTTGAGGGGGCTGGGGAGATGGCTTGGAGGTTAAGAACACTGGCTGTTCTTCCAAAGATCCCAAGTTCAATTCCCAGCAACCACGTGGTGGCTCACAACCATCAATAGTGAGATTTGGGGCTCTCTTCTGGTGTACAGGAAGAATGCTGTATAAATAATAAATAAATCTTTTTTAAAAAGTGATATATTTTTAAAAAAAGAACTTTGAGGTTGAATTCTTCTTGAGAAACCACATTTGACAATACTGGTAGCCAGATCAGTTAGAAAGGAATCGAAATAGCCATTTTTCCCATGTCCCACACTACTCACACTACCCCCATTTCTCTTAAACCCTGCCCAGTTCATCCTGGCTATGGAGGAATGAATTTGTGATACTTGGTTCCATCAATAATTTAGCATTACTAATAATGCATCAGTATTTGCAAACAACACTCTGTCCACACTAGAGCAGTTCACTGTTTCTCTTCTTAATAATGTCGCTCTCACCCGGTTATATTTCAGTACACTTTCTTTTATTTTGATCACATTTTATTTATTTATTTATTTATTTATTTATTTATTTATTTATTTATTTATTTATTTAGGGGTCAGGTGAGAGGCACATGGGTGCATTAGCAGATATCAGAAGACAATTTTGGGGAGTCAGTTCTCTCCTTCGATCACGTGGCTCCCAGGGGTCAAAGGTTGGTCACTCCATGTACTGAGCCATCTTGCTGGCTACCAGTATACTTCTCAAAAAATGGCTCAAGTCGGTGCATGGGTGGGTTTGTAGCCTTCGGGCCCCCCTTCTCTGAGAAGAAGGAGACGGGGGGGACGGAGGCAGGACTGGGAGGAGAGGAAAATGAGGGTTGGGATTAGGGGGTAAGGTGACTGAATTTAAAAAAGGTCTTTTGAGACCAATAGAAAAAAAATGGCTCACGTCATAGTTGTCAAACCGAGAAATTTTTATAACCCCAGATGCACCCCCATCGTATCCTCCAAGGAAATCACTTGTTAACAGCATCATAGAATGGAAGAGTTTAGTCTTAACAGGAAACCAGGAGTCTCCTTAGGGAGGAGGAATGTCTTCTCAGGCCCTTTGTACCCTGAAAGTCTCTTGACACACTTGTGTCCTTGAGATAAGAGACCCTCAGCATTTGCCCTTGCATATCACCATACACATTATATTTTAACAGCGTGACTGGCATTGTCCGGCGATAGAGAACACGGGAAGAATAAATAGCCTGAGATGACAACATAAGCTTCAACCCACCACACAAGAACAACTGTCGGCTTCCTCCACGAGACAATAGGATTTGGCGCAGCTCATGGACTTCATGTCTTCGCAATATCAAGGGAGAAAACGCCAAAACAGCTCATCAGGCAAGGAAGGTAAGTGTCAGGCATAGGTCATTAGAGTTCCTGCTGCACTAATTACTGAGTTCTGTCTGTGCCTTTCATCTTCAAAGGACCCACAGGTAATAATCAATGTAAGCAACAGTCCCTCAAATCGGGCAACGTTGCTATTAAGATTCAGAGCATGGGAATAGTTGAAAGAGGCAATCAGTCTTTCATCTGCAAAAAGCCAGACAGGCTACTTTGAATAATAAAGGTTTTAGGTAAAAACATACAGGGTAATAAACAATGGGATGTCAAGATGGACCATGTACAATTAGGTTCTTTAATCCCAACACAAGGGAGGCAGGAACAGGTATGTTTCTGTGAGTTCAAAGGTCAGCCAGGGCTACACAGTGAGACCCTATCTCAAAAATAAATAAAAATAAACAAACAAACAAAAAAGAAAACTAAGAAGAAAATCTTCATAATCTTGGTTTGGTGTTGTTTTTACATTAATAGCAAAATATGATAGATCAGACTTTATCAAAATTTAGAAGTTCTGTTTTGTGATTGATACGGTTAGGAGTATGAAAACTAGGGAAATATTTATAAGTCACATGTTTGGGAAAGATTCACATCCAGAACATACAAATAACCCATAAAAACTAAACAATACAAAACTAAACAACCTAATTTAAATATAGGGAAAAATCTAAATGGACAATTCAACAGGGAACATAAGGATGGCATTTAACCCATGAAATGGTGCTTAATCACATGGCTCCTCAAGGGAGGAGATGGAAATTAGCTACTCCTACACACCTACCTGAATAGTCAACCTCCCCAAAACAGCTGAAGGTGAAGATCAGTGGTATAGCAGTTACCTACGCTCAAAGCATTTGTTTTAATCCTTGATGACAACACCAACAACCAACGTCACACATACGCAAAGTGATAAACAGCAAATGTTGCTGAGGAAGGGGTTGATGGGGTTGCTCACCGCTTGTAAGTGGACGTGTAAATCAGTACAGCCATTTCATCCAGCATCTTCCTTCCTCATTTCCTTCCTCCTTCTTCTCTTTTTTTTAGGTATGGTCTCGCTAGTATCCATAGATGACTTGAAACTTGCTACGTAAGCCAGTTGACTGCAGACTCACAGGGCTCTGCCTGCATCTGTCACGGTCTCTGTGGTGCTGGGATTAAAGGCATGCGCCACCACACCTGGTTCAAGGAAAGCTACTTTTTTTTTTTTTTATTGTTTAACATGTGTGACTGTTTTGCCTTGGTGTAGATACACGCACCACATAGCATGCCTGGTGCCTGAGGTCAGAGGAGGGTGTTGGATCACCTGGAACTGGAGTTCCTCATGGCTGTGAGCTATCACATGGGTGCCGGAAGTTGAACTTGGCTTCTCGGCAAGAACAAGTGCTCTTAACTGTCGAGCCATCTGTCGAGCCCCAAGGATAGACACTTTAAAAGACAGCTTCCGTCTGGAGAGATGGCCGAGCAGTTAAGAACACAGCCTGTTCTTCTGGAGGACCCAGGGTTTGATTCCCAGGACCCACATGGCAGCTCACAATCATCTGTAATTCCAGATCCAGGAAATGTGACACCCTCTCTGGCCTACTTGGCACCAAGCAAGGAAGTGTTATACACATGGGTGTGCACAAAAAACACCCAAACACATAAAACCGAAAGAGAGCTTGGAGTTGTTTCTAAAGTTAAACACACACTTAGCCAAATACAGCCCTGGGGGTGGGGTGGGGGGATCTATCCTTCATTTTAACTCAAGTGAATAAAAAAGTATGTCTACACCAAACATATACATGATTGCTATGGCAGCTTCCTTGATGAGTAAACAAAGCAAGACTGGAAACTATGTATCCTTCAACAGGTGAATGGCAAAGCAAAGCAAAACAAAACAAAACAACACAAAAAAACACAGCCACAAAGGGGAATGCCGTTCAGTGATAAGCAAGAAATATTGAGTTCACAGAGTGTGGAGTTTTTGCTTGACTGTATGTACCATTCCTTTTGAGGCATGGTCTCAAATAACTCAGGGTGGCCTCAAACTTGCTGAATAGCTGAGGATGACCTTGAACTCCCTATCCCCCTAACTTTACCTCCCAAATGTTGAGATTACAGGTGCATGCCACCATACCGGGCTTTTCTTTTGCTTTCTCTCCTTTTTAAAAGAAAATCATTTATGTATTTGATTAAGATTAAGACAGGGTCTCTCATAGCCCAGTCTGACCTCAGATTCACTATACAGCCTAACCTGGCCATGAACTTTTACTCCTGGTTCTCCACCTCAAAAAAACGCTATGTTAAAGGCATGAGCATTTGGCTTCACACATGGATCTTAAGTGAATTTTTCAAAATAAAAGAAACCATACCTAAAAGGCTATGTGTTGGACGGTGCTAATCTGGAAAAGGCAAAATTATGAAAGTCTAAGTATAGAAGAAAGATTAGTGGTTCCTCACAGTTAAAGGGAGGCGTGATTAGGCAGGGGACACAGGTTCAATCCGGGCAACAAAGCCTGCCATTTTTCATTCCACCAGTGCTAAGTAAAAAATAAGCAGGCATGGGGCCATTTGGATATAAATAAATGACAAAGAGAAAACTTCCCCACATATTAGATAATTTAATCACATAACATCTCTTCCCCCAACACGTATGCTCCTCACTCCTTGAAGGCGTCTAGAAACGGTGACTTGCTTCCTTGGGAAAGGGTAAATGGTAATTTCCTAGTAACCAGACAGGAAAGCATACAGTGTAGTTTAATAACCGGGGACGCCCCTTGGCTTGGGGGATGAACGGAACCCTCTTCTAGAATGCATTTGGCAGCTTGGGACCCTTACCTGCATGTACTATGCACACACACCTCTCCTAGCAAAGTTTCTCAAAACAAAGGACACTCGCCTGCATTAAGCAACATGCACACCTGGCTCTAAACAAAGAAACAACTTCCTCCTCTCCTCAGCAACTGTCAGTCATGGTTTCTATTCAATCCCACTTTGGTGCTATATTCAGGTAGGAGGTTAGGGAAGCCAGTCCAGTCTAAATCGGTTTGGGGTACAACTGCAGTAAGACAAAATTGTCTTCTACATAAAATTTTAGGGAGACTCCTATTTACCATATTCGCCTATGCATAATTGGGCATGTATATAACTGAACTCAGATGCATCATGGGAAAGGGCTTGTCAATCAATACAGAGAACCACCTAGCACTACAGCCCCTAGCAACCAGACAGCTACTTTTTTTGAACCCCATAAAAGGAAGCCTCCAATCAGAGCCTTTGAGCACTATCACTTGCCTGCAGATTCTCTTGGCAGCATATTCCTTTCTGATTTGTACCATGCCTTTGCTTTTGAATAGTTGCATTGCTACTCTGTAAATCTGGGTGTGCCTTTGCTCCAGTCCTTGTATAAGAAACCAAGAACCTGCAAGCGCCTGGTCTGGAGTCTGACTCTCAAAACCATAAAGGCAGACAGCATTGTAAAGTGGGTGGGTAACATGGTCAACAGTAACCCAGGTTCACAGCACAGAATCCAGATATGACGGCGAGAACGGACTTCCCATCTCTAGTGTAGTTCAGCAGAACCCGTAACCCCAGTCTAATCATGAGAAAAACAGCAGACATGCTCAAATGGAATATAGGTTTTTAAATGTCTGAGCAAGGCTTTTTGAAACTGTCGTGGTCATGAAAAATGGGAAAGCTTAAGGCATAGTCACAAGCCAGAGAAGACAAAAGGACGCATGACCGATAACTGTGGTATAGGATTGTGAAACGGGAAAATGTGGAAAATTGTGGGAAAAGCAGAAACTTCAGTTCATGATGCAAATGCGGGCTTCCTGGGGTTAACAAATGCATGATGTTGACATAAGATTAACAATTGGAAAAAAGGTGACGAACACATGGGAACTGTGTGTACTGTCCACGACTTTTCTGTGACTCTAAGAACAGTTCCAAGAAAACAGCTTGCTTCAAAAATAAAGAAACAAGCCAAGCACGGTAGCACACTTGGGAGGCTGAGGCGGAATTGTGAGTTCAAGACCAGCCTGAGCTGCACAGCGACTTCCAAATCAGCTTGAGCTACACACTGAGACTTTGCCTCAGGAAATAAATAACTTTGACAATAAGGAACAATCAAAGGAACACGAGAATATCAGTACAACCTGAGTCTGATGACCATTCAGTTTCCCACGGGATCCATCCTGTGTGTTAAATCAGCCCAGGTTTATTCGGCATTGCTGTGTGTCAGAATCATCAGAAACTCACCTCTAAAGCGGGCATAGTAGCACCTAGACTTTTACATTTTTATAGTTCCTGATAACCACCCAGGGTAGAAAGCCAACCCTCTATGGCTCCCTGTTAACACTGCACTCACACTAGCCAGCACCCCTTCAACGCTGCTTACTGAGACGCTGTTTTCTGTCAATCCTCCGTCACCACAAAAGACGCAGGCGAACACCAGCCACAGCTGTCATTCTAATATGCAAATCCGTGAACACTGTGTTTCTCTTTGCATTTGCCAGTTCCCAGACAGCTGTCTGTTCATCGGCTCAGCCCAGCTCCCTCTCTCCTGTGTTCTATGGGGCAGGGCTCCTGCTATAATGCCACTTCCTGGGTTCCTTGTTAAATGGAGTCAGGCATTACCTGAAGGTCATCAGTCCTCCTGTTGTCTGGGCAGTGGTGGCCGGACTCCTGTGGCTATTTTGCTAGTAGCAAAGCAGACTCCATTAGGAAGGGGTTGCCTGTGAAATGACCCCCTTATCTGATCTACTCAGGAAGGGTTGCTGCCCACACATGGGGAGCCAGCTGTTCCCAGGTTATGAGCAGGGAGATAAGGCTGCATTCATCAGTGTGAGCTACTTATTTATGATAATTCAGGATTGACAAAACCCAGATGAAACATGTGAATGCTGGTTCTTCAGAAGTAAATTGCTTCCGATCTGATTGGGTTTAGCCTGTGGGTATCTAGTTTTTTGTTTCGTTTTTTGCTGCCTGTGAGGTTTCAAAATGCCAGCTTGCCTGCAGCAGATTCTGACTCAGACTGTGACCAGTGTAGACAGTAATTCCCCACATAGTATATATTTACATTAGCTTTGGCAGCATCCTTGGGATCTTATTCTTTGCCTTCCATTTGAGCGTATTTCCCAGCTAAATGAAGAAGGCAAACTGGTACCAGGAACAGGAGTGATGGTTATATTTTTTAAATTCTCAAATCTCTGCCTCACCTGCTACTAAGTGCCACTGAAGACATAAGAGATGTTTTGGTGAGGCAGAAATAGGAGCCACAGTAACTGAGTGTTTGTGAACCTATTCTCTACATTCACTTAATTCAAATCAATCATATTTTAAATGTACTTATTTGGGAAAATAAGAGATTGAAGCAGGGAATTTGCACATGCTAGGTAGACACTAACTGACAAATACAGTACATTCGAGACCTAAAAGTGAAAGGGTGCAATCATACTGCACCCCCTCCATGCTCTACCATGAGCTACATCCCTGGGCCCCCTGACATAGGATTCTTGGCCCAAGTGAAAGACAAGCCTATGGTGATGGCCATGGTCTTACCAGAAACGAAAGGTCTAACTGTTCCAAGAACACAGAATGAGAGAGAGCTGTTCCAAACTGAGGGTTGAAGAAGTTCATTCAAGATGGGCCATAAAGGACAGGGTTTCTCTTACTAGGAAAAGGCATTCAAACACAGAGAACTGCATGAATAAGTCAAGATAAACACTGTGTGTCAGAAGGGAGATCATGTCCATTCTTGTTTACTTGGACTTTTCTCTTGCCATGGAATTGATTTGCCCTTGTCCCCCTCCCTCTGTTGCTGACGACGATGATTCCTTCATTCATATTGGAACCAGAGTTTCCAAGCTTTCATCATGGACTAGGGACCAGCAGCTCCCTAGGAGCCTTCTGGGCTTCTGGCAGCAGACTGGGACCACTGAGACATCCTGCCTTGTAGACGGGGTGACCACTGGTTGTCAACCCCCTGTGAGAGACAGCCATTGTGGGACTACCCCAATGGTTGAGACATTCAGCGTTAAGGACCAGTGACTACTGAGTTCTCAGCTCTTAAGAGTGATTCTTCTCTGGTTACTATTTTAAGCTGATATATTTATATGTATGTGTGTGTATATACATACCCAAATGTATACATATGTGTACATATACCCAAATTTACATAAAATATATATTCCAACTTAATACCCGGTCTCCTGATTCTGTTTCTCTAGAAAACACTGACAAAAACAGCCGGGCTTGCTTATGGTCTATCAAAGATCCACTGCTGTAATCTGCAAACTGTGGCGAATGTTTAAGAAAAACTGGCCCACCCCCCTCCCAACCCTGTCTTTGTCTGTCTACCTGTCTGTTTCTGTCTCTCTCGTGTGTGTGTGTGTGTGTGTGTGTGTGTGTGTGTGTGTGCGCGCGCGCGCGCGCATGCACATAAGGACATGTGCAGAGGCTAGGGGAGGTCAGTGTGTGTTCTGATCTCACTTTCTGACTTAGTTCCTTGAAATGGGATCTCTATGAAGGTGGGGCTAGGCTGGTGGCCAGCAAGCCCCTGAGATCTTTCTGTCTCTGCTTCCTGCCGCAATGGACTCCTGCAGCAGTGGACGGGCTTTTTCTGTGGGTTCTGGAGGTCTACACTCAGGTCTTTATGCTCACGCAGCAAACACTTTCACCCACTGAGCCATCTCCCGACCCCTGATCTAAAACTCTGCCAACTTAGCATATCAGCACCATGAAGAAGATTATGAACTGCCCAGCAGGATAAGATCATTATCAGCAAATCCATTTCTTATATTTATTGTCTTGTATTAAATATGTATTCACTGTATTAGCGGCCAGGCATTCTGGTAAATATTAGCAACATGGAGCCAACTCCACTGTGCTCTCTGCTCTTGAAAAGCTGCATGGCTGAGCTTTCATTTATTCAATTATGTGCTTGTCGGACCTTCTACAGATATGATAATTGGTTTATTAGCAGCAAAGAGAGAAATGGTATTTCATTTTCAACTTTTAAAGAACAATATTATTTAAAAAGGCATTCCTTGAGCATTATAGAATATAAAACCAGCCAAGACAAAAACAGACAAAATTTCTGTTACCACTCAGAGGTCAATACTCTGAGCCCTTGGTTCATATCTTCCCAGACAGTCATATGTAGAGGAACGAGCTAATATTTACTTTATTTTTAAGAAACGATTTTATATGCCTATAGGCTCAGTCTGTCTTCTAGACAGATCCCCCCAATAATTAACTTCCTTTTCATAAAAATAAATATTTCTCTTCTAAGTCTGATATTCTAACAACCATATTCAAGTTTCTCCAGTTGAGCCAAAAATGCCCTTTACAAGCCAGGCACGGTGGCTTCTCAGCTACTCAAGCACTGAGGCAGGAGAATCCCTTAAAATCATAGATTTAAAACTAATCAGAAAAACACAAGATGCCATCTCAAAACAAACCAAACTAGAGCATTTCCTTTACAACTAATTGGTCAATTTCTTAAAAAAAAAAAAAAATTCTGATGTGTGTGTGTGTGTATTCACCCGGAGACCAGAAGAGGGCGCCAAGCTGAAGTTATAAGCATTATAAACAGCCTGATGTGGCTGCTGGGATCTGAACTCCCATCCACATGACTGCGCAGGAAACACTTTGAAGCTTCCTCTCCCAGGAATTTTTTCAGATTGGCCTTCTGTTAGCTTTCTGCCACATACCAAAACACCTCAGATGATTAAAGGAAGAAAGATTTATTTGGCTTGTGGTTTCAGTTCATAGTTGCTGGCGCCATTATTTTGGGGCAAAGCCATTCAACTCGGGGCAGCTGTGAAGCAAAGAGAGGAAGGAAGGGGCAGGGTCCTAGTATCTACTTTAAGCGTAAGCTCCGGTTTACCTCCAGTAGACCCCACCTCTTAAAGGTTCCTACACCTCCACAGGCTAGTGACCAGACCTTTAAGCTCTGAAGCCTTTCAGTCCTTTAAGCTGGACCGTCTAACTGAAGGTGTGTGTGGGAAACCATTAAAAATCAATTGGGATGAGAATCCTTCACCCTTAATGGTCGTTTACCTTGCAAAATGCCAAAGGCAGCTAATTGGATGGCACACCATCACCGGGAGTCAAACTAACCACTGAAATCTGGTAGTGGGGGAGCACTGTAAGGAGCATAGGGATCAGACTTTGCTACTTAAGAGAGGGGCGTTGGGGCAACAGGCAAAATTCCAAGGAAATCCAACTTTGCCTCCCTTTCTGGCGTAGCTCCAAAGTGTTCTATCAGGATGAGAAGAAAAACAACAACAAAACTTGGGACAGATGTTAAGAGAGAACACTGCTCTTTATAAAAAAACAAAACAAAACCCAAAAAAACTAAAAGTGAGCTGAGAATACTTGATATTCCCAACCCAAGAAAGCCACTGCGAACTGCCCTCAGGTATACAATCTTTTTAAACAAGGCTTAAAACAAACCGAGTGCCCGGCGTGTTCGGCATTTGTTCCCTTCCTTTTCTGCCTCTGGCCGCCAGGAGGAGCTGCAACCAAGCAACCTCCTTGCCGGGAACGTTCCAAGCGCGCCTAGATGAGTCTTGTCCGCTCCGGGGCCCCGTAGCCCGGCGTCGCGCTCGGCGCTACACTTCCGCTCTCTCGCGCGCCCGCCTAGGTTCCTCCCCCTCCGCCGCCCGCCAGCCGCCCGCCTGCGGTTCTTGTCGGCTCCCGGAAGGGGGCGCTGTTTGCGGCGTCGCAGCGGCCGCGGCTGCCCGGCGACGATCTCCCGGCGGGCTGTGCGGCCCGGCTCGGGCGGCTGCGAGTGCCACGTCCCAAGTGCTACGCGGAGTCGCGGAGCGGGCGGTGCGCGAGGCGGAGCAGCGCTGAGCCGGCCGGGCCGTACGGATCGCCCGCCGCCATGGGCTCCTCGCAGAGCGTCGAGATCCCGGGCGGCGGCACGGAGGGCTACCACGTCTTAAGGGTAAGGGCTGCGGGGCCGGAGGCCTGGGGGACGCCGGGGCGGCCAGGCCCGAGTCCGCGGAGCGTCCTGGGCGCGGCTGCCGGCGACGTGGCCCGGGGACCCGCCACCCTGGCTCCCGGCCCTCCGCATGGCCTCGCCGCGCCCTGACCTGAGCCTCAGAGTGGGGAAGGGCAGGGGCCACACCGCCTCCGGAGGGGCCGGAGCCCGTACCTGGTTCCGGGGACGGTGACCGGCCGAGCCACAGACTAAGCGGGGGTGCCACGGCAGGTGTTGGTTCACCTCGGCGCCCCCTGGGTTGTTTGGAAAGGCCACCTGGGCAGGAAAAGGCGGCCGAATGGCCTCGAACTAGATTTGCCGGACTTGAATTGACTTGATTTTTGATAGGACTTTTCCGCTCCGGGTCGCTCCCGACCCTTCCAGATCTCTTCAACATTTCCTGGAGGAGAGCAACTTCCCTTCTTGTTCCTAAAATGAAAAGGGGGAGATTAAGGTTTAGGTCGGTGTAGTAAAAAGTCACGGGGAGGAACGTTTCCAAAATAACCGGGCTTGCTAGGGGAACGCAGCGCCGGACACCAGAGGGCAAAGACACATCCTCTTTGTGAATGGTCCTTTTCCTCGGGCAGCCAGGAATGCGGTGACACCTGTGTGAGTGCTAACATGAACTGTGGACAGAGTGGCCTCAGTCAGCCTCGCCATTTAGGGAAAGTACAGCGTCAAAAGGTGCGAGGTTCTCAAGCAAGACGATCTTCCCTGAGAGTGTGCTTGCTACCTTCATTTTCTGCCCTGGGTCTCATGTTCTGAATGCGATAACGTTCTGAAGTAACCCACATCCATTCTGATGGCCTTTCCGTTCCACTCAGCTTCTCTAAACCCAGCTTTTGCTAGGTAGAATAGTTTTTCCATGGTGTTTCTCCATAAGCCGTTTTACTTTTCCTATTCCCTTCAACCGACCAAACTCCTAAATCCCACACTAATAGGGAAAATAGAAAGAACTGCCGCATCCAGGATTCAGAGGACAACTAATGGCAGTGCTTTTTTTTTTTTTTTAATCTGGTCTGATTTTGCCTTCTCTCTTGTGAGATATGTTATCCTGTTACTAGCTGATTCTCAAGAGTGGCAGACCGTGGCCATGATTCCTTAGGGAGCTGTAGTATTTTTTATAATAATAAACACCAGGGAAACCTAGTAAGACACATTAGTGTTAATGAGTAGGGGAAAAGGGCCTTTAGGGTCTTAAGAGACAGATCTTTATGTCAACAGGACTCTGGCTTAATGACCTCATTCCTATGGAAGAGTATGTTTTCTTTATAAGTGCACTTCAGAGGATTTCTGTGTGAACATAGACAGTAGTACAGTAGTATGTTACTGCTCTCTTTCTTGAGTTTTAGAAGTGTTAGGGGCCTCAGTTACCAGTCTGCATCTGGAGCACAAATGTTGCAGAATAGGAAATTATTTTGGAGAGGGTTTTTATCAAAGGGAGCTTCTGTGATCATGACGTAAGAGCAAGTGTTTTTGAGTTTTTAACCCTCTCTTTCCCTGATCTTATCACTCATCTTTTTTAACCTCTACTTTCAGGGGGAAGAGAACTATTTTCTTCCTTCCATCTGTTACTAAGTGGATGGTGGGTCACAACACTACAGAATACTGAACTTGTGAACCAATGTGTCTGCTGCAGGAAAATCCCGAGATAAACTCACACCTGTTTGAACTGATCTAATTTCATTTTCTTTGATAACCAGTTCACTGGCCGTGTACATGTCAGTGGCAAAAACCCCATTTACTGTTCTGATTCCCATACCTGCTGCTGTCTTACTATTACTTCAGGAGTCCACGGGATAAAGTAAACTTTCCATTGAGAGATTGTTTTCAGTGCTTACTGTTCAGTTCTGCTTCATAGATCTGCTTTACAAATCTTCAACAAGCTGAAACCGATCCAGCAATGCTCTAAGCGGTATTGTGTGTTTCTGTCTTCCTGTCTGTTCTATTAGGTGTTCTGTATTCTGCCTTCCTGCCTGGTTCAGTGCAGTTGCGATCACATTAAACATTCAACTTGTTATCCCCACTCCAGGGGTGAGACTATCCACCGCAGAGAGTTTTATGCATATAGAAACATTTCTTCCCACACGTGCCATGTTTTTCTCAGGTCTCTGCTTCTTTGTGTTCTCCCTGGGTTCATATGATACATATTGTGAAGTTACCTTTAGCATCATTCAACTGAGCTTCATAGGAGCATGGAGTTAGCTAGCACCTCCTGGTGCTGAACACAAAGTTTTCTGGTCTTTTAAAAGGAAATGCTGAGAACCTTAAGTTCTTTCTTTCCTTTTTTTTTTTTTTTTTTTTCCCCTAGACAGGGGTTCTCTGTGTAGCCTTGGCTGTCCTGGACTTGCTTTGTAGACCAGGCTGGCCTTGAACTCTTTAATGTTCTGTAAATATTGATCTTTATTTTCCTAAGTTTCAGTGTTTTCTCTACAGAGCATTTAAGCAGGTTTCAAGATAAAACAAAGTTACCTATAATTGTATTGTCTAAAGTAAATACCGCTGGAGCATTTGTCTTAATTTTCCTGTACTTCACTTGAGCCCCCTTTGAGTGAGCTGCCATAATCAAGCAGAATATGGGCAAAATATATATTAGAGCAGGGCGTGGTCAACCACACCCATAATGCAACAATTGTAAGGTAAGGGAGGATTGCCAAAAGTTCAGACCAGGCTTGAGTGAAGAGTGAGTATTAGGTCACACTCAGTTACAGAATGAAGACTCTGTTCAAAAAAACAAGAACAAACAAATGAAGATATGTTAGTCTTTCAGCCTAACATATTCAGCAGCTTTATTTCTTGGTAAAGAACTTGGAGCTTAAGCATTAATTAGAAAGCTTTGCTTTCAAGGAAAAGTTTTTCAAACACCCTGAATATTTTCAAAATGTTATTTTTTAAATGGATGCTGGGGCTGAAGACATGGCTCACTGGTTAAGATCACATACACTACTTTAGAGAAGCCCCAACTTCAATTCCCAGCATTGGATGGCTCACAGATGGTTGTAACTCCAGCTGTAGGAGTGATTCCCCTGGCCTGTGCAGGCACGTGCATGTACCACTCCCATCCCACATACACATAATTAAAAATAAAATTAATCTTTAAAAATGAAAGTGGATTCTGGGGGTTGGAGAGATACTTAAGTGAGTCAAAGCACTTGCCACCCAACTTGACAAACCTGAGTTCAGTTTCCAGGACCCAAAAAGTGGAAAAAAAGAACTGACTCCCAAAAGTTCTCAAACTACTCTGTGTGTGCCATGGTGCCCACGCCTACACACTCAAACGCGAAAAAAGTAAGTAAATTTTACACATTTTTAAAAGTCAACTCTGTGGTAGTGCATGCCTTTATTCAAAGCACTCTGGAGGCAGAGGCAGGTAAATCCCCTGAGTTTAAGCTCAGCCTGGTCACGTAGCACGTTGAGTTCCAGGCCAGGCCCAGTGATTCACACCTTAAACTTGGGGGGATAGGCAAGGGGCTCAGGAGTCAAGGCCCTTTGGCAGGGGAGGGAGCAGGGTGACGGTTGGATGGAGCAGCTGGCGGGAGTCAGGTCTCCTGCCACTGTGTCACAGGGTTCAAGAAATGCTATTTTAAAATTTAAACAATAGGTTAAAATACATACCACTTTTTTTTTTCTTCCCCAGGAAAAAGGTCTCTGCAGTTCTGGCTGTCCTGGACTCACTTTGTAGACCTAGCTGGCCTCGAACTCACAGAGATCCACCTGCCTCTACCTCCCAGAGTGCTGGGATTACATGTGTGCTCTACTACACCAGGCAGAACTTTGTATCACTTTTATTGCGGTCCTTGAAACCTAATGCAAGGCAGGAAATGTGTCAGTCAGGGCTTCTAGATTTTGTTAGAAGTTACTATAATTGCCTCCTACAGTTGCTGTATGTTGAATGCCAGATTTTTGCTTTAATTTAACATTTGTTATCAAGTGAGTCCAACAAAGCCAGTTTCCAGTCACATTTTTGGAGTAGTCTCATAGAGGGCCTGCACGTAACTCAGAATCCACTCTCCGAGAGCATTCTGGAACCAGCACTTACACCAGTTTGGAGTCATGTTGTGTACTCTGCTGATGGAGGGGCCATTGAGATGCTTTGCATCTCCCTTGTAATCAGAGGCCTAACCCAAGCCCAGCTACAGACTCCACAGGATTTGGGTGCTGGTTTCAGAATGCAGAGTGGCTGCACCTTAGTCCTGTAGAGAACGGACTCAGGCGGAGCTGCCCTGTTTTAGTGATGATTCCCTAACTGATGAAGTACCTTTTTATTTTTATTTTTTTTTAGGAACTCACAAACAGCTGGGCTATTAATGTTGTTTCCAAATGTAATTAGAGTTCTTTATAAACAGGTACCACCTGCAGATTCCTCTCTCTCCCAGTTGATCTTTTCAGTTTAACACCAGGAAGCTTTTTAATTCTTAAGTCTCCTTTGAAATCACCTTCAAATGCAGGAAGCAGAGCATTCCAGTTTCCTAAAGCCCCAGGGACACAACACATGAACTTAAGCACTTTTAAACATTGTATCACTGAACATAAACTTTAAGAAGTCTTGAGCAAGTTAATCTCCTGGCCTCCTCACTGGCTAGCCCTCTGTTCTCTGACCTGGGGCTTTGGGAAGGATTCTGTGCGGTGCTGGTCCCTCTGGGCCAGTGCCACTCACACCACTGCATTGCATAGTCTACTGAAAGGACTGCATTCATTTGATTCGTTGATTTTTAAAAATGTGAACTGGTAAATACTTAGGAAGCTCAGTGTGTGCTTTGGAATCTGGCCGCATATTGCCTTTGGAAATGTGATTATCTAGTAAGATGGCCTGTTTCTTTAAAAGACACTCGGGATCAGAGTGCTTACTGAGAGACTGTGTGTTGTCTTTTTGGCATTGCAAATAAGTTTTCCACATCAAAATAATAGTGCTCAGTTTTTCTTTCTATTCTTCCCTTCCTCCCATATCCACCTTTTGAGATCATCGAAACATATTTTCAAAAATAGGGAACCACATCACCTAGTGGACATGACACACTGAGAGACCCTTCTAGTAGACCATCCAAGAACACACACTACTGTTTGCTCGGCAGTCCTGTGAACCTCTTCAGCCTGTTTATCTGAAAGTAGCTACAGCAGCGCCTCTGCCAGCTTCATCACCCAGCCCCACAGCACACGTTAGACATGAAGCTATTTGAAAACAAGTGAGTACCGTTAAACCTTGTTCGCCCTGTGTATGAGGTGATCTGTTCCATGGCATACTCTGGGCTGTGGTGAAGACTCGTAAGGCGCCAGGGCAGCGCTTATGTTGTCGTACTTTTATGTTGTTGCCTAGTTTGTGGAAGCCGCAGTTGCAGTGATAGTACCAGCTTCAGGAGTGGTTTTGGTTTTGGTTTTTTTTTCCAATCATCTAGTAGCTACTTTTTGCCTGTGTGCCTAGCCTTGCATATGCTGCTATTTGAAATACAAATTTGCAGGGAACTAACAAAGTGGCTTGCTAGGTACCTGAGCCGATGCAGAGGGCTGCCAACCTGAGCTTGATCCCTGGGTCCTGCAAGACAGCAGAGGGAGATGATTCCCAGGAGCTGTCCTCTGATCCCCACCCCCATTCTCTGTGTGCACACTGCACACTTTTCCTCTTAGAATACAGAATAAAAAATAAATATAAAAATTAGAGTTTAAGTTGGCTTCAAATCTGACCTTTACTTCTTGTCCCTAAAGCACATGCATATATGGTACTTGTTCCTTTTGAAGAATTTTTGTTTTTGAAGAAATGGTTTCTTGAAACTCAGGTGAGCACCATTCTCTTCCTCAGTACTCTGCTCCTCTCTGAGTGTGTACATTCATTAGAGTCCCCAAGAACCCAGGTGGTCTGGGTGATCTGTGTTTGGTGTTGTGTGTGCCTCTCAGGCTGCCTGGTTGGCTGCCTCAGTTCACACCTAGAGAAAGCACAGAGGTTAATCTGATTTTACCCAGTCACACAGCAAGCTCCCCTCCCCCAAGAACACCATCTAAGTAAATATTTGAGCTAAGGGATTTGGATAGGTTTTTGTTCCCTATTCCAGACCTTTTCTAGAAAGCTGCGCTGGTCTTTTTTGCCATTTTCTGCCAATTCTTTTTGGTCCTCAGCAGTGGGGTTCTTTGTTTGAGATGGGGGTCTGTTTGTGTTGGAAATTATGAGCTAAAGTCTCAGCCTTCTGAATAATAGGCATACTACTGCAGCTTAATAAATAACAGTTAAACTTGCTTTATAGTTTACGTATTACATCATAGGGTCAGTGTTAGAATATTCCCTTTGAGTTACTTGGAAGAACATGAGAGGAGAATTTATTGATGAGTGAGGCCTAACATCTTCTATCCTATTGCAGAATCATTACTATACATCATGTTTTTATAACCACAGAGCATTTAGGTTTCATTTCTATTATGTCACAACTGCAAATCTTCCATTATTATGATCATGTAAGTACCCACATGTGTGCAGTTGGAGTCCTCTGGGGGTCCCATGCATGGAATTTATTTTCTAGCCTTTTTTAGTTTTGATTTCGAGTCAGGGCCTCACTTTATAGCCCAGGTTAGGACTCACTAGATAGCCTAGGCCAGCCTCAAGTTTGTGTAACTCCCTGCATCAGCCTCCTGAGAACTGGACCTACAGGTGAGCCCACTACACAGGTATTTTATAGCCTTGCTTAGCATCTTACAAAAGTGAGAATGCTTAAGTTGAGAGCCAGGAGACATGATGGTACAGTCATTCATAGAGACTTTATCTTATTAAAAAAAAAAGAAAAAAGAATCTGATTCATTTGGGCTGGGAGGTAGCTCAGCTCAGTGGTTGCCGAGCAGGAGGACCTGAGTTTAATCCTCACCACCTGTATAGAAAAGAGCTAGGCAGGCAGATCCCTGAGACTGACCGGCCAGCCAGTGTAGCCTATTTGATGAGTTCTGGGTCACTTAGAGACAGGGCTCTGTCTCAAAAAGACAGAAAATGCCTAAGGAAAGACGTCTGAGTTACCCTCTGACTTCCTTGGGCATAAGCATATCCGCACAGCAAAAATCAGTACCAATATGCCTAACCATCATAGAAATGCAGTTCAAAGCTACCCCAGCCAGGATGGCCAACATCAATAAATCTGACAAATGTTGGAGAGGATGTGGAGAGAAAGGAACCTTTATTCACTGTTGGTGGGGTTGCAAATTAATACAGTTATTATGGGAATCTGTTGGGAGATTTCACAAAAAGTTAAAAATAAAACTGTAAAATCATGGGTTTTTTTCTATGCCCTTCCTAGCTCCGGAATAATGACAGAGACCTATTATGCTTACTTAAAGCTTTAGGCATTATAGCTGGGCAGATACACAGCTATTCTAACCTAATAATATTGGCCTACTTCCCAGCCATGTGGCCCATTATCTGCCATCTTAGTCTCACCCTGGCTGTTCCTTCTCCATCCTGTTCTGATGCATCCAGTCCTCACCTGGAACCCCTCACTGGGATCGGAAGTCCTGCCTTATCCTCTCCTGCCCTGCTGTTGGTGTTCAGCTCTTTATTAACCAATCAGGAGGTGATGGAGAACAGTGTTTACAGAATGTTGAGTGAGGAAATGTTTCATAAAAATGACAAAGCCAGCGTCCAGACTGTAACCAGATCTCTGAGTGCAGAAATCGGCATTTGTATGCACAGTGCACAAAAACATCCTCCAACAGCTTTTTCACTCCAGGGCAAAGAACACCAGATTGTACTGTAGAGTTTGCATCCCCATAATTATTGCTGCTTTATGTACTATAGCAAAGAATTGCAATCAGCCTACTTTGTTTATCAACAGAAGTGTGGATAATCAAATTTTGGTCTGTGTGTGTGTGTGTGTGTGTGTGTGTAAAATGGAATACTACTCAGCTCTTAATAAGTGATAAAATTTCCAGGAGAGTGGATGGACTTAGAATGTGTGGTATTAAATGAGGTCACACAATCTCAGAAAGGAAAAAAAAAAACACAACCTATGTTCTGATGCAGAACCTAGCCAACAACATTTGTATATGTGTATACAATAACAAATGTGCATGTAGATACAGTATATCATGTAGGAAAGAGAACAAGAAAAGCTAAATATTAGGAGATGAGGAAGGCCTGGAAGCAGGTAATGAACATGAGTCATGAACGGGAATATAAAGCCAATTGTGTGTCTTGTTCTAACTGGATTTTCACTTTTGTTGGAGGACAAGAGCATCCAAATACATTAGTGGCTGGAGAGATGCCTCAGAGATTAAGAGCACTGGCTGCTGTTATGATCGATGATGATGCGACAAGGGGGTGCCATGGTGGGTCTGTGCCAAGGTGTGCCTCTGAGGAATTATACCATACAACAGATCTGGTGTAAAGGAGGGTTACTGGGAAAGGGAGAGGAAGGCCAGGAAAAGGGGTAGAGACTGTGTGAGCCGTGAGGGCAGAGAGAGAGAAAGAGCAGGAACAGAGAGCTGGGGTAGAGAGAAAGTCGAGGTAGGGTCCTGAAACCCTGCACGCACCTGGTGCACCTGGCTTGCAGCGGCAGCAGGTGATGACATAAGCAATTGCTAGGACCCCAAAGGCAGGCCAGCTGAATCACATGTACACTCACAGCTGCTCATCCAGAGGACGCAGGTTTGATTTCCATCACCCACGTTGCTGTTCACAGGCTCACAAATCCAAGCTTCTGCAGGCACCAGGCAAAACAGCCATACACACGTTTGTTAATAGACTATAATACGATGTGTAGCGTTTGCACACACTTCTGAATGGCCACTCCCAACTGTATAGACATTCATTTAATTGCATAGTCTTTTGGTCTAGTTAATTTGTGTGTATGATTTTTTAATTTGCAACCTTTTTAAATAATAAACTTTGAAATATAAACAAGGAAGGTGATAAAATAATAAAAAGACAGTTGTCCCCCACTTAGCCTGCTGTACCCGTAAGTCACCTGTGGCTCTCTGTCCTGCTGCTCTGCAGTAGCCATTGTGTATACACTAGCTGCAAAGCAGAGAGGTCATGCACGAAGAGTGCCCAGGACCCACCTCCGCCCAAACTTGTGTTATTGTGAAACTCCCCTCTAATAGCCCTCTCCCAACTTGGGGAGAAGGAGCCATGTGGAGTGACTGAAGTTGAAATGTTTTGATGATTGATTCCTTTTTCTTTTTTATGTGCATTGGTGTTCTGCCTGCGTAAATGACTGTGTTGAGGGGGTCAGATCCCCTGCAACTGGAGTTATAGACAGTTGGGAGCTGTCCTGTGGGTGCAGGGAACTGAATCTGGGTCCTCTGGAAGAGCAGCCAGTGCTCTTAACCACTGAGCCGGCTCTCTAGCCCTGTGATATTGAATTCTTAATCCCAAAGAAGCAGTAGGTACTGTGTTGCTTGATCCTAATTGTCACCTAAGGAGATTCTAGACACACCTCTGGCGCGCTGTGTGGGGTCTCCAGATCTGAGTAGGTCTTCTGGACTGAGACCTAATAAATGTATTACATACTGATAAATTCATTATGATGGATTATGGTGACAGGTTGGTGGTCACATCTAGCTGAAGGAAGTAGGCTTCTGGGATCATGTTCCTGAGACCTTTTTGCTGCCTCCTGGCCGCCATGATGTCAATCTCTCTGCTCTGCCCAGTACACCCTCCAACTCAAAGTGGAGAGACACCTCTGAAACTGAGTGGAGATGAACCCCTTTCCCTTATGTTGTTTCTGTTGGGTGTTTTGTCATAGCAAGGAGAAAGTACTGACAGAGATGCTCTCCTGGGAAGGAATCAGACAACAAATGAAGTCTATATACAGGAGGGAGATGGGTTGACTGCTTCAGGGTAAGTTTGGTAGAACTTTAATATAAGATTAGAAGAGAAAGTGGAAAGTAGAAGGCCGGAGGGGATGACTCAGCAAGTAGAGGCACTGACTACAAAGCCTGGCCACTAGCATTCCGTCCGAGAAAGCCAGGTGGTAGACAGAGAGGACGGGCTCTCACAAGCTGGCATCTCACCGTCACACACATGCCATGGCATGCATACACCCACAGTCACACAAAACACAAGTGTGAAAAGGGAAAGTTGAAAGCTAATTATATCTGTGGGCAAAAAACTAGTGCTACTGTACAAGGCGATTTTTCAATTTCAATTATTTTTTGCAGCTCAAAGTACCACTAATGCAGAATATTATGTGCCATGAAAAATGCACTTATCATGTAGTGAATTTTTGATGTGTTGGCTGTTCTGTTTGAGTCTTTGGTATTTCTTCGTATCGCAACAATCTAATGAATTTTATGACCTGTGGAAACTTACCCACAGTAACTGGATAGCACATTAGGGATCACTTGTTTCGAAAAAAATTATTCAAATTCCAACTTTTAGACATTATGGTTTATGGGTTTGTTTTTTGTTTTGTAAATTTGGTTGCTACCATTTTAATTACTTTGAGTTTTATAGTAAGGAATCACAGAGGTTAAAAATATGCAAAAAAAGCTATCAGGTTTTATGAGTTTGGTGTATTATGTTTGGAAGATGGAGTCTTGTGTTTCCCAGACTGGCCGGCCTCAACTCACAGAGTAGCTGAGGATGACCCATGACACTTCTCCCTCCACTTCCTATAATGAGAACACTGATTTTATTTTTCTTTTATGTGTGGATGTGTCACCTGCATATGTGTCTGTACATGTATGTATTTTTGTATGCCACATGTATGCAGTGTCCACTGGGACTATGAGACCTGCAGCTACAGCCATGGATGGTTAAACACTGTCATGTTTGTATTTTTGTATACCACATGTATGCAGTGTCCACTGGGACTATGAGACCTGCAGCTACAGCCATGGATGGTTAAACACTGTCATGTAGGTGCTGGGATTTGAACTTGAGCCCTCTGGAAGAGGAACCATTGCTCTTAACCACTGAGCCATTTCTCTAGCCCTTTCATACTAATTTTAATGTGATTAAAAAAATGGCTCGTTTACAATATCATGTTTCTCTGTTTTGTGGAATAGGTACGATATCTAGAACATTTCATCCTAGCAATCACTGGTCAGTGTCTCTGTTTCTTGCCTTTTCCCGAATCCAGATGTTTGGAACCATACAGTCTCTATGAAGCTCTTCACAACAGCTTGTTGAAATTCACAAGTGTTTAAAATGTGCCCCTCCCCCAGCATCACATATAACACTGCATACAATGCTGCTCTCTCCTATCTTGTTTGTGGCAAATGCTGTCCCAGTGAGTACACCTTCAGGACCATGTACTAACTGTGCTTTGTTGAAATGGGCTCTTGTAATTGCCATGTAGATTTGTGCTGTCCAGTAGAGTAGCCTCTAAACAACTGTGGCTGTTTAATTATAATTAGTTAAATGAAATGTAAATCGCAGCTCTTAGCTTCACTAGCCAGGAGCTTTGTGGAGGGGATGATGTTACTGGTGGCCACTGCATTGGAAGTCCGCACACACACACTTAGGGAAACACCATCAGCACTAAGGCTGGAGCAGCTACTAGCCTAGCCTTGTACTTTGCACAAGATCCCTTCACATTTCTACCTGCCCCTGCCCCAAGACAATTTCTCTGTGCAGCCTTGCCTCTGTCCTTGACTTACTGTATAGACTCAGAGAGATCAGCCTGCCTCTGCCTCCCTGAGTGCTGGAATTACAGATGTGTGCCACCACACCCAGCTCGTTTCTACCTTTTATGTATGCACATATCTACCTTTTACATGAGCTGGCAGTAAGTGCTAAGTGATGCAGCAGCTTCTTCTCATGACTTTTGCTTGTTCCTCTGGTGATGGGTTGGAGATCAGACATGTAGATGTGTAAGGTAAGTGTACATCAAAGAGTGGCCCTGAAGTGTTGTGAAAAATGAGCATCAGAGCAAGTTTTTATTTTTTATTTTGTAGCCTTTACATTGACTGCTCAGTCTTTTTTTGTAACATAGTTGCAGGTTCTCACACTTTGCATGAAGGAGAGGTGTGAACATGCTCTTAAATTATAATAATTTCATTTCTATAGCATTTTCAGAGAGGGAGAATGCCTTAGGGCATTACATTAAAAGAGTCCATGTAAATTTATTGCTTGGTGAATTTTTACAAACAACTCTTGAACAGCATGCTCCTTCTAGTAGGACCCACCGGTTCCCATCCCTCCCCAGGGTGAATTCTGTCTACTACATTCATGTGTAGCAATGGCAGTTAGTTGACCTATTCTTGAACTGTACATAATATGTACTCATTTCTATATGTCTTCTTTGCCTCAAATACTGCTTTATCCGGGTTTCGTTTTAGTACTGTACTAAATACTGTTGAGACTATGCCAGGTTTCCTTAATCTGCCAATCTGCTGTTGACGGGCATTTGTATAACCTTCAGTTTGGGACTATTACAAATAGCAGCACTATTGTGAACTTTGTCCTGGGCCTTTTAGAGACATTTGCATACCTGTTTCTTTGGGAACACACTTTAAGAGTGGACTCTGGGTCAAAAGGGGTATATGTTTTCAGTATTAGTAGATGAGCCCACTAGCAATGGTTGAGCTTTCTGAGTGTGCACCCTCATTCCTCCTTAGGGATCTCTGTCGTTCTCTTTTGGGACATTCTGGTAGCTGTGTGATGCTGTGTCGTGGCCTTGGTTTGCATTTCCTCGATGACCACTGATGGCATTTTTATATTTAGTCTCACTGTTTAGTATCAGCTACAGTTAAAATCCAGTCTTTTAAAGCATATGCTTTGCTGGTTTTCAGTGTATTCTGAGTGCAGCCATCCTCACCATCTGCTTCCAGAGATCATTTTATGACTACAGAAAGAAACCCATGTCCATTAGTAAGGACTCCCCGTTCCTCTGTTCACTACCTTGAGCAACTGCTAATCTCCTGTCTGTTCCTCATGGGTTCTGGGAATTTCATAATTGGAATGATGCAATGCCTGGTCCTTTTAACTAGCTTGAGTTAGCATAATCCTTTCAAGTTCATCCGTGTCAGACTGACACTATGTCAGACTATCATTGCAGCATTTCATTCTAGTGGTCAGACCACATTTTGTTTATGCATTCATTAGTTGAGGATGTTTAGGGTGTTTTTACTTTTAAAGATTTTGGATAATACTGTCATGAAATTTTTGTTATGGTTTTTGTGTGGATATTTTCTTTTTTATTATTAAATTCTTTATTAATTAGACTTTATTCACCTTATATACCCTTATAGTTCCTTCCCTTCTCCTGTCCCAGTCCCTCCCTTCCTCCCCCTTCTGCACGTGTGTCTCCCCCGAAGTCCACTGATAGGGGAGGCCTTCTTTTCCTTCCTTCTGATCCTGGTCTATCAGGTCTCATCAGGGTGCCTGCATTATCTTCCTCTGTGGCCTGGTAAGGCTGCTCCCCCGTCAGGGGGAGGTGATCAAAGAGCGGGCCAATCAGTTCATGTCAGAGACAGTTGTGTGGATATTTTCATTTCCTTCATTGATACTTAGAAATGGAATTGCTAGTCATATCATAACTGTGTGCTTAACATTTTGAGGATTTGACAGATTAATACAGTGGCTGTCCCTTTTTATATTCTCCCAAGCAGTGAGTATTTGTTTCACATAGTTGTGTGTTTTGTCACTTTTTAAATAGATGATTACTGCTTTTTGTGCACATTTTTGGAAGTCTTTGTGTTCTGGAAAGTCTCAGATACTCCGCTTTGCTTTCTATGAGCGTTATTGTTTTTCTTTTGATCTGCCATCTATCTACACTCAGTTTTTGAGAGGCAGTCTTATTAAATAGTCTCCCCTTCCCAGCTACCACTTCACAAATGTACTTACTTGTATAAAGAGTAGCAGGCGTTTAATACATGGTTGAAAGAGTAAGTTAATATCCAGGTGCTGGTGGGCTGCAGAGATTTACCAGGTAACTGCTGGTAGGGAGATAGGCTTCCCATCTGGATGACTGTGTCATCAGCTAGAGCTCATTGCGTCTTTACAGTATTTTCATACAGTAGACAACATTGTCCTGTACCTGCAAATGAGAAAACGGAGTCCCAGAGAGGCACATAAACTTAGCTGAGGTCACACACACAGTCATTAAGTGGACAATTTTATGACTTAAAACCACTCCAAAAGGAGACCAACAGAGCCAGTAAAATTGAGCCCTGGGGCCCCTGCAGAGACTGATACCGCAGCCAAGGACAATGCATGGAACCGACCTAAAACCCTGGCTCAGATGTGGCCCATAGATTCAGTCTCCAAGTGGGTTCCCTAATAAGGGGAGCAGGGCTCTCTCTGTCATGAACTCAGTGACAGGCTCTCTGATCACCTCTCCCTGGGGTACAGTCTTGCCAGGCCACAGAGGATGACAATGCAACCAGTCCTGATGAGACCTGATAGGCTAGGGTCAAATAGAAAGGGAGGAGGACCTCCCCTATCAGTGGACTGGGGGGTGGGGGCATGGGTGGAGAAGAGGGAGGGAGGTTGGAATTGGGAGGAGAAGGGGGTTCAAGGACACAGCTGGGATACAAATTGAATAAATTATAATTAATGATAATTAAAAAAATTTTTAAAATGTGTCAGTCCTAGCTGGGGGTGGTGCCACACATCTCTAATCCCAGTACTGGTCTATTCCAGGCCAGTTAGCCAAGGCTACATAGTGAGACTGTCTATAAAACAAAACAATAGATATCTCCGTCCACTCTAAAGCTCTTTTCAGTACACGTTTTTAAAAAATTTTAAATTTAGCCTATTTATCTTAAATTACTATAGTATAATATTTGGCCCTTTAATAAGTGTAAAATGGTCTGTGGAATCAGGTACATATAGTTTTGTTTGCTTTAGTTCTGGTGGGTTTGAAAGAAGCAGAAGATAGGTAGGCAGTCAAGATGGTACAAGGAAGAGAAAGTATGGAAATAGTCATCAGCTCTTGGCAGCGGACAGCATTACACAAGGACTCTACCCATGCAGAGTTCCAGTGTTTCCCGTGCTGTGACAAATGGCGTAGTACCCAGAGATCGATTTCCAGGGCTCCCTCTGCTGGTGTCCTAGCAGTAATTAAGATATCTACTTGCCCTAATTTGTGCTGGGCTCCAATGGTGTATAATAAATTTGAGAAAGAAATTAATTTCAAGGTCCATTAAAAACAGATGAAATCAATGTTTGTAGCAAATGAAATGGAAAAATATAAAGGGTTGTTTATTTCTTTTGAATTCAGACTAAGCTATTGAGTCTTTTGAGTTACAGGAAGGCTACTCCTGATATTGGAAGCTTTCCATTTCAAACAGATACTTTAAACCCTATTGTGTTGTGAGGGTGGGTGGGGCCACAGGCTAGGAAGCAGTGTGGGGTCACCTTTGGAAGCTGATGATATTGTAGAAGTGCTTTCCTTGGCTCTTTTTAACTAAAAGATAAACTTTTCAGGAAAGAAGCCCAAAGTTGATCAGTAAACTAGTTGGCTTCTAGACAAGTGCTTCAGTGGCCATTTAGAAGCCATGTTTAGACGCTTCATATTTAGATACTCAGATTAGGCATGGACCTAATTAAAAGACATCCTGAGGGTGCCCGAGGGTTAGCTTACGTTTTCCTTTGTGGGGCATTTCACATCACTTGTGGCAGGGTCCATGACTAGTAAGTAGACGTGTCTTCACCCTCACCCCAGCTACAACTGGATCTGTTTGGCTTGATTTGGAATAGCATGTCTCTGCTGTGTGTCTTGTCCTGGCCCTCAGCCTAACAGTTTTCTTTCCTTGGCTCCCCGGGTGCTGGCACTATAAGCATGTGCTGCCTGCTCCAGGAAGTCACTCTCTGCCTTTAGAGCTGCCATTTGAGGAGAAATCTATGTGCTGTTTTGACTTTTAGCCATTTTGATAACACCTGTAATCCCAGCACTCAGGAGACAGAGGCAGGCAGATCTCTGAGTTGGAGGCCAGCCTGGTCTACAGAGTGAGTTCCCGGACAGCCTACACAGAGAGCTCCTGTCTCAAAAAAACCAGAGAGAGGAAGGAGGGAACATTGACTCCAGAAGTGGAGTGCTATTTTGGATGTTCCTGCAGGCATAGTTAGGGTTTTCTGTGCTGATGACTGTGTGAACTGTAGTTTGCATAGCCTCAGAATAGCTATAAGAGCCATGTGCTCTAAAGCTCTAGGTGTGCTGCCTCCTTCCTGGAACCCAGCACTTAGGGAGACCAAGGCAGGAAGATTGCTGGCAGTTCAGACCAGCCTGGACCAGCATAAGACCCTGTTTCCAAAACCCCAAAAAACTATAGTCTGTTACATAAAATCAGCCTACAAACATTAGTACAAACTTCATTTCTAGGGTAGTTTTGATAGTGTTAACTTCAAGCAGAATAAAAATTCCATACAGTGGCAAGTATGCCAGCATACACCTTTGCCCTAGTAGATTCCTGAGCATGAGGCCAGCCTGGCCTGCAGAGTGAGGGTCTGTCCAAACAACGAAGATACACACTTGCAAAAATACTTTGGAAAAGCAGGTGCGCAATTAATTATATACACTTTGGGGTTTATTGGTTATATTTCTGTTGCCAGCGGTCAGTATGGCCATGAATTTAGACAGTTGGGCAGTTAATCCATAGATCTTCCCTTTTAGCCTCTCTCTGTGCTAGTGCCCAGTCTGTTAGGTCTGTGATAGAGGCCTGAGAGCATCTCCCCTCATCCTCCTCGGTGATCCGCAAGGCTGTCTGTCTGCCCTGACGTTCCTGTGGGTTTCGAGCTGAGTGGTACACAAGGAGTAAATGCTGGCAAGTGTCGCATAACTGATTGTTTACCACATCATCTGCAGATTCTGCCCCCTCTGTCCTACCTCTGCTTTTCATTTTCAAGTATTTATTTCAAGTATTCTTTTTACAGGTACAGGAAAATTCGCCAGGACACAGAGCTGGACTGGAGCCTTTCTTTGATTTTATTGTTTCTATTAACGGTTCGAGATTAGTAAGTTCGGCATTTTATGGTTTTGTATATAGCACTTTGTAATTTTCTTCAAAGTGGAATTTTCCTAATTTTTTAGGTTGGGTATATATCAACACCTTTTAGAAATAATCACGTTAGGGGATATTGGGATTTCTCATTGGGTGAAGGCTCTTGCCACAGAAGTCTCAGGACCTGAATTCAGTCCCTGGAACACATGCAAAGACAGGAGAAAACCGACTACACAGAACTTCTTTTTACCTCCACATGTGCCCCGCAGAACATGAGCACTCACTCTGTTCTCTCGTGCGCGTTCTCTCTGTCTCTCACACATACACAATCAGGTGTGCACACAATCATAATATATTTAAATTTTGTCTGTTATGTTTCTTTGAGACAGGGTCTCACTATGTAGCCCTGGAACTCACAGTGATCTACTTGCCTTTACATCCTGAGTCTTGGGACTAAAGGCGTTCGCCACTGTGCCCAGCATGTTTAAAGTTTTACAAGAATGATGCTAGCAAACAAAAAAGTGTCATGTCATCTCACAAAAATAGAATCACTCCAGATTTGTACATTAGATGTTAAAGTTTGATTTTTTTCTAAGCTAGTGACAAATGGACTAGTAAACTTCCTTGTCCATTTTCTTAGATCTGAGTCCCATGATACAGACATTTGTTAGAACAACAGGAAGAGTAATTCTCAAAAATTACAAAAGAAAGAGTTGTTCTCAAAAAACTGCTTTTTCTAAACTACCTTCAGTTTACTGGTGGTACAGTTCTTTGGAAAATAAATTATGTAACCTTTGCAAAGGGAATTTTTATAACAGTATCATTTTGGCTGGTTCAGTTTATAATGGCCTTATTAAGTTTTTGCTGACAATTTGTCAGTGTTTCTGACATAATCATTATTTCTATAATGAAATATTAACATTATTTCACTTCTTGCTTTTAGTTCTTAATAAACAATAGAGCATATATTGGAAAGGAGGGTCCAAAATAAGACTGTAAGGTTAGCACATATTTTAGATTTTAAAACAAAGTCATCGTAACTTTGTTACCTCATATTTTGTTTTCACTGAGTTGTTTGCTCACTCTAGCATTGGGTTGGGATGTTGAATGTCAGCTCTTAGAAAAGGGTCAGCTTAGCTAATGATCAGAGTCCTTCATTTCCTGACATTCTTGAACTTGGAGAAACATTTGAATGTGAAAAAAATATTTTTGCCTGATAAGTTTATATTTATACTGATAGTCTCATTACTTTTATGAGAATGCTTAAACTAATAATTACCATTTTTTGTTGTTTATTAAAGACTATGGTTTCTGTGTGTTTGTAGAATAAAGACAATGATACTCTTAAGGATCTACTGAAAGCCAACGTTGAAAAGCCTGTAAAAATGCTCATCTATAGTAGCAAAACCCTAGAGCTCCGGGAGACCTCAGTCACACCAAGCAACTTGTGGGGCGGCCAGGGTTTGTTGGGAGTGAGCATCCGTTTCTGCAGCTTCGATGGCGCCAACGAAAACGTTTGGCATGTCCTGGTAGGTACACCATAAACTGCCCCTGTGCGTGTGAGCACAGCGTAAGACGCTGGAGGGACGCTGGTCATCTCCAGGTTGGAAAGACTGTAGAGACATTGTTTTTGTTTTTGAGATATTATTATTAGGGCTTGTGTTGTATGGGGTATTATTATTAGCAGTTGTGTTGTACGGGGGTATTATTAGGGATTGTGTTGTATGGTGGTATTATTAGGGGTGTGTATTGTATTGTATGGGTATTATTAGAAATTATAGAGATATTGTTATGTCTTTTCCTTTCTGAAAATCAGCATTCATTGCTGTTTAGCAATGAATGTTTACAGATTAATTCAATAAAGAAAATCCAAAGAATTTATATTGCAGACAGTTATAGAAATGTTTTATGTTTTAAATATTATATAGTTTTTGTGGTTGGAAATTTAAAATACATGTATACTCTCTAGTTTCTTAGATCTACGTGAGCATACTGGGGATTCCTCAGTCACTGTAATTGGAAAGTTGCTCTCTGTGTGTTGACTTGGGTTGTGTCTGTGTCACCCTAGGAAGTGGAGTCGAATTCCCCAGCCGCACTGGCAGGACTGAGGCCTCACACTGACTACATCATCGGAGCCGACACCGTCATGAATGAGGTATTAGAGCCCTGCCTGGGAAGGAAGGGTACTGTGAGTGCCAGCAGTGAGTCGCAGCACACCCTCTGCTCTTGAGTTCAGCCATGCACACGCTCTGCGGTTAGCCAAAACCTCTGTAGCATAAAGACACCTTATGCCTGAAGGTGTTACATGAAACATCTAGATGCTGTCTCCTTAGGTGTAGCTGTGAGGAAAACATCATGTGGTCCTCTTTCAGCTCCTTTGTGTGATACAAAGACTCCTCCAGAGTCTTTGCTCCAGCAGGTCTCATTTCCCATTGATGGGACTTGTTCATCTTGGCAGTGCTGCTGAGATTCTCCCTTAGCTCAGCTGTGTTGGTCAGATCCTTTTCGTTGTCTTAGCTGGTGGACGCACATACAAAATCAAGGAAAACGAAGGTACCTGAGGCTTTCATAATAAAGTAAACACAGCCTCCATAGAACCAGGGGAAGATCACTGAGAGGCCTTGGGAACTGGCTTGATGCCTGGCTCTGGGACTTGCTGGAATTAATATGTACATTAAATTAGGCTCTGCTTGGCCAGTTGGCATTAAATCGTGATCTCTGTGTCTAAGGTAGGGCCCTGAAGCTGAATTCTTTTAGGAAGCTGCTTGGCTGACTCTGATAGGAGCCAAATTTTGAGGTCCACTGTCCTCAAGTACAGTACCTTCAAGCTTTTTCTCTTAATGGTGTGCAGTCCGAAGACCTGTTCAGCCTCATTGAGACGCATGAAGCAAAGCCCCTGAAGCTCTACGTGTACAACACAGACACTGATAACTGCCGAGAAGTGGTCATTACCCCAAACTCTGCGTGGGGCGGAGAAGGCAGGTAAGGGCCTTCCCAAAGTGAAATGGCAGCTGTGTGATCTTAGCAGTCAAGTGTGTTACAACTTTTATTTTACTGTGTTGTAAAAGAATGGTTTTTATTTTTAAATATCTTAACATCTTGATTTCTTTTAAAACTCTGAAAAAATGATATAGAATAGTCAAAATAATCATTTTTTAAAAGTACACGACTAGCACCTGTTTTGTTTTGCTTTGCTGTCTCTAGCCTAAGAGCTAACTGCCTTTCTAATCTGAGGAGTTATCGAGTGTAAGTCATGATTACAGAAAATCCTAGGCAGAGTTAAGCTGCACATGCTTCCGCCTCTGCTCCATGTGTGTGGTTTCCTTGCTGCATAGAGGCTCTCTGTCCTCACAGGGTTTCCAGTTCACTACCTGAGGTTCTGGAGTGAAATGTGTTTCACCACCAGAATTCTAAGTTGTTGCAAGTCAAGAAAAGTGAGAGGAGTATCTTTTAAGTGTCTGGCCTATCTGCGGCAGGACTTGGTCATTGTCTACTCTTCAGGCTTCCAAACACCCAGAAATAAGATCTTCTCAAGGCATTCATAATTAACTGATCTACTTCAGCGGCTCGGGGTGCAGCTCAGTTGCTATTGCTTGCCTAAGAAGCACAAAGCCCTGGCTTTGATCCCCAGCACTGCATAAAACCAGACATTGCACACATAGCTTTAATCACAGCATTCAGGAAGTAGAAGCAGAACCACCATATGTTCAGGAGCATTCTGGACAACGTAAGACATTCTGTCTCAAAAAAAGTTTTTTTTTTAAATCCACTTTAGAAATATTACTGCATATAAATAAATGTGCAAAGAAACCTCTGTGTCCATTTGGGTGCCAAATTTTTGTTTCACAACACAAAAGGACCTCTCTCCTGGAGTTTTATACTTTTCCGTCTCTTGCTGTGATAATATCCTGGCAAAGCGCACCTTATGGGGATAGAGCAGTTATGTTATCTCACAAGTTCGGGTTACAGCCACGACTAGGGACGTCATGGTTGCAGGAACTTGAGACGTCGAGTCACAGCACAGCCGTATCGAGAAGATGATGTGATACACTTAGTGCGCTGCTCTTCTTGCACGCACCAGGGACCCAAACCAAGGGGACCCAGGCCGCCTGCAGTGGACAGGTCTTCTGCACCAGTTAACAGTCCCCACAGACCCATGCAAGCCAGCCTGATCTGTACAGAGGCTCATTGAGACTCAAGCTGACAGTTAGAGCTGACCCTCACAGAGTGGAGGGATGCTCAGTGTCAGATTAGGGTACTTGGTGAGTACGGAGCAAACGCCAGAGAAAGGACACAGTTCTGTGGGCAGTGAGGCCACAGAAAAGGACATGGCTTATTCTTTCATCGTTAGAGACACTGACTGTGCCCTGTCCATTCACACAGCCATTCCTTTTCTTAAAAGACTCTCTTTTGTGTAGTTTAGTACCATTTACGGGTATCTCTTTAGACAGTTCCTGTCGGCCACTTTCTCAAGTGTGCTCTGCCCGGGAACTCAGAGTGGCTCTGCCTCTTTTCCTTCTTTCCTCAGAAGCTGACTGTGTCTTACTCAGCCGCTCTTCATTTCAAGCCTCTCTTGAATCTGCAGCAGATCTTGCTGTTTCTGCAAGCTCTTTCTCTGTCATTACCTAGTTATTTTGACCAGCAGGCACTTTGTAAGCCAGTGTGGTAGTAGCCACCCAGTGCTCAGAAAGCTGACATAGCAGAATTGTGAGTTCAAGACCAACTTGAGCTACATACCCTCTTGCTCCCATCCTAACACTGTCCTCCAGAAAAAACAAACAAACAAAAAACCCACAAAAACCTGCTTTTAAAATGTGATTATACCCAAAAGGTCTCATTGATCAATACAAATGACTTAATCTTCTAAATTTGAGAGAAATTATAGCTTTGATGATAAGAGAAAATGGAGGTGTAATTTTGAACTATAAAGCATCGCTGTGAAAATCAGATTTGGATAAGGAAGAGCTGAAGTTGGCCAGGGCCCACTCCAGCAGCTTTTGGTAGTAGAGGGGCCCACAGAGGTGACATGTATACCTTGGTAGGGGTGAGAGATAGAGGTATCCATGCATGGCAGCTCTCCAAGTACCAGGAGCTTTGGAAATAAATCGTGGTGGAAACATAGACTGGAACTTTAAGTTTTCAAAGACCTTAAATCAGTGGTCAAGATTTGGCTTACTCTGAGCTGTCGAACTGTGATATTATGTGAGTAAACATTGACTGGCTTCAAAGTATGGGAAATGGTGCTTACCATAGGAAGTATACATTCATGTGGATTAGCTCATGTCATCAAGAGACAGGCAAAGACCCAGGTGTAGAAAAAGCAGAACTTCAAGCATCTCTAACATTCCACTGATAAAAGAGTGAACCTATTTTTAGTTTTTATGTTACTTCCAAGATTTTTAGCTCTGGGCAGAAGTTAATCAACTGGCTTTGGCCATGAGTTGCTTTGCTAGATTGGGCAGAATAGAGCACTGCTTGATAGTCCCAGCAGCATTGCACACAGACAGTAGGAATTCCCTAAAGGAAGAGAAAGAATTGAGTCAACAGAAAGGTACCTCTGATGGCAGGGGCAAGGAAAATGAAAAGAAATTACCATCATGGATATATATGGTTTGTGCCAAACTCTTCAAATGATATCATCATGTAGATGTGTTTAGAGCTCTTCAGTGGGCAGACACAGTGTGATTTTTTTGCAGCAGCTAATTATTAGGTGTCTGCCTGGTACCGGGAACTGTTGAGGCAATAAAAAGCAGAGACTGTTTCTACAGGCCTTAATATTTTGAGGGAGACAGTTACTAAATGGCAAACATACCATGTGTTGAATGGTGATAAATGTTTGAAGGAAAACAGGAACTAAGAGTAGTGTCTGTAGTAGATGCCAGGGACCTCTGGGAAGATGGCATTATTTCAAAGAATGGAAATGCAGGTAAAGACACGAGGATCAGGAGACTGCTTGAGATCATGTCTCAAAGTAAAGGAGGGGAGAAAAAATGCATGGGCTTTTTTAAGAGCAATACAAATTGTATTTTTTAACAATAAGAAAAAATTTTTATAGTCTTGGATGTGGCATTGGCTATGGCTACTTACACCGAATACCTACACGCCCCTTTGAAGAAGGAAAGAAGATTTCCCTTCCAGGACAGATGACTGGTACACCCGTTACTCCACTTAAGGATGGGTTTACGGAGGTAAGATCATTTTACTATGTGGTCATTTTTGTGTGGACACATGGTCTATGTTGGTGGCTGCAGTTGAGGCCGGCAGTGATGGGATACCCCTTAAGCATCATGTTGAATTTGGGGTTCTATACACCTGCAGGGAGGTCAGGTGTGCTGCTGGCCTTGAAAACACAGGACTAGGTGATAGATGTGAAATCATTAGCACAGAGAGCAATTTAGCCCAGTAAAGGTGACAAAAATTGTCAAGGGGTTGTGTGGGCTTGCAGGGTTTTTAATGGTTTCTTAGGAAGACATCCCAGATGGTTACGTCTCTTATCTACAGGATACACCTGAAAAGAAAATGTAAAGGCAGGGCTAGGTTTGGGTTTTGTTGTTTTTTTCTTGGTGGTGGTGGTGGTGGTGGTGTGTGTGTCCAAGGAGTTGGAGTTATTTTTGCCCAGTGTGAGTGTAGGGAACCACACTCAGGTCTTCTGCAGCTGCTTGCTATTCTTGTTGCCATCAACCCAGACCCCTGCCGTATTGTCTCAATTCAGCCTCCCTCAGTTCTGGAGAAAGTGAGGGTACTGAGAAATTCCTCCTCTTCTTACTCCCCATGCCTGCAAGGCCCAGGGCCAGAGCTCAGGTAGTTCCCTGTTTCCATTCTTCTACCTAGTAATTGGTGCCTACTACCCAGAGAGGTTAGTATGTGAAGACCATAGTGTCGTGTTGCAGCCAGGGACAGGGTAGGACGCAGTCTGGAGAGTATTAAGAGACACTGTGAATACAGGGACTCGGATGTCAGATTCCTGAGAAGTAGAGGTTGAGAGAAGAAGGAATACATTGAGGAGGTTAGAAGCTTGAGAATGGAGAAATGAACCCTGCTGTTAAGATTTCCAACTGGTTTCTCAACTGAGTTATAAGTAATTCTCTCCCCCAACATACACCTTTTTTTTTCCTAGGTCCAGCTGTCCTCAGTTAGTCCCCCATCTCTGTCAGCACCAGGAACTGCAGGAATTGAGCAAAGTCTGTCTGGACTTTGTATTAGCTCAGCCCCACCAGCCGGCAGCAGTGCCCTCAGTACAGGTATGTAGAGCGTGCTCACTGAGCAGGCTTCACACCTTGTTCCACTTGACACAGATCTTTTGTTGTGGTTTAATGTCTTTAACAGCTTTCTGAAGAGAGAATTACCATGCCATTCAACTCACGCACTTTAAGTGAATCTTAGTTATTTGCAGGGTTATCCAACCAGCACCTCAGGAAACTTGGGCTATTTCATTGTCCCGAGGTCCCAGAGAAACCTTCCACTCGATTCTAATCACACCCTAGTTTCCGCAGCCTGCCAGGCTGAGAGGCAGTGACTGATCTTGCCGCCCAGTGAGGACAGTTCATATAATATTTAGGTCTTGTGACTGCTGTGTGTTCTTAGCAGAACGCTGTTAAGGATCATGGATAGTGTTGTATATATTAGCAGTTCATTCCTTATAATTACTAAATAATGTTTTACAGTATGGCTGTGTCACATTTCCTTACCTGCTCACTAGTTGAGAGCTATCAGATGTTTCCATTTGGCTTTCTGAATGAGGCAGTCTGTACCCTTGTGTGCAAGCCTCTTGAGTCTGTATGAGATCGCATTTCTATTGAGTGTGTGCCTGCATCCGTGGAGTCACTCAATCTTCACAGTTCTTTTTTTTCCGTTCCCCATCTCCTGTTTTCTCCTCTTCATAGTATCTGAAGTTCATTATATAGTGACTATATTGTAGTCAGTAAGCACTAATCAAAGTCTGACATAGTTTACTTATGAAATACGTATATTTTTGCAGTTTTAGCTCATTTAGCTCTTTGTATTCAGAATTTAGTCCCACTTTGTTCCAGATTACACTTCCCATCAAGAAGCAGTGGTGGGGAAGGTATGATGTCTGGAGTTGGTCACCTTAGTTTAAATTCTGCCACTTTTCAGAGTCAGTTCTGCTTCTAAGAGGGTGTAGTCATTACCATAGGCAGGTGTGTCTCCTGAATGCAGTCAGATATCCGTGTCATCAGGCACAAATCCCAGTCACAGTTTTACGGGGTCTATTCCATCTCTTTAAATGGAGTTCTTTTCTGATGCTATAGTGACTTCTTACACCCTTCAGATGACCTTCTAGTTCATTCCTGAGTAGATTTGGTGATGGTAGGTCGGGCTGCCTGTGGCCAAGCACTTCTAACCTACTGAGAATGACTTCAGGAGAAAATTGACACTTCCTTTTGCTCCTCCCTCGTCACAGTACAGTTCATCCTGTGTTGTGTTAGACGCACATGCAGTGGGGTGCCTGGGGCTGACACCGCGGAGAAGTGGCTTCCTGGACACTAAAGAGGCAAACACGAGTGAAGCAATACCGGTTCACTAACTGTCAAGTCAATTTAAAAAGACACTACTAAAATTTTCACTGTTGAGAACGTGAATTTCAGACTAAAGTGTTAACACGGTGACATGTCAGAAGCAGTTTCCTGTTAGATGTGTTTTCCATCTTGACTTCTTGTTCTCAGAGAACTCTACATAGTAACTGTGCACATAGCAAAGTATGTTGGTTGTTGTTTTTGTTTTGTTTTTATTTTTTTGTAGACATTTTAGGAATATGAAATTTTTAGGATATTAAGTAGTGTTATTGTGACTTTTTGGTACACACCGCTCATCTGCATTGTCCCCGCTTCCTTGCTTGATTTTCTGCAGAAAGTATATCACCACTTATAAGCCGTAGTTTTTACTTGTTTCGTGTGTTTCCTCCTCTTCCTTCTCTAAAAGGCTGTGCTTACTGTTTCTTCCCACTGTCAAGGCCTTGGGGTCAAAAACAGTATGAGGCAGACAGCCGGTACCTTCCAGCTGGAATGCATGAACTCCCCAACCATCACCCAGGTCCTTTTTAAACCTGGTAACGGGCTGGAGAGGAGGCTCAGCAGTTAAAGGCACTGGCTGCTTCTCCAGAGGACCTAAGTCCAATTCCCAGCACCCACATGGCAGATCACAACCGTCTGTAACTTCCAGGGTATCCAACACTATATTCCGGTTTCTGAGGACAGTATACACATAAGGTGGACAGACATCTATGCAGGCAAAACACTCATACACATAAAATAAATACAATTAAAAAAAAAAAAAAGAATCTGGTTTACAGCAAAGAACGCTGTAAAGTTGTTGGAGCTTCCCAAACTCGGGAAAGCCCATTCATAGCCCAGGCTACAATTTCTGGCTTAGATTCAGTCAGTGTTTTTGTTGTTGTTCTTTTGTTTTGTTTGATACAAAGAATGATTTACCCTTTAAAGGGAGAGATATATAATGTGAAAGGTTTTATTTGGAAATAGAATTTGTAGAAAATCCCGGCTATTTTTATTTTATTCATTTTTAAATCTGTATAAACATTTTACCTTCGTGTGTGTGTGTGTGTGTGTGTGTGTGTGTGTGTGTACAACACATGCTCCTGATACCCTTGGAAGTCAGAGAAGATCTCAGATCCTGTGGAACTGGAGTTACAGATGGTTGTGAGCCACCATGTGGTTCCTGGGAACCGAACCCAGGTCCTCTGCAATAGCAACAAGTGCTCTTCACCACTGAACTATCCTTCCAGCCCCTGTTTTCATTTTCTTAAAGCCAAGATTTGTGGCAGAAATATAAAATAGGTGTAGCATCACTATTTTGGAAACAGTGTGGTCCAGGAAAGAGCGATGTTTCCCATTGGACTTAGGCAGGCTGGGCTCGTAGGGCCCTCGCCAGTGCTGTGGCTAGGTCTTTTTTCTTTCTTTGTTTGTTTCTTTCTCCTCTTCTACCTCCCTGCCCCTCTGTCCTCTTTCGCGTGTCTCCAGTTTCTTTGGAAAGCATGTTATACATGTAAATAAGATAGTTGCGTATGGCTGGCTCATCCTTTCAGGAACAGTTCACTCCTCTTGCCTGTTTAAACATATCTCAGAACACAGAAGCCTGGCCCCGCATAGTGGCTTAGTGCCTCTGCCTGGAACACTGAACCAGCAGATGTTATGAGATACCCTGCAGTTAGAACCTAAGTCTAAACATGAGTTCATTTGTTTCAAATACATACATGTAGCTTGAAGATCATTCTTTACTGTATTTCCAGTGTGCCTGTGTTGATTTCTGTCCTTATGTGGGTCAGGTGTGGAATTTTCCACTTGCAGAGGAACATTGGCTCTGAAGAAAGCTTCATCTTTGAGGTGATCTCAGATTTTCAGTTAAGGGTGTTCAACGTGTATTACTACTGTTGTGACATCAAAAGACCTCCCACTTGAGCAGGGTTATGCTGGTGGACAGCCTTCATCAGGTGGCAGCCTGCGGATCCTTGTACATGGAGGAGATTTCCACAAGCCTTTGTTGGTGCCGTGGGATGAATTGTGGAGATAAATTGTGAGGATGGGTTGAATGTGTAGAAGCCTAAGGTTAAAAGAACCTAGTCATTTTTTTTTTTTTTTTTTACCTCTGGAAGTCCAGGTGTTCTTCATCTGCTGAGACATTCTGTTGCTGTCCTCATTCACAGACCAGGTATCCCACTGCTTCTGGGGCATAAGGCTCTCCAGGAGCCCTATGATGAGCCCGTGATGAGCCTGCCCGCAGTCTAGTCAGTGGCAGACTTCTTGTCTAGTGAGCTTGTGCAGGATGGCTGCACAGCTTTCTCACGCCTCACCAGGCTGCAGCTAAGATGGTCAGGGCCGCGCATTGGTGGATCAGCTCTGAGGGGTTACATAGCAAAGGATGTAGCCAGTGGTTGGGAGCTGGCCATGGTGAAGAGTTGAACAGCGTCGTCCTGTTGATGGTCTGCTCCTTTTCCTGCAGTAGAGTTGGTTTAAAAATTACTTCACTGTGTTTTATTCTAGGTGTACCAACTGTACCGTTGTTGCCTCCACCGGTTAACCAGTCCCTTGCTTCCGTGCCACCAATGAACCCAGCTACCACGTTACCAAGTAAGCAGCAGGCCAGACACTTGTTTAGTAATGGTATTTGCTTCTCTAATCCCTTGTCTCAAATTACCGCTGCACAGCTCTATGACAAAGCAGGTGCTGCCCTCAGAAGGCCAGGAAACAGGTGCCACTCAGCCCGGCAGTCCCAACATCTCCCCTCCCCACCTGCGAGCATGTAGAACTTCCTGTGGCTGTTGTGGTTGCCCGGCTGAGAAGGCCAAATGTGAAACTTGTGTGGATTCTCCCTAGTATTTCCAGTGCAGACCAAGTGCTGCTGTTTACCTGATGACAGTGCTATGTAACTTCAGTAATTAGTGTGTGTGGACGCCTGGGCCAGGGTCTTGGGAGCATTCCTTGGTTTCACAACCTGATTGGTTAGATACAAGAACATGCTCTGAGATTTAGTTGTTGCTTATGGCATTCTGACATGAAGCCACCATGCACGAAGTGAACCCTGCTGTTGGGATTTTGAAGAAGGGAGTACTTTTGTCTCCTTCCCGGGTGAATGATCTCCCTTGTGCTGTCTCTCCCTCTTCTCAGGTCTGATGCCTTTGCCAGCAGGGCTGCCTAGCCTCCCCAACCTCCCCAGCCTCTCCAACTTCAGCCTCCCTGCTCCACACATCATGCCAGGGGTCAGCTTGCCGGAGCTCGGGAACCCGGGTATGTTGCATGCTTTACCCTCCTAGGACATTGCTAATAAAAACTGTTCAGGAAAGTGAGGCCTCCAGTTCAGTCTTTTCCAGAAAGAGCAAATCAACGTGACAGGAGCCAGCTACTTGTAATCAGCACTCACCCTTTCTGTGAAGAAGAGGACAGAAAGAAGCCTATGGCTCGGCCTGCTGCCTCCTTCCTTTCTCTCTCTACACCCTGACAGGTTTGGCCCAGACAGGCTGTCACAGAGAGCACCAGTGGAGTGGCCCCGTGCACTGAATTTTATGTGGTGTGGGTCACCTACTTGAGATGCACGAATTCCCTCCTCCTGTTTCCTGTTTAAAGATGCAGCCCATGGAGGATGCTGGCACCTGCTCCGTGCAGTCCAGTGCCATTATTTTTTATTTTTCCAAGACTGGGGTCTCACTGTGTGGATGGCCTGTCTCAAGTGAATTAGCTTACCAGAGGCTCAGGTGCTAGGATCATAGGTTTACACCCATGCCAGCTAAGTGTTCTCCATTGTTGACAGCTGCCTCTATAGTAGCAACAGAGAGGAGTAGCCCTTAGCAGGTGGCTCTCAGATCTTATGCCCAGGTGAACAGGAAACAGCAGCACCCCAAGTCTGCTGCTGCTAACCCTGGTGACTGCCCATTTGTCACTGTAGTGATCACCGACACTAAATATTAGTTTTCATTGTTGCATATCTGGCAGATTTGCAATTCTTACAATCAGTTCAACTCACCTTCAGTGCCAGGGCTGAAGAACAAGTGACCCTGAAAACCCCAGCCATGTTTACTACCCTCACTGCTGCTTTTCCCTGGTGCCCACATTATTGGCACCCTGTCCTTAAATGCAGCAAGCCTCTAAGAGCGGGAACAGTTTTCCCAGCCAGCAGTGCCCTGACATGCACTGTACAGTCAGCCTATCTTTGCTCTTTCTGCTTTGAAAAACCTCCAGAACAACCCACCAAAACCAGCATAAATAGTTGTTGGTCTCAGGGCCTCCCCAGGCAGCTTCCGTGAGGCGGCCCTCGCTGCTCCTCCATGGCTCCTTCCTGCTAGCTAACAAGAGGCAGCACCTTGCCTGGGAGCAGGATCCTGCTTCGCACATACAGCCAGCTCCCTTGAAGGCCATGGGTGCTGCTTTCCATCATTCTGGAAGGATCTGTTCTCCCGTCAGCAGGTACCCTAAGTGCAGAGCTGAGGCACATGAGCTTGGGCGTGGGAAGCTTTTGGCCCTAGCTTCCAGCTTAGAGGTCAGCAGAGGTGGCTGTGTGGCCCTCCCTCAGCATCGGGTTCTTGGTGAGGGCCAGTAGACGTGCTTGATAGCAGTGCGCTGGTTGCTGGGAGGGTATGTGACCTCTGCTGTTTCTGTCCTAGGTTTGCCATCTCTTCCCTCCTTGCCTCCCCGAAACTTACCTGGCATTGCACCTCTCCCCATGCCGTCCGAGTTTCTCCCATCATTCCCTTTGGTTCCAGAGGGTTCTTCTGCAGCCAGCGCAGGAGAGCCGCTGTCTTCCCTCCCTGCCACGGGCCCACCTTCTGACCCTGTCATGACTACTGCAAAGGCAGACGCCTCCTCACTCACTGTGGATGTGATGTCCCCTGCTTCCAAGGTCCCCACCACTGTTGAGGACATAGTCAGCGACTCCACCCCAGCCACCGAGAAGGCCATTTCTGCAGCTATGGATGCAAATGCTTCCGAGTCTTCTTAACTTGGAACCAATCTTCAGAATCGACGTGGTCTATTTATTTAACCACGGGATCATGTCTGGAATCGCAAACTACCATTGATTTCATACTAGTTTGTACCATATCTGTAGGCGTCCTGTACATAATTCTAAGGGGAAACTACCCAAGAGGCCAAGGGCTTGTCTCCCACCACGTTGGGGGACTCACAGCCAGGGAGGGGAATGTGAGAATGTGCTTGTATTTTAAACAGCCAAAAAGTTGTTATGGGTGGCTTGCTGCCAGGCATCTACTGCCATTCTTGGATGTACATCTTTGGGCAAGAGATGGCAGGGTGTCCACCAGGTTCCCTGTCCCACTGCTACGCCTTGTGTAAGGAAATGAAATCTTTTCTGCCTAGTGCCCACACGCAACATTTCTTGTACTTTGTAAGTCATTTGCAAGAACAGAGACCACCTCACTAAACTGTAAAAGGAAACAATTTACCATTGGTCTCTGAGTCGCATCTCTAGTAAGGTCTGCACAGAGCTCCCAGCCGAGGATGCTTTGTTCCGGTTGCACACACACTGTTAACTGAACATCTTTATATTCTGCCTGTACACAGATCTTGTTTTGAACTCAGAATTACTCAGACACCATTTTGTCGCTGCTGCTGTTGCTTTAGATGCCTGCGGTACGATGGCACTTGAGGAATAAAGGAAGCTGCGCTGTGCAGTGCCCTGGGAGAGCAGACAGCAATAAATCTCGGTCGCTTCACCTCCTCCTTGTGTAATGTCTAAAGGACACACGTGTACTTCACGTGTGCCTCACATCTCTGCAGTCAGCCTATGGTGTGAGCTCAGTGTCCAGGAGAAGCTGAATCAAGTGGAATGCTTTCCTGGGTGACGTGATTGGTCTGATAGCCCCTTTTGGAAATAAGATCAAAATGGTTCCTTGGCTGGTGACCTGGTACTAGTATAAAGACACTCACTCTGCAGCAGTGGCTGTTGTTGATACAACCAGAAACCCAGCACCTCTCCCAGGATGCACTGCTACATCTGCATGTAGGCTTCAAGTTCAGTGATGAAGTCCCAGCAGTCCCAAGCGCTGGGCATCCCTGAAGTCCTCTGGCAGCTCGTGAGCCCAATTGGCAAACTCCAGTTCAGTGAGAAACCCTGTCTCAAAAAACAATGTGAAGAGTGACTAAGGAAGACACCTGACATGGACCTCTGGTCTACATGCTCTTGCACACACAGTAAAGAAAAATACAGTAGCTGTCGGGACAGTCAAAGCAAGAGCGGTTTTCACGCTGTATAAAATGATTGAACAGCAGTTTCTCCAGTGAGGTGGGCTTTAACCTTAGTGAGTTGAGCTGTCGTTTGAGGAGGATATCCCTGGACCATCTTTTTTGGGAAGATGTCTGTGGGAGTGTATGAAGCCCCAGGCTCTAGGGGAGCACTCAGCACCCATGGGGTAGGAGGTGCTGGCCCAGAGTGGCCAGGTGACTACTTGTAATACAAAATTTGAGTATTCTCTTCAGGGAAACATCAGTCTCCTAGTTGGTATTGGGGATTGAACCCAGAGCAGGGAGCATGCTGGGTATGTGCTTGGCCACTGCCTTGGTTCCAGTAATCTGTAGGCCATGGTAGATCCTATACTAGGTTCTAAAAGCACAGATTTAAGACTGCCGTGGGTGGTGTGCGCTCACTCATGTGACAGGTCAGCAAGGAAGCTTGCGGGGCCCCAGCTTAAGTGCTAGAGTCGCAATGGTGGGGCTCCATGACGGCACCTGGTTGGGGACACAGAATCCTGTAAGCAAATGCTAAGGCTCTCTCAAGAGAAAGCTAGGATCAGTAACGAGAAAGGACATTGGATTAGGTTGTTACCTAAAAGATTCTCAAAATGCAGTGTTTAAAACAGTACAGTTCCTTTCTCCCATTCAGGTAAGTTTCTAGCCAGGCAATGGTGGTGGTGTACTTTAATCTTTGGGAGACGGAGGCAGGCAGGTCACTGGGTTCGTGGCCAGCCTGGTCTACAGAATGAGTTCCAGGACAGGCAGGGCTACACAGAGAGACCCTGTCTCTCTCTGTCTGCATGTGGTGTCAGATGGCAGGTGGAAACCCAGCCACTAGAACCCAGCCAAGATGGGCGTTCTTATCCTTTCGGGATCAGAGAAGTTCCCCACAGCATTATGACAGGTTCAGCTGACAAGGAGCCAAGTGGCCGCATGTAACTGAAGGAGGCTGGGAAATGGAGCCTTTGCTTATCTTCTACCTGCAGCGCCATCACCACATAGAGTCACTAGGGAAGTCCGTGGGGACCCCCCACACACAATGGACCCCCTTGTCAGTATTTGAGGAACACAAAGCACTTGAGGGCGAAGCACTGGGAAGGACAGTGTGGCAGAGGCCACAGGTCTAAAGCCTGACATGTTTGAGCTCATTGGCTGGCGTGAATGGAGTCTGGGCTCTGGACAGCAGCACAGCTCAGGAAAATCATTCCTGTAATCCCAGAATGTGGGAAATAGAGGCAGGAAGATCAGGAGTTCAAGACCAACTTCCATATACCAACCACCCACTAAAATAACTAAGACAGCCTAGGATGCCCCTGTGTGTGTGTGTGTGTGTGAGATGGTCAGCATGATTCACAGGCACATGTGTGGGTGACCACTCACAGAGGATGCATCTATAGGATGCTACCCAGTTGCAGGAAGTTCGGTGGTTCAGTCTCCCTTACCCCAGCAACTATTAACCTGTCTTTATAACCTTGGAGCAGGGCCTGTGGATTGTCTAGATCTTAGAAGCTTCCTCAATCCTAACAGGTTTTGCTTACTTCCTGATACTTACGAGTGTTTTAATTTGCGTGGCAATAGCTACGGAACACTCCGCCCCTTCCTTTCGTTCTTTCTGCTCCCTTTTCTGCAGTGTTTCCTGAGTCCTGGGAAAGGCAACATAAATGCTTGGGTTTTTTGTTTTGTTTTTGTTTTGTTCCTTCCATTACGATTAAGTATTGGGCCACGGTGCCACATAACAGTCTCTTGTTTAGAGGCGTTTAACCAGGTGAATCTCAAAGAGCATACCAGCCCTTAGGTCTCCCTCTGTGAGGAGCTAGAGCAGAGTAGTTACCTGCAGATCTGAAAAGCAATGTTTAGAAGACAATCTGATGTGGGCATCATCTCTGTTTAACAACAGAGATGATACATAATAGCAGTTGGCTCCCCACCAGACTTCAAGCCTGGGTTTTGCCCTGGCTTACAGCATCTGATGTGAGGAGAGCCTTAATCCAACCGGAAAGCAGTCAGTCTCGCCCTAAACCACTGTCACAACAGTGGGCACAGTGGGGGTTTCAGCCACCAACCTTCTGGCTCCTCAAGGTCCCTTTCACCCTCACACTGTGCCTTTGTTTAAACTCCTTAAGTCTGTCTTTACTGGCTTTCCACATGCTTTTACAAATCTGTAAGCCACTTGTATTTTGAATAGGCGTGGCCCCCATGGACTCCTGTGTTTGAGCGCTTGGCCCACAGGCAGTAGCACTCTTAAGAGGCGTGGCCTTGTAGGAGGATGTCTGTCACTGTGGGGACGAGCTTTGAGGTCTCCTATGCTCAAGCCATGCCTGGTGTGGCACACAGTCTCCTGCTGCCTGCGGATCAAGACCTAGAACTCTGAGCTCCTCCAACACCGTGTCTGCCTGCACACTGCCATGCTTCCCGCCGTGATGATAATGGACTGAACCTCTGAACCTGTAAGCCAGCCCCAATTAAATGCTTTCCTTTACAAGAGTTGCCGTGGTCATGGTGTCTCTTCACAGCAATGAAGTCTTCCCGGTGGGCGGGCAGGGTGATGGAAGGCACAGCCCTGTTCTGAGTTGCTCTAAGGAGGTACTAAGATAGAAAAGCCAGCAAGGTCCAGTGTAGCTGAAGATGTTGCCCATTGTGTCACTTGTTTGATCAAAAGAGCAGCATTGGGTGTGAAAGCCTGGAGGAGAGACCATGCCCTGTTAGCCCCCGCCAGGTGATAGCCACAGTCATCTTCAATAAGCCTCCCTGGCCTCCCTAGGGTGCTGCCGCCGCCCCGGGGTCACTGTGCATCGCCCCATCCCGCCCCGGGGTCACTGTGCATCGCCCCATCCCTGGTGAGCCCAGCTGGGCCAGCCAGCACTGCTCAGCCTGGCTGGGGGCCACACTCTTGTTCGCCGTGCTTGTCTCCAGAGTCAGCTCCCTGTTTTTTCACGGGCCCCAGCCAGCATCATGGCCCTGGCCCTACTGCTGTCAGCAACACCTGGCTGCCAAAAGGACCTCAGGTTGAACAGTCCCCCTCGCCACTCTACTTCACACAGCGGAGAAATACACACTGCCCTGGCAACAACCGCCCATCACCAATCAAGATGAATATTGTTCACCTCCACTGCTTTGTCATCTGTTTCTTCTGTTGCTCGGGCCATAAGGCCTCCCAGCACTCAAGGTCCCTATGAGCCACACCCCGTCTGCCCTTGAGTACCCAGACAGACACCTCGGTCTGCTTTGTCCTTTCAACTCCCTTCGATTCAATATTTTACAGATCTCATTTACACGTCTGTCTAAATCACACAGGCTTTCTAGAACCTCTCCTTTCTTCTATAGCTCACCAGCCCTTCAGGGGTTCAGTAAAGCTTCTGAAGCCCTTTACTAGATCCAAGGTGCCTGCTGAATCAGTCAGGCGTGGTGAACTGGGAATCAAAGCCACCTTCGTGCTTGGCTCCCTCAGCCTGTCTGTCCTCTGTGGTCCTGCAGTCCCTGATATTCATGGGGATTAGCCAGTGATAAGCTCTGTGAACCAGTCCACCAGGGATCAAGTCCCCGAAGACCATGCAGCCCTTGTCTCCGGAGGGATGGGAAGTATTACCTAGTTTTCCTGCTTCCCCTGCGCTCAGGCTGTCACCACACACTTCCACATCACAGCTTCCTGAGTCCAGCTGGAAGCAGCTCTTTTTGTCCTTAAGTCTTCCCCAGGCCTGGAGAGATGCTTGCTGGTTAAGAGCACCTGCTGCTTTTGCAAAGGACAGGGTTCTCAACACCCACACGGTGGCTCATGACCATCAGTGACTTCAGTTGTTGAAAATAAATGGACAACACGTTAAATAACGTTTATCATTAGCCCTGTAATTATTATGGCAGTATTATTTAACCTGCTACCAAAATAAGACCCAGACACCCCGTTAGATTTTGTAATTGCCTTATTCACCTTGGGCTGATCCACTCTCCAATGGCTCAGACCACCATTGCACGGAGCACACAGCCACCCCTTCACCCACAAAGCTATCCCGTATGATGTATGAAGAGGAATTCCTGCCACATCAGGATTATCAGGATTGCCTGGGGAGGCTCTCCACCGATTGGGTGGGACTCAGCTGAATGCTTCAGCAATCTCTGCAGGGGGCATGCAACCACGCCTCGCAAACTCCGTTTTGGTTCTCTAGGTCCCTATAAGGGCACCTGTGCGACTTTTCCAAGGAAACTGTGAACAAGCATCTCTTTGCTCCAAATAGGGTAACAATGACAGACCAAAGGGAAATTTCGCTCCAGTCTATCTTAGTGAGCATGTGAGTTTATAGAGAGCACAAGAGCATAGGGCAGGAGTTACTTACAGGAGGGGCGGGGTGACTCACAGGCACCGAGAAGCCTGGCTTAGCAGGGGTGATGACTTGTGAATTGTGAAAGCCAAAACCCAGCTCAACCTTCAGGCACCATGGACCCCCAGGATGCCCTGCCTAGTTGTTGGAACCAGGCCACCAGAAGACTCCATCTCTCCTCAGAGGAATGTGAAACTGAGGGGAAGTGCAGAGACCCAGGAACAGGAAGGAGACCACACACTTTGAGGGAACAGACTCTGGCCCCTGAAGAAATCTTAGCTGTGCCCATGTATCTTAGAAAGGAGCTGCCCGGAGTCCAGGGCCTGGGCACCAAGGCTGTCAGAAAGCCCCGCTGTGCTTCAGCCACAAACACATTTCCACACACACTGTACTTTAACAATCCAGCAAAGGCATTTTCTCCCAGAGTATAACCCTATCCTTTATGCCACCTCTCAAGAAGAGTGTGTCTCCCTCTTCCCTGTAACCCTCCGCTTTCTGAGCACCAGCAGGCCTTTCAGCTCTGCTGCAGACCTTTGCTTACATGAGCTTATGAAGGGTTTTTTGTTTTCATATCTGTAGGGAAGGCGGTGAGAGAGCACTGACCACTGACATTCCTTCCTCTTAGGTGTTAAGTGAGTCAGATGATTGTGTGCACATGGGAGGTAAGACCGGCCACAGGATGGGCCAGGCGAGATGCAATGATGAGAAAACACCGTCTCACAAGGGCTGATGGTTTAGTTGGCTCAGTGCCTGCCTTGCAAGCATGATGAAGTAAGTTTGATACTCCCGGAACCCATGGAAGAAGAAAGAAAGAACAAAAGAAAGAAGAAAGGAAAAAGAAATAAAGGCTAGCCACGCATAGCGGTGCACACTTAACCCCAGAACTCTAGAGGCAGAAGAAGGAGCATCTCTGTGAGTTTGAGGCCAGTTCAGTTTACATAGCAAGTTCCAGTTATATAGCAAGGCCAGCCAGGACCATGTCGTCAGACCCTGTCTCAAACCAGCCCCACCCACACCCCCCCAAAAAGCCAGGCATGGTAGCAGGTGCTTGTAGTCTCAGCACCGGAGAGGCAAAGACAGGTGACAGGTGGAGCCTTGGCCAGCCAGCCTAGCCTAGCCTACCTGCTGATTGCTAGAGCATTGTCTCAAAAACCAGGTGGTCAGCACATGAAGAACAGCCGATGCTGTCCTGTGGGCCCAATGCATGTGCGCATGCTCACATAGGCACACACATGCAAACACAAAGAAGTCTGCCTGAGGCTCAGGGCAAGAACCTTCAAGAAGCCTTTGACTTAGGATAACTGGGGGTAGGTTACGGGGACGTCTCATTTCTTCTCTTCTATGTCCCTGTATAATCATAACAATTGTCATCGTTGAAACGGGGTCTCAGGTAGCCCAGGCTGCCCTTGAACTTGCTGTGCAGCCGAGAATGGTGGTGAACTTCTGATCCTCCCAGCTCCACCTCTGCCACGCTGGAAATACAGATGTGCTAAACTGGTGCTACTGTATGCATGGGGGCGGGGCGGGGGGGGAGACACACATCTTGCACATACTTGCCAAATGCTCTTGTTTACTTCTGAGGTACACCCCAACCTGCCAGACGTTTTCAGCACACATTTGGATTATTTTCTAGTGCATACAAACAAGAAGGTTCTAACCAGGGGAAATGGTTACTTAACGTCTGGAAAAGCTGGATTCCACCTTTGCTCTCTGAAGCCTGTGTTTTCTGGAGAGGCTGTGGGTGGTCACCCTCTCCCATCTCAAGGTCCTGTGGTTGGCTGTGGTTGGCCAGACATGGAGGCGGCTGCCTCCCCAACATGTCTGCACTGCTGGATCTGCAATGCTGGGAGGTTTGGGAGCCAGTTTAGCATTTGCCGCTAAACTGTCCCTGCCTGGTGCCAGAGACAGGCCCAGAGACCTGGGGCGGGAGTGCTCGTGTCTGGGCATGGTTTGCGCCTTGTTCTCAGGAGAAATACTGTTAACTGTCAGGAACAGTAGACACACACCTGTAACATGGCTTCATTTAAGTCTGGTGGCCAGCTCCGTGTGCTTCTTTGGCAGGAAGGAGTGGATGTGTTACAACAAACACCATCTGCCGGGTTAGAGGCTAAATTAAAGCATGAGACAGGTTCCTCTGAACCAAGTATGGAGCTTGGAGCTCACTGGTTCCGAAAACAGACATATCTCCTTGGCTCTGCTGAGGATGGTTCTCTTTTTGGGGGGTAACCAAATATTAAAAGGTATAAAAGGTGAGAAAAGGAGGTTCCTGTTTTCAAATTCATGTCTTTACTAGGTAAGGTGGGAGGGAGGAAGAGGACGAGATGGAGAGAGAAGGGGGAGAAAGGAGAGAGAGAGAGGAGAGAGGGAGGGAGAGACAGAGACACAGAGAGATACAGAGACATATACACACAGAGCAAGCGAGAGAGGGGAGGGAGAGAGAGCGAGCCCGCCTATTGGCTTATCAGCTTCAGGCTTTGGACTTGGTCCTATGGATGTGTTACCAACTGTGGTGCATGGAATAAAACTATTTTTTTTCTAGTTTAATACACATATTTAAAATATATGTTGATAGACTATTATTTTTTGACTATTTTAGTGAGAAAAGGGAGCACGTTTAGAGAGACGGGATAATCTGAGAGCAGGCCCCCAAGCGCTTTCCTCGGAAACAGCAGGCCTCTCCTCAAGGCTTCCTTCTCAGGATCCTCAAATCGAGGCTAGGAAGGCTCCAGTTCACAGGCAGGGACGCTTTGAATCCAGGTGGGAGTTTGTATCCCTGTAGATCCGTGCTGGACCAAGCCTCGCCTCTGCCCCAGCAAGGAGCCGCAGTGAGCACTACCCGTCACCAGGTGGCGCTGCGAACTTGGAAAAGCTGCGCCCTTTCAGAGGCCGCGGGGTCTACGGGCCAGCCCTGCAGGGCCCAGGGCGTGGCCAGCAAAGGGGGGAAGGCGAGCTCTGGCTCCCGGGGTCTCTCTAGCACCATCGCTGGGCGGAGGTTGCGGGGAGCTCGGGGATACACGCCCAAAAGGGTCCAGTCTGTGAAGAGCGTGGCTGGGACCCTATCTGGTGCAGCATCCCGCCTCTCTGCCCGCGCCTGCCTTGGGCGCCCCTGATTGCTGGGACGCCAGGCCATGGCGGCCATCCCGCGCCCAGACAATTAGCGGTTTCTGCCCAGGTGATGGGTAAGGGACAGTTTGTGCAGGCAGTCACTCCATCGGAGGTTTACAGATAGGCAGGCGTTCTCTCGGGTGCAGGAAGAGGGGAGAGCGTCTTTCAAGACGGGCAGGGAAGTAGCACATGCGGTTTGGGGGCGACACACCCTTCGCTGATGGAGAGGGGGCGTGGCTGGGTACCGCTGGGGATGGAATCGGGCAGAGTACTGTCCTGCAAAGCCTTGAACGCCGCCGGGCTAAGGTGCTTAGACCATGCGGTCCTGCCGACCTGGCCTTTTGTAGAGATGGGAGAAGGTTTGAAAAACCTCGTAGGCTTTTCTGACTTGGGCAATGAGATATGTGGAAATCCACAGGAGGCTGGTGAACGCTGTTCATCTGCCACAGGCTGGCAGTCTCTGGCCAGAAGGCCTGTGGTAGTGAGTTCCCTCCTTCAGTCCGCAAGGCAGAAGCGGCAGTAGAGACCGCTGACCACCGCGTGCAGGGGCCACGTTTGGGTTTGCTGGTATCTGTCAGCGAACTGCTGTGCGCGCCAGCTCCAAGTGGTGAGAGGGCAGAGGAGAGGGCCTGCGCCACCCAGGCTTCCTGTGGCACCTCGACCCTAGACCAAGCAGGGGCAGAGACAAGGGAGGCCGCAGAGAGACTTCAGCCTCCTCTGTCCTCCCTGCGGGGCTGACTATCCAGGTTAATTGTGAGGAGGACCACACGGGGATTCTGCCTCTGACATCTCATCTGAGTTTTTTCATTCACCTCCCAACAGAGGGGCAGGGGTCCGCAAAAAGATGGGTAACAAATGGAAATGGACCCTTTAATTTTCCAATAGAATCGTTCTTCTGAAAAAGTCAGGCGTGAGGGTTTTTTTCCCCTCCATCATGAATCATGAATGAAGTGTTGGCCAGTATTTATGTTATTTTAAGGGTTTCTAAACTGTGTTGGGAAGCTTAAGGTTGCTCAGGCACAAGACAAAGAAGACGATAAGGCCAACATTTGAAAGCTTCTGAGAACATACTTACTATGTTGAAAGGAAAAAAAGATGCCCACAGAGAGTGTGGTCATTTGATCAGTTAAGCTTTGGGGTCCCCAACCCAGCTCAGCTTCCCTCCTGCTGCCACACTTTGAGCAGGGTAGACCTATGTTTCTCCCCGTTCAAACCTACAAGATGGTGTAGCTCTGCTTGCTGTGGTCTAGTCCAGACCCTCAGACACAGTTAAAGTTCAGCGTCTTGTTCCCGTGAATCCTTTCTTGAAGAACGTGGCACGGATCTGGGTAGCAGCTTCAGTTCATCCCCACTCTTAGGCTCGGGGTCTCCAGGAGTTGGGGGATCTGTTTGGGCCTTGATGGATGGAACATTACGAAACATGCCACACAATCTGAAAGGAAAGGTCCTCCTTGAATTTGCCGTCACTAGAGAGGCTAAGTGACATGTTATCGTGGAGATAACAACTGGACATCAAAACACAGAAGGAACAACTTCATGTTTGCAGCGGGGAGGGGTGCCGGGCTCACAACAGCCCATCATGTGTTTACGGAGTCCTAGAAGCTCTGAGACCCCAAACACAAACAGAGGGAGAAATCCAGCATTGTCTGTGCCGAGATAGCACATTGTAACCTCCTAACATGTACAATTACTGTTAATGATGGCACCAGGGTCTTCGAGGTCAGAGGTTTTCAGCTGAGTGCTTAGTGCTCCACGTGCTACCCAAATCTGGGAAGCCGTGGCCCTGAGTATGAGACTACATATACATCTGACTTTTCAGAAAGTACAGTTACATGCAGAAACAAGTCGTGTGTCGAGTTACTGAGGTTGACACGGCGGCAGCATGTTGTTTGGGGCCTTATGGCTCCACTGTAGTCAGGAACCATACTCAGGTGCTCTCCCTGGCTTCTCCTCCTCTCCAGTGGCTGAGTGTGTGTGAACAGGACCACCAAAGGGCCAAACGAGCAAGTGTGATGAACACAGCACCCTTCCTTCAGCCAGGACCCCGCACCAAGGACAGCCGGCTTGAGAGCGGCCAGGGGGCTAGACAAGCCGAAGCGTGCTTTTGCATGGGATGAAAACCAAGCTTTTCTTGTGGGCGGTGAGGGGACTTGTGACTCTAGCTTATCCTATCCAATTACACCATTGATTCAATGGAAAAAATAACATCATAAAAACTTAAAACTGGTGGGTGAGGTGGGGAGGGAAAACTCGGACACGTGATGGTACGGAGGACAGTCACCTGTTGACACTTCCGTTGTCGCTTACTGAAGTGTACCCTATGCCTTAAGGAAGGGGGCGAAGGCGCGTGGAAAGGACAGTCTCTTACAGAGACCAAGGCCCTGCTTGGCTTTAACTTTGAATCCTGTGGCTAACGGCAATGTGGAGCAATGTTCCCATCGTGGTTTCACACAAATGCTCCAAACCAGAAGGGAAAAGTTCTATTGCCAACATGGCTGGCCTGAGATACAGGCAAGGAAGCCCTGTGAAGTCTCATGTTACACGTTCAAAACAAGACAGTCCGTTGCTACTTGTGTCTCCTGTGCCAGGCCACTAAACGAATGCAGGCACGCTCACCCCCTCTTAACCAATGCAGGACCGAGACCTCTCCTAGGGAGAGCTTTCATCTACAAGGATGGTCTCTTCTGGAAATGTGGGAGTTAAATGGAGACAGGGAGCTCTGCGGAACAAAAAACGCCACAAGCCATTCTGTGGTCTTCTGGCAGAATGAGCATGTTTCATACATGACACCAGAAGGTCCGTTATTTTCTCTTAAGTTACCCTTACAAATCAGCTCATTTAATACTAGAAGTTAAGGCCTTCCTTTAGAATTAAGGAGAAAAAGAAAGCCAGCAAAATATACATTACGCTTTAGCACAGTTCCTTCCCCCTCAAGACAAAACCTCTCCAAGAAACAGAAACACACACATTGCTGGCCAGAGGCAAAGATAAGTATATCTGAAGGTAAACACATTCGTGATTATGTACACATACGGGGATAATCCTTCCATGCTGTTTAAATTCCTTAACCTCATCACTGCTGGGGAATTCTGTATCTGACGTGCATGATCAGATAATTCCGGGCGGTGTTCCTTCAAAGTTTCTTTTAAAGCCTTAGAGTTGAAACCACGTGTCTGCTGGATAAGCATTGCAAACTGAAGAAAAACACAGCTCTACTGGAGAGTTAAAAACTGTGCATTAGTCCAGAGGCCACCAGTGTTAGTGTCTGCGGTGGCTTGAGGTCCACACAGCACAAAGTGGGGCGCAGCATTAGTTTGGGGAGTCCAGCTGCGCCCCTAGGCATGTGCTTGGCCTCCCAAAGATGAGTGTGTTCAGGCAGGGGAGGGACACGAGAGCCTTCTGTGCCCCAGCCACAGGCAGGCCTACAACTCAAGTCATGCCTGGGTCCGGGTTCACAGACACAGGGAAAGCAGGTTCTAGCTGCTGCCCAGAGTCCCATCTCTTCTTGGGGCCTCCCAATGGTTTCCATGGGGGTACAGGGAATCCCTAACCCTCTCTTGTGTGCTCCTGCATCATTGGGTCCTGTGCTAACTCACTGTGGTACGTTCATGGCAGGCAGGGGTGATTAGGTATCCTACAGAGGTAGAAGCCCCCATAGCGGTTAGTGACTTGTGGTCACACTAATAGACTGACATGGAAGGCAAAGACAGAGCAGACTTCCTAATTGGAGACACCCCTCCATCCCCACCCAACCCTAGCACCATCTTTTTCCTAGCTAGTTAAAAAGAAGTTATGCTCATTAATAGACAAAATAACTAAATTTTGAAACACCGAAAATACAACTGCCAACACTTACCACACTCAATTTTTGGCAGCTTTATTGTCTAATTTGATGGCTCCCCTGTCCTACAGAAGACCTGGCTGTCTCCTGCTGAATGGATGAATTAACACACACACACACCAAGCACTTAACTCAGATGGGCTGCTGGGCTTGCAATGATGTTTGGCCCAAGGCTTATGGCTTTCTCAACAGTCTAAGGGCCTTGAAGCATACACACACCTGAAACTGTCACTCAGTGGCCAGGATCTGCTTAGAAGGCTATGCTTGAGCACCCGGCAGGTGGTCTGGCCTCCAATCCTAAGACTTGGAGGGACACACTGCTGAAGCTGCTCCAAAGTTCCAGGGCTTTTCCTTTGGAGGGAGCGACCGACTGAGGCAGTTCCAGAGTTCTAAGAAGAGAATAGTGGTCAGGGAGAAGCTGGAGCTGCTTTGTGCTCCCCCATGGGGAGGTGTCATCAGACCGGAAGCCTCTGGGGAGGGCACACAGGTCTTACTCGTGGGTGGCCTCATCTGGCTGCAGGAGGCAGGGGAGCACAGCAGGGACAGCTGGTCTGCAGGAGAGCCTGACTCACTGCCACCAGCAGCGACCTCAAGGGTTGATGTCTTCTCTCTCCTCCCTCCCTTTCTGAGACAGTCTTTATGGCCCAGGCTGGCCGTGGCCTTCAACTCACCATGTTCCTGATAGATATCTATGTATCTATCCATCATCTCCATCCGAGGTGTCTTCATAGCCCAGGCTGGAGGCCTTGGCCTTCAGCTCACAATGTTCCTGATAGATATATATCGCCTCCATCCATCCATCCCTGGCTGGCCCTGGCCTTCAACTCACACTGCTCCCTCCACACCTCCCTGATACTGAGGTTGCAGGCATGGGTCACTATGGCCAACTTCTGTCCTTCCCATCTGAGCATCACTGAACCCATGGCTGTCATGTCAGCTTCCTCTTTTGGAGAGCAGCTCCTCCGCCTTACCTCACTGGCTGTTACAGAGGAGACAGGTGCTTCTGAGCGGACAGCATAACGGACAGGGCCCAGTCCTCCTGTAGCAGTGTTTGTCTTCCTCCAAACCGCTGTTTCCGTCACTTTCAAATCCCCTCGTTCTGCTCACCTTCCTTTCTCTGGTAATCTAATTCTCTCTTTCTTGAGAAGCAACTCCTTTCTTGAAGGAACTGGAATTGTCACAGGAACCTGAGCAGACTGCTTTTTATGCATATGGCAAAAGCAAATGATGGGTGAGCTTTAAAAAGCTCTGTGCTGGGCAGTTCTGAGCACCGTGAACTCTACTCCACACAGCTTCACAGATTTGCACCCTCATTTCCACACGGGGAACCTAGACAACAGCTGTCAACACTGTGCTTGCGAATCGTGAAGGCTTAGCTGTGTGGTTGCCTCTAGACATTGCTGCCTGTGAGGGCGGTCCACCGCCCAGAACTGAAGGCGCAAGGGGGCTCAGGCGAAAGCCACACCCCCTAACTAGTCACTTGAAACTTTCTGACAATTTTTGGTATGGTTTTATGAAAACAAATTTTGAATTTGGTTTATACACACTCAAATGTTTCCTACTGAAAAAAATTTCTTCAAACAGGATGAAGTAGCAGACACCTAAAATTCCAGTATTTTGGAGGCTGAGGCAAGAGGGTTGCCATCAATGTTGAATAGATGGATGGGGGAAGGGAGGTACCTGGAGATGTGTTTTGGATGGGAAAGCCAACTCAGATTGAAATGGACAAACTGCACACACTCTAAAACTACACAGAATAGACTAAGATCCAAGAATTCAATTTAGAAACTAGCTGCCAAAGCAGTTTTGGAATTAGGTTAAGTATTCAGAACACTGAAATTTAGTGTATTCAGAGGAAAAAATGATCAAAAACCCGTGGAAATTTAAATCGGAACCAGAAGAGCTCACACACACAGCAATGTAAATCGCTAAACTAGCAACATAAGCTAGGTACATCTCCACCAAAGCAGTCATCAACAGCGTACTTAACAGGTCACGGCAATGGTCGAAAGCTGGACAACAGGGATGTTTGTCGAGACCCCACCATTCTGGCTCCCTCTAATGAGGTATTTGCAGAAGAGTTTGTTCACATCTGAACGCCAAGTTCTTTTGTAGGAAAGAGGGCGGCCATAAGGAAAAACCACGTGTCCCGCCAACTTCCCCGTCGTCACAACAGCGTCTGCACTTCATTCCTCTCTACAGTCACGTTAAGCGAATGTGTTTATTGTTTTATGTTGGGGGAGAGGATTCTGAGGACTGACCCTCCATGAGCTAAGTACAGCGCTCTACCAGTGAACTACACCCCCGACCCATACAGCGACTTTCAAGGGTGACAACTCCACACTTGACCTGCAGTCAGTGCTGGCTCCAGAAGACAAGGAAACAGCTAAAACCTCAAAACAAATGAGTCAAAACTGCCAGAGTAACAGGGAAATTATTTAGCCATAAGCATCAGTTCCTTGCGAAGGTGACACTGCTTCATTTAGCCCAAGTGTTTGGAAAAACTTCAAAGACATGGGTAAGTTGATTCATTTTGATACACTTTTACTTACATTTTTTCTAAACATTAGTGTGTGTGTCTATGTGTGTGTGTGTGTGTGTGTGTGTGTGTGTGTGTGAGAGAGAGAGAGAGAGAGAGAGAGAGAGAGAGAGAGAGAGAGAGAGAGAGAGAGAGAGAGAGAGAGAGAGAGAGAGAGCATGCGCACTTCGGCTTGCCATTGTGCATTCCCTCCTTCCAGCACTCAGGTCATCAGGTTTGCCTAGCCATCTCAACAGCCCCCGCCTCAAACACACACCTCTTGATTTCTGAAATGAAATCAAGGAAGCAATTTCATTCTATTTACCTCCTCTCTTCCTTTTCCTTGCGTTCTTGCGATGCGGTCTGTCTTTCTAAAGCGCAGGCCTTACATTCAAATCTCCCTGCCTCACTCTCTTTTGGTTCCTCTCACTCACTAGCAAATGTGCTGAAATCAGACACAGTCCCACTCGGCCAGCTCAGGCTCAACTGTCCAACTTTAAACGTCACCGGGCATTTTATCCCAGATCAGGAGCTTACAAGCAGCAACTGCAAGCACTCAGTGACTGCCAGCGCACAGTGACCATGTCAGCAACCTGAGGGGTTCCTGTCCTAATCCACAGAGGAGTCAGCCCTGCCCCAAAAGTGCTCCTGATGGGGTGAGGTGCCCCCAGGATGAGCCTTGATGACACTTCCTACTTGAGGACACTTAAGGAAACTACTCCTCAACTTTGTAAGTAAAGGAGCTAAGTTAGTACCCTACATCTTGAAAACTCTCTTTGAATGTAATTTTCATAGCCTTTACATTTTAACTGTCATTGTTTATTACTGTTTGGCTACATTCTCTATAATTCCAGCAGCATCTTAAACAATGTGTCTATGTACAATGGGGGGAAAAAACAAAAAACAAAATGGCTTGCAACATCAAGTAAGGGCCACAGTTTAACTGTACACGTTAAGGGGCGCTTGGTAGGGAAAGCCTGTTTTCTGCACCATGGACAACTTACATGGAAGTCTCAGCATTATGACTATGACAATAAAGAAAAAAAAATTCCTTACAAGAATGAAATACAGCATCCTGAAAAATATTGGTTTCTACTACTCAAGGCAGTTAGAAAATGTTCACATTTTAACAAATCTGTACAAACCACAAGAAACATTCTATGGGACCATGATCCCACCTTGATGCTAAGAACTTTCTAGAAATGTAGAATAACCATGAACAATTTATAAATCTAGTATCTATGTGCTCCACAGCTCTAGAACCTAAAAGACTGATTTAAAGAACTTAATATGCCCAACATGGATCATTTCACATGCCTTGATTGTTAATGAATGCCTGCTTTTAATATCTCTCTATGATGTACAGTCAACTTGTGCCTTCAAGGAGGTCATTCAATTTTTTTTTTTTTTTAGCAAAAAAGCAATATCATTTAGCAGCAATTAAAGCGCCTTCAAGAAGACTTAAAAAAAATACAATATCCAATTAGAAAAGCCGTATTTTTAAACATTTGTACAAGAATAAGCTGCTGAAACTCAGTAATTGTAATATGACATCTGTACAGTAATTTACAATAGAGCCAGAAGGGAATTTATCATTATCCTGCATAGAACTGGCCTGCTTTTGGTTACACACTGTCTCCTATTTTAATGAACGAGGCCTGGAAACAAAAGAAAAATGCCTGTTAATTCTAAAACACTGAAAGCCCTGGAAATACTATAATTTAGTGACTTTAACTGATTTGAAACAGGCAGCTCTTTGTGTTAAAGGTCAAAGTGTCCAGAAATGACAGCTCTCCCTTTAACTCAACCAGTTAAAGGGGGGGGGGGGGTTTGCGGCGGACCACGGATTTGTGATTCGAGGTACAACTTGGTAAAAGCCAGAATAGGCAAAAAACGACAAAGTCTGTAACTGTCCAAAACCCTAATTCTCACATTCTGTTACAAAACACACCGGCCGCTGTCACTCCGTTCTTGCTTTGGTTTCTGCAGATCAGCTGCCGAGTGCTGACGCTGTACCAGGCACTGTAGCTCCCGTCTTACAAATTCTCATAATTTTTCCATGTGTTCTTAAATAATGAAAAACTACCCTTCATATTCGAACTCTCTGGTAACAATCAAATATATTTAGGTATTACAAACGTTATTTACAGTGTCCTCCTCCCAGCACTACACCGTGTTCCTGTTCCACGCTGCTCCGGGAGCGTGAGGAGTGCGCACTCAGCCACTGTCCGTGATCCACGTTCACACAAGGGACTCCAGGGAGAGCTTTAGTTCACAAACGCTTCTTAACCATGTCTCGTGGAAAAACAAAAACAAAACACTCAAATGCACTCAAATTCAAGTAGGCATCTGGAAGCCAATCAGAGAAATCATGCCATTGTTGGAGGAGAGTCAGTAAGTAATTATGCTTGAAGAAGGCGGTGTAGGAGCTGCTGCCAGCCCAGACATGTGTAGGTTTCCTGAAGAATTTGATCTTCTCATGTGTGGCAGAAGGTATGGGTCATTTGCCAGCTGGTGTACATCAAATCGATCTTCTTTTCGGTAAGCCAAACAGCGTCTTATGAAGGCCTTAAAAAGACAGAGGGCAACACAAATGATCTTCTACCTTCTCAATACCAACCCAACTCCTACAGAAACAAGGACACAGTTAAGGCCATAAACAGAACACACTTTACATGAAGTTCAAACCTTAAAACTTTTGGGGGTATGATGATATTTTCACTCCAATTTGAACCCTCCACTGCTACTCACTGGTGCCACATTATGGCCTCAATTATTATTGCTTGAAAGTTCCATTTCTGCTTATACAATTCCTTATTTTTACCTTATTTTTATTTCATGTGCACTGGTGTTTTGCCTGCATGTCTGTCTGTGTGAGGGTGTTGGATCCCCTGGAACTGGAGTTACAGACAGTTGTGAGCTGCCATGTGGGGGCTGGAAACTGGACCCAGGTCCTGTGGAAGAGCAGCCAGTGTGCTTAAGCACAAAGTCATGTTTCTAGCCTCTAAAAACATTTTTAAGATTTCTTCTGCTTGTATTTTTCTTTTGTGGAACAATATTCTGACTTTAATCTCATTTTGTTATCAGTTTTGTTTGGCCAAATTATAAGAAGCCTTAATTTCTTCTTATTTAGCATGACTATCTTTAGGTGAAAGAAAGATGGACATAGCACTCCAATTAGGGTTTCTATTTCCTAGATCAACTCTGCATCTTTAGTTTTAAAAAGAAAGCTGGTCTACAGAGTAAGTTCTAGGCCAGCCAGAGATACACAGTGAAACCTTGTCTCAAAAACCAACATACAACAAAACCCCACAAACCAACCCCCACACTCCAAAACCATTATGTTAAAATATATGTATATATAAATATATAATATGCTTATTAAATTATTAATTATTTAAATTATTAAATCATTCTAACTATCAAGTAATGAGGTTCACACCCGAAATGCCAGCCCTTTGGAGCCTGGGACAGGGAGATTGATGTGAGGGACCAGCTTAGGTTATATTTAAGGCTAGCCTGGGCTACAGCAAGACCCTGGCTCAACAAAACAAAACAAAACCAGTTGTGGCAAAACAAACCCTTAATCCCAGAAGAGGCGGGCAGTTCTCAGAGTTTGAGGCCACCCTGGTCTACACAAAGACCTTGTCTCAAAAAAACAAAACAAAAGAAACAAAAACAAAAAGACAAACTAAGAAAACAATACAAAAACAAAGCAATAAAGATTTACCGGTAACTTCCAATAAATATGAGTTCAGGAGGGCAGCATCTCTTTAGTTTTGAAGGCAGCCCTGACTGCAAACATTTTGTAGTGCTTATACAACGTAAAAACAGGTACAGAGCACTACATGGTACCTGCTGACCTATTTATTATTATTCTTATTTGAGACACAGTCTCACTCTGCAGGCTGGACTGGAACTCGCAGTGAAAACCAGGCTGGCCTCAAATTCACAGAGCTCCACCTGCCTCACGGAGACCACAGGTCTATGTTTCCATGGCCTGGAGTGTGGCGATTCTGTGGTTTGTTGGGACGCTCACATCGGAGGGAAAGCCGCTGGAAGCACAGGCACTCGGTGTCACAGGCTTCTTCTGAATGAGCTCTAGGTTTCAGGCTCTCACCAAGGAGACACTCGCAGATTAGCAACGGGTCTCTGAGAATGTGGACTCTCCTCAACTGAGTCTTGACTCAGCGCACCACAGCAGAGAACACGCTGTAGTATCTGCTGTTGGCAGGAGACCGCTGTGCTTGGCATGAGACTCTAAGCAAGGTGTTTTTGCCACGCTGTGGCTGCGCTCTCACTTTACAAAAATAAGAATAACAGAGTGTGCATAAAAGCACAAGACACTGCTGAGCTGGCGTGGTGGGGAGCACCTGTAATCCCAGCAGAGGGAGGCAGATCTTGTGAGTTCAAGGCCAGCCTGGTCTACAAAGTGAGTCCAGGACAGAGAGAAACCTTGACTCAAAAAAACCAAACTAAAATAATAAATGAATGAATGAATGAATGAATAAATAGTAGCTATTATTACACCTATTCTTTCTTACTATACTTTCATTTTTAAAATTTTACTATTTTATTTGAGTGTTTGTCTACATGAATGTCAGTAAAGCACGTATGTCCTGGTAGAGACAGGATGTCAGATCCCCTGGGACTGGAGTTACACAGGCAGCGGTAATGTATGAAGTTGCTGGGAATAGATTGGGTCCTCTGGAATAGCAGCCAGTACCCTAACCACTGAGGTGTCTTGTTAGTCCCTCTTTTTATACACTTAAGTATCTCAGCATTATGATGGGCAAACTGAGTAAAACCTAGAAGTAATGAAGGGTCCAGATGTTGTGGTTTCAAAGAAAAGCAAGCTGCTGTGCACACAGAACTCAGGAAGCATGCTTGAGTGCTTAGAGATGAAGAACAGCATATACGAAGGCCACACCAGCCCATTTCCAGAGCAGATCAGCAGCCATTCCTGCCATTGCGGCTAGCGAAGCACTGATCACACTGGAGACACAAGCCCGCATACTCCACAGAACATTAGGAGATTAATACCTTGGCTTCACTGCTTACAACTGGTTTTACAGGGAACTGGACTTCTGTGGCTTTTAGTATTGTGTTTTCCTGAAGAATGTCTTGTTGAGATTGATTGTGACCAAATGGCTTAAAAAAAAAAAGAATAAAATATTAAAATAAATATATAAAACAAAGAATCACCACTGAGTCCACCACAAAAATGATTTTTATTTTAACATCTTGTCCTCAATTACTGGAAAGCTGGGATGCAGTCTCTCAGAAACACGGTAATAGCAATAAGCAATAAGCAGGCTGGAAAAGCCTATTCAAGTCAGTTCTCAATGAGGCTGTCATTCAAGTAATTAGGAGAAAAGGGAACTAGATTTGGAGTCAGAAGACCTGGGTTTGGAATCCAGACTAGTCTGTTTTTAGCAACTTAGCATAAGCTATAGCTTTTGGGAACTTCAACTGAGGAGCTGCCTCCATTAGGCTGGCCTGTGGGCATGTCTATGGGGGCATTTTATTAATTGATTAACGGGTTTGTGAGGGCTAGCCCTGGCCAGGTGGTCCTTGGGTGAACAAAAAGAAGCTGGGTAAGCTGAACAAGCCAGAGAAGTGCTCCTCTGTGACCTCTTACAAGGGGTGGATTGTAAACCTATAAATTCCTCCCTGCCCAAGTTGCTTTTGGTCAGCAACAGAATGCAAAAAAAGACAGTCTTTCTATGCTGCACATTTCTAGACCGGTTCTTCCACCTCTTTCTTACAGTGACGGAGATTGGGTGAGATGCACCTAGACATTATCCATGACAACCTGCATTTATGATTTGGGAAAAATAGTCTGATGGTATTCTCTGAGGAGTCATAGGAGGAAATGGTGCATCAGCCATATGTCTGCAGGGGAGAGTGGGGGTTAAGGGAAAGTGTAAGGAATGAAGGACACTGCAAAGTGCTTAACTCCAGAGTTGCCAACAGAAAATGTTTGGGAAAGGGAAAGGCTAAGGAGGAAAGGTGAACCAATCAACTGTCAAGATCATTCCGATCCAAAGAAACAGTCAAGAAATGTGCCTTGCCTTGGAAGAATCTACACTGAGTGTAAGTTACTAAATTTTGCCATGTTGGAATAAAACCTCATCTTAGCTTCTTTCCACACAGCTGAAGCTGGCGTGACACCACTTACTTTTCTCCCGTAGAGACACTGGAAGAAGATGACTCCAACCGACCACACATCAACCTTGTTGGAGATCTTCGGTGGTTCTTTTCCAACTACAAAGCACTCAGGAGGTAAATACCTATCAGTAATGGGAGGAGGGAAAAAAGGATACAAAATTTAGTGTAAAACCTTCTAAATCTTAGAATGTTTATTTTATTTATACATAACCTCAGTTATGCAAAAACCACCAGTTCAAGTTTTAATTCATTTCACTCCAGAACCAAAATACAACTTTGTAAGAAAACATATTTCTATCTAAAGAAAACATTATCATTAGAGATCATGACAGTATGATCTGAGTAAGTTTGTAATAACAGAAGAAACACTCTCCCACTCTCCTCGGCCAGTTCAAACTGCGCGCAGTTCTAAAACACACATCAGACCAGAGATCTTTTGTTCCTTTACTTATCCCAGTGAGACAGGCTCTCCTATCTCTTACTGTAACAGCAGACCAATTCCAATTCACAATATAGATTTCAAAATCTGCAATCATTATTATTCCCTTTCTTCCCCGAAACTGGTTAGTCAAGGCCAACTCACTCACCTCTGCATGTGACCTTTTTCTGTGGCCGCCATGTCGAACACGGCTTCCTTCCCTGTGCAGGGGAGACTGGTGTGCTACATCTACAAAAGCACTCAGCTCTCCTTGCACTAGACTTCAAGGAGTGCAAGGAGCTTCGGTTTATTGTGCAGTTTCAAGCACTACCAGTCAGGGTGTGAAAAATACCAAGTATCTAAATACTAATTTTTAAAATTTTAAATTGTTTATAAATTCATATTTTGATATATGAAAGGTAAAAATAAGTCTATTATCAAGACAATCATCAGAGATGCAAGCATCTCAACTCAAAACTTTAATCAAAAATAGTAATAACAAGTAATATAGTTAAGTTAACCATGCCTCATATAGTATTCAGTTGTACACTATCCCTAAAAGTGTCTCTATGTGTGGCTGAAAGGAACATGTCTCTTGAATGTGCAGGCATTTCTCCACCCCGAGGAGAACAATTGTAGGAACACTTTTGTAGGTGACAAATTTGACTGCACTGGACACCAGTAAGGGGGAGGGGGAATAATATTGTTGTCAATATAATTTTTCCTATGAGATATTGACAACAATTATTTCTATCAATGAGAAGTATTTTATAAAAGCAATGTGTGTTCTAAAACACTCAACCCAGTCCCCAAATATCTTTTGTTACTGTTGTTGAAACAGGTCTCACTACATAGCCTTGGTTGGCCTAGAACTCATTCTGTAGACTGTAGGCTGGCTGACTACAGAGATCTCTGCCTCTACCTTCAAGGGCTGGGATTAACAGTGTGTACCCCATATGGCCTAGAAATAAGTCCTATGTCTCTACATAGGAGCACCACGACTGTTGTCCTACACAGCCCCTAAAACAAGATTTTCTGACTCAAGTCCACCTGTAAGAGGGCCATTTCCTCCCACTGTCCACATCAATGAAGTCACTGTGACAGAGAAACCAACACTGAATGTTCTACAGAGAAGGAAGGCTTTTTGTTTACTATAGGTAAATAGGATTTTTGTTGTAAAGATGGCTTTGATCATAACAAGTCTAAACAACTTCTGATTTAGACCATGAACTTTTTTTCAGAGATTAAAATTTTGAGTGACAAATTTCTACGCTGTGAAAACAATAACTTCATCCTTCTTTTGCACATATCACATTTAGGTAATACTTTCATTTGACTTGCAGATATTCAACAAATATGACTAATTCCTCTTCAGGAAAATCAACTCAGCATGGATCTGACCAGCTCAGGGGAATGGTCAGCATGGGATTGAGCAAACTCGGTGAGGACTGCCCTGGGCCTCAACAGTCATTGTTGAGGTATCTACAATCCTGTTCAATCGAGTTGTATGTAAATCTCTTCCTGATAAAATCTACCTTCTTGCTAACCCCATTTATTTTGAGGACTAGGTTAATTTTGAAAACGTTAGTGTATAACTTGACAGTAATTTGACAATTCACTGTCGTGGATTTTATAAACAACCAGTGTCCTGCTTAGTTTTATGTCAACTCAACGCAAGCTCAAGTCACCGGAGTTTGGGGTTCTTGCCCTGACTTTCTTCAGTGATGAACAGTGATAGGAAAATGTAAGCCACACAAACCCTTTCCTTCCGTTTTTCGGTCATGGTGTTCCATCACAGCAACAGTGACCCTAACTAAGACACACCTGGAGACATTCAGGATGACTTCTGTATCCAGGAATTAGTTCCATCTAGATTTATAGCTACATAAGGAGGTTTTTTAGAGTCTAAAGACTACAAATATGCTGAATTTATCTACAATCTAAAACTAAAAAACTCTGTATCTACTATAAAAACTTTGATCACAAAACCTCTACAGACAAGGTCTGAGCTCACAGTTGTTCTTGTGACAGTCAGGACACTGCACCTGCGAAAGTACTTATTCTGATCAGAAGCATCATTCAACACCCTAGAAGAAACCTCATCAATTCTGTTCCACACTAGAAGTTCCAGGCTGAGACACATTAAAGTCACATGTGGATGTCAAGCCACTCTATTTGCAGTTTTCCATCTTTGCAGTAAGGAATGCAGAGAAGAAAACACTAGCCACAAGACTCTCTCTCTCTCTCAATTCCGAGAGTTAGTATTAATGCCTTCAACACAGCAATCTGAAAGAATATCTAAAAATAAAATGTTCATAAAACACTGGGGACTGATCTAAGCAGTCTTGCTGTGTTTACTAATACATTTACCAGTAAGTGCCTGCCCCTTGGGAAGTCAGGTCCATTCCATCAACACCATAGCTATCATCATCCATAATCTTGGACAGACCAAAGTCAGTGATTTTGATTTCTCCACATGCTGTTCCATCAACCAGAAGGATATTTCCTAAAACCAAAATAGAATATTTTTAGTAATGCATATGCAGGCATGCAGAGAAAAAAATGATAAAAAAAAAAACCATGGAAAATTTAGGTGGAACTAGATAAAGAGCTGACACATGCACACCATATACATGGTGTGTACCCCATGAGCGAAAAGATAATTTTTATAAGTAAAAGTAATATTTAGTAAATAAATGTATATTTGGAGATTGGTTATGATGGTGCATGCCTTTAATCCCAGCACTCAGCAAGCAGAAGAATGTGCCTCCCTCTGAATTCATCTGCCCAGGCTACATAGTGAAACACTGTTACAAAAAGCAAGCAAAAAAGCAAACACAATCTCTACCTCTCACCTCCCTCTCCCCAAGAAACCCAGCCCCATACAACATATTTCTTGAAATACCTGGCTTAAGGTCGTAATGTATTATAGGAGGTTTGATTTCATTGAGATACCGCAAGGCATTCACAATCTGCATCACAATAGACCGAGCTTCTTTCTCAGACATCAGCTTATGCTGCTTCAGGTAGAAGTCCAGGTCATTGCCTTCACAGTACTCGAGCACTGTACAGAACCTACACCAGAAGGGGACAGTCATCAGGAGCCCACACCACCTGAAACCTGCTCTGGCAAAGGGGAAAATCATTATCCATAACTGAAAATCTAAACAGAGATGAGAATATCTGCACCACCACAGGATGAGAAACAAATCCAGTAGTCTTAAGCGTTGACTCTTTGTTTACTTACGTATCTGTATCCAGGGAGAAGTAATCATAGAGTTTAACTATTCTGGGGTGGTCCAGTTCTTTGTGTATCCGATACTCTCTGCAGGCGTGTTTGTGGTAGTTCTCTTTCTTCTCGTCTCTCCAGCTTTTATTAAGCTGGTGGATCTTCACAGCAGCGTATCTTTGCTCATATAAGTCAAAAGCCTACAATTCAAGGCAAAACATCACAAGGCACTCAATCAAATGCTACAAAGGCTTATTTTTTGGTGATAATTTTTGCAATAACTAGTGATCATCTCTAAGACTACATACAGTTCAACAGTATACTTAAAAGAAATAAGATAGAAATATCATTGCGATGAAGCAGAAAAATAAAAACTCAACGTGAACGTTCACATTCAAGTTCTTTAAATGCTAATATTCTGAATCACAATAAAGCAGCTGACGCTAGCGTTCTTTTAAACATGAGCCTGTTCCTTCACACGTGCAATTCTGTAGGGAGTAACTAGTAACACAAACAGCTCTGATGGTTTTCTGTGTGTTGGAGGGAAAAAAAAGTATTCTTTTAAATATCTTTTCTTAGCAACTCCTTGCTTTTTACTTATGCGAAAATTAATAGGTTCTTTATTATTATTATTTTGGTTTTTCAAGACAGTTTTTTTGTGTAGCTTTGGCTGCCTTCAAGCTCACAAAGATCTGCCTGCCTCTACCTCCCCAAATGCTGGAATTACAGTTGTGTGCCACAGTGCCCAGCTTCTTTTTTAATTTTCAAGCTGTTTTTATTTTGCGGGTATGGGTGTTTGCCTCTGTTATCTGTGATTTCTACGTGTAGTGGCTGCAGAAGACAAAGATGGCATCCGGACAACTGAAACAGAAGTTACAGATGGTTGCGAGCTGTCCGCGTGGGAACTGGAAATCTAAGCTGGGTCCTCAGTGTTCAGAACCACTGAGCCGTCACTCCAGCCCCAATTAGTAGGTTCTTAAGAATTTTTCAGCTACTGAATAAAACTTCTTTTATTATGAAATTGCTCAATTTATACTCAGGAGAAAGAGCTTAATGAATGTTTACGTACCCATCATCCAGTGAAAAAATTTTAGTATTTCATCTATCCCCTCTTCCATGTCACCATTCCCTTAGGGTGAGACAGTATGTGACTGTAAACCCAGGGTGCTATGCAAGTGCTCTATTATCAATCACCTGTAGCCACCTGACTTATTCCCCCTGTAAGGTTTAAAAAAATAAGTCCTGGTAATTCTTCAGCGTTTATCTCTAAAAGATAAGGTCTTAAAAACCCTGCACTTAGTAAGACTTGGGGAGAACAAGAGCTCCACAAAGACCAAATTGAGCAGGGCACAGGGGTCTTTTACGAGACAATTTCTCCAACCAAGGACCAGGATATGGCCTAGAACCCCCGCTCAGATGTGGCCCATGGTAGCTCGGTGTCCAACATAGACCCTAGTACGGGGAACAGGGACTGTTTCTGTCATGAACTCGATGGCTGGCTCTTTGACCCTCCCCCATACACGCCAGGGAGTAACAGCCTGGCTAGATCCCAGGGGAGGACAATGCAGCCAGCCCTGAGGAGACAAGATGATCTGGGGTTGGATGGAAGGGGAGGAGGTCCTCCCCCATTGGTGGACTTGGAGGGGGCGGGGAGGAGATGAGAGAGGGATGGGGAGAGTGGGAGGGAATAAGGGAAGGGGCTACGCCTGGGATGCAAAGTACCTAACCTGTGATTAATATAAAAATCAATAAATTACATTAAAAGAAACCCTGCACATATCATCACACCTAACTATATCAATAATATTTCCTAATCTAATCTGGCATACAGTCTGCATTCAATTTCCCCAACTGTCTCTCCTCCATCCCCCAAAATACTGCTCAAATCACCAGCCCATTTCATAAAGGAATGTGACTGGCACTTAAGTTTCACATAATTTAAAAGTATTTCAAACCTTTCATTTTATTTTAGATGACCTCCATGTGAGCTGACTGATAAGTATATAAGTATTTCTTTCTATGTACATAAGTGAAGGTGCCTGCAGTGGCCTGAGGTATCAGGCAGATGTGACCCAACAAGTGTGTTTGAGACTGAACTCGGGTCCTCTGACCTTACTGTAGAGCCATCTCTCCAGCCCCATAAATGTTTTAAACACCAAATGCTGTTAAAGAAAGCTTAACAGTTTGTTTCATTGTCACTTACATGCAAAGATGCCCCTTTAAAAAGCACTGAATAACTTACACGTTTGTTAAAAGAAGGTGTCCAGAGCCCCTACCTTACTAGCTTAAGCACAGAGAAACACTTTGCTACTTAGCTTAGCTGTCAGTTCAACAGAGCCCAAAGTTATCTGAGGGACTCTGCAATGGAGACGGACTTGATCAGACCAGCCAGTGGGCAGTGTTACCCCTGAGCATGTAGTCTTAGACTGTGTGAAAAAGGGTGAGTGCAAGCCAGAGGATCCAAGCCAGTAAGGAGCATTCCTTGACAGCTCTTGGTTCCAGTGCCTGCCTTGAGTTCCTGCTTTGATTTCCCTCAGTGCGGGACTGTGATGTGTGACGTGTAAAATAACTGTCCGTCCCTCCCCGCCAACTTGTTTTGGTCATCACAGCAAGAGGTAAACTAGAATAAAGAGAAAAGTGTCTTAATGACTAAATTATAAAAATGTGAGATCAACAAAACAGAGGAACCAGGCAGCTGAGAAGAGGGAGACTTAGTGTGGGTGTCAGCACGCTCTTGCAGCCTATCTTATGTTCAGTTAGAATGGCTGAGAGGCCCAAATGAGGACTGTGTAGCTGCAAGAAGACAGCTTAGGCACTGGAGATAACCCAAAATAAGCTGTTTCATTTTTTTCTAATGAGACTAAGAATAAAGTCAGTCTAAAACCAGAAAATAAAAACCTCCCCCTCCATCAGCATCAAGAACAAAGAGCATTACCTTATACACCTCACTAAAGCCTCCTCTTCCAAGCAGATGAAGTAATAAGTATCTTTCATTTAACGTTGGATGATCTTTGAACCTTAAAAGGGTAGGGAAAAAACTATTCAGGAACATTAAAGGAATACAAGAAGTTCTGTGTACATTAATGCCCATTCTTTTTGTTTGTTTGGTTGGTTTGGTTTGGTTTTTGGAGACAGGGTTTCTCTGTGTAGTCCTGGCTGTCCTTGACTCGCTGGCCTGGAACTCAGAGATCCACTTGCTTCTGCATCCCTGAGTGCTGGGATCACAGGTATGTGCTTACTGCCACTCTTGACTGTACTCCTAGCTATGTCTATTTCAGTTAGTTTGCTACTGATTTCAAATACCAGTCAGCAGCTGCTTGCTTCTATTCACTCAGTCTTTCTACATAATATCAACCTATGTTAAGCTTCAGAACTTATAAAATGAAACAATAGCTAGCCAACACAGTACTCTAATTGTGTGATGGGAAACACTTATTCCTCATAAACTACTTCTATGGCAAAAACACACTTTTTATAATGAGAGTAATGAAGACAAGTGTGGTGGTGCACTACTGTAATTCTAGAGTGGCAGGCAGATCTCTGTGACTTCAAGGCCAGCCTCTACAGTGCGAGTCTAGGACATTCAAGGCTACACAGAGAAACCCTGTCTCAAAAAACAAACAAAAACCAAAAAATGAAAGAGATAAGAAGAAAGGAAAGAAGGAAGAAAGGAGAGAGGGAGGGAAAGAGAGAGAGAAAGAAAGAATAATGAGTGATCAAGATTTTATAGTGCTGGCTTGTATTTGAAAAGAAAATTCGGGCTGGAGAGATGGCTCAGAGGTTAAGAGCACTTTCTGCTCTTCCAGAGGACCTAAGTTCAATTCCCAACAACCACATGGTGGCTCACAACCATCTATACTGGGATCCGATGCTCTCTTCTGGCATGCAGGTAGAGCACTCATATACATAAAAAAATAAATAAATCTTAAAAAAAAATCTTAAAGCTAGAGAGATGTTTCAGAGGTTAAGAGCACTGACTGCTCTCCCAAAGGTCCTGAGTTCAATTCCCAGCAACCACATGGTGGCTCACAACCATCTATAGTGAGATCTGGTACCCTTTTCTGGCCTGCAGATATACATACCAGCAGAGTACTGTATATGTAATAAATAATAAATAAATCTTAAAAAAAAAAAAAGAAAATTCTATTAACCAACTGGTCTTTGATCATGGTTAGATCTTAGTGTCTTGGACTTACTTACAACAATCATTCTCAAGTAATGCATCCTACAAACATATTAAGTTACACAAGGTCATTTGTTTAGTTTTCACCTGCTCCTATGAAGCAAAGCCTGCTACTGTGTCTGTGTCACAAATAAGAGCTCTGCTGCTACACAGAAAAGTCAGACTGAGCACACTGTCTGTACAAGTTTAATGGTGATTCATGGAAGGGCTTCGCAGAAAACAGCTTCCAAATGTGTATACACTCTGACAGAAACAGCTTAAAAATAGTAGCATAATGCACCGCATTCGTAAAATTTTACTGAAAATCAGTTGAATATGTATGTTAAGTTTCTCCTGAAAAATTGTAGAAAACAAAGAGATTTTTGCTTAGACTAGGTACATTGTAAAACTGTAACAATTTACTTTCTTATATTTTTAAGCCATAGGCACAAATACCGTACTTAATTTTCAAAGTAAGTTAATTTTAAATTAGTTTAATTCTATTTGGTTTAATCTGGTAGAATTTAGGATGTTCTCTTTTATTTCATTTCTCTCACATGCTTAAAGATCTGTGTTTATTGACAGATGATCACAAAAAGGTCTTTTCTAAGCAAGATATTCCCTTTTCACATGAGAAAATATATATGAAGTCACGAAACTTTAAATTACATTGCCAGCCTTAAAGATCAAGCACTGACAGATACGTTTCTCTCCTACACACTAATAAATGAAAATCTGGTAAACATGGGATCTTTTTGTTGTTGTTTTGCGTTTTATTTGAGACAGGGTTTCTCTGTGTAGCCTTGGCTGTCCTGGATGCACTTTGTAGACCAGGCTGGCCTTGAACTCACAGAGCTCTGCCTGCCTCTGCCTCCCCAAATGCTAGGATGTATAAGCCATTACTACTGGCCACATGGTGGATTCAGTGGTAGAACACTACCCTAGCACAGCTTATTTTTCTACGTACTATTCATAGTACTCATTCTGATAATTTGGTTTAAAACAGAGACTACAATTTGTAGTTCTTTTCCACTTCTCCTTATAGTGTATGATCCTAGATACATAACTTAAATAATTGTCCTTGATTCCTATAACATTAATTTTGACACTAAGTCAAGAAATATTTATGAGGTGCCTACCATGTCACAGATACTGTCCAAAGTTTGATGATACAAGGAGATCAAAATAATCTTGCTCAAGAAGCTTACAGGTTAGGGGGGAGACACGTAATAAATAACTAAAAAATAAACTATAATCCCTGATAGTGATAATCACCATGGAAAATTAAAGAAAGACAATGACAGGGGAAATGAGGTGAAACACAGAGCTCTCTGTTTAGGGAGAATTGGTGTGAAATAAAACGAAATCCACTCAGATATTCAGAAAGGAGTATTTCGGGTGGGAGAATGAGCTGGGATGGAGAGGTGTCTGCGAAGCAGATCACACAGGCATCCAAGGTGGTAGATAGGAAAATGTTTATGTTCTTACTCTGTGGAGGGGAAGGGGGACTCCTGTCATGCACAGCTGTGATGACTTACTGTGAATTGTCCTCATTGTTTATTCTCTTGAGCTCTCGTATGTGAAGATTCCTTACTCTTTCCAAACGTTCCAATTCTGCCTGGATTTCAGCCTCTTCCTGAAGATGAAAAGAAGAAACTATAACAAGCTCTGTTTGTGATATAAAAACATATTTTCCCATGTAAAATATTTTATCCATTTTCACAGTGATGAGAACAACAGTGTATTACAAAAATGCAACTGAGTTAGAAGACCAGAGTGGTCTCTAAATGCCTCAGAGACTGATGAACAAAAAGGTCTATTGCGGGACCCACCCTCTACCCAACAAGTGTAACCTAATAAATGCCCAAATTTATTCTGTATCCTGAGGAACATATTTTGATAATGTCTACATTGAGACACTGACTGTAAGGCAGTATGGAGCTGGCTCATCACACAAATGGGTTCCCAAATCTTAACTGAGGAGAAAAAAATTACTATCACAAAGCAAATGAAGGTATTTCTATAATCATTAGGGAGGAAGGCAGCTGCTAGAACCTTATAAAATCTGGAATACATATACAATCTTTGGATAAATCCCTATAATCTTTACAGACATATACAAATGTGTCAAATTTGATAGAATTTTCTAGAAATGTCCAATTTAAAAAATATTTTGAATAAGAGTCTTTGTTGAGTAAATGAACACAAATTATGGCAGTATATTATGCATGTCCTATAATTACTAATCTATTATAGAGAGCATAAACTGGATGTTATTTCTGAATATTACAGTTGCATTTCCTCTATTTCATCGGCTCCTTTACTTCTCCCTTGGCATTCACAGCACCTCTGACTAGGAAGTGATGGTCCACAGCTGTAACTACAGCACAGGAGAGACTAGGCAATGAAGATTACGAATTTGAGTGTAGTCTGAGATACTTACAGAAAGACAGGGGAGAAAACAGAGAGAGAACAGATTGATACTCAGAGATAGAGAAAACCCTTAATCTAAAAATATGTTCTGAAAGTGTTCTGAACAAAATCAAATCGTGACACATAAAAAAAAAAAAATTAGATCCAGGGCCTGGTAACCTTATCATCCTGGGGCCCTGTGTAGAACTGTCACAAGTTATCTTCTGACAACACCCCTCCCCCGCCATACACTTTTAAAAAATTAAATCTAAACATGATTAAACTCCATGTGACTATGAAAGTTGCATCTTTTCTTCTTTCCTCCTCAGGTCCCTCTCTCCCTGTGTGTGTGTCTTTGTGTGTGTTCTGTTGTTTTAAGAACCCTCACTAGGCTCCCAAGTCTGAATTAGCATCCTTTCTTAGACCTTGGAATGTTGGATTCAACAGGCTAGAAACCTGACCACACACTGCACATGTGCTATTCTTCAATGTAATTCAACCACTAGTTTTCACAGAGATAGAGGATACAGATTAGGTATTTTATGACAAATGTAAACTATCAAGATAAATATAAATAAGGAGAAATCTAGAGTTTTTGAAAGATGTTTCTATTTCTATCAGTGTTTTCTGTGGGTACTAGAGGGAACACAGGCTGGACAGGCATTTTAACCCTGAGCTGCACTTCTAGGCTTTAGGCTTCTTCAGTGATATTCACCATTGAAGCCACAGCTTCAGTCAGAGTTATTTTAGAGTTATGTGATAGGCTCTTATTATGTATTTTAGACTAGCCTCATACTTAATCTTCTGCTTTAAGACTCCGGCACTCCAAGTGCCGGAGCAACATCATTCAGCAATCAAACACTCAATGTACAAACAAAAACTGAATTTAAAAGCTTTAGAACAATAAATATGGAATATGGTTGCCTTAATCTTGTTATATAAGGTAGAAAAAAACTAGCCCTTTAAATGGGTAAAAACTATATAGTAAAGCTTACTAAATATTCCAGAATCTAGAAGAGGTTGACTATTCTCTTCACATGACTAGCGTTTAGTGGCCAGGAAAAGTTCAAAGGGTCTGATTAAATACATTAAGCCTTTCAGAATAGCAAATGGAATACCTGTTGCAATTTTACTTGGAATTATCACATGGGGATACAATTTCAGTAGTATATTTCCAGAAATTTAGTTTTTTAATTTATTTTTTATTTTTATTTTATGTGTATGGGTGTTTTGTCCACATGTCTAACTGTGTACCACAAGCATGCCTGGTGCCTGAAGGCTAGAGGCAAGCATTGGATCCCCTGGAACTTGAGTAGTAGCCAGCTGTAAGCTACCATGTAGACGCTGGGAATTGAACCCAAATCCTCTGGAAGAGCAGCCAGTGCTCCTAACCATTGAGCTGTCTCCCTAGCCCCAGAAACTTAGTCTTAACTACAGAATTACAAGAGTCAAGGAGACTGGTGACCAGACTAACACTTGTTTTATAGTCTTCAGGTATTCATACAATAGAAGTAACCAACATTGTAAAGTTTCTAAAGGAAGTGTGAACTATATTTACACCTCCCATCTGGTAACTTAGTAATTCTTAAACCTCAAAACAAAGGACATATTCTAGGGGGAATCCAATTCTGCAACTTTAATAATTTCTCCCCAAATTTCACTGAGAAAAAGTATCTTGTTATAAATATTTATGTTTTCCCTCAAATTCATACACAGAGGCCTTACTTCCTGATATTATGTTATATCTGGGTCTTTGGCACATATCAGGGTTAGGAGGAAGGCATGAAGGTGGTGCTTCATACTGTGCTTATGAAATGAGATCACTGCCTAACAAGATCCATACCCCAGACCATGTAGAACCTAGAAAGAGTCCTCACTAAAACCAAACTCCACTAAACCCTAATCTAGACTCCAAAACTAATAAAACACATTTTTGTTGCTCAAGCTACCAGTCTGGTACTTTGCTATGGCAACCCAAGAAAGTATAAACATTTTTTAAGCCAGTAGTTCCCAACCTTCCAAATGTTGCAACCCTTTAACACAGTTTCTTCATGTTGTGGTGACCCTAACCATAAAGTTGTTTCATTGTTACTTCATAACTGCAACTTTGCTACTGGTATGAATAGTGATGTAAATATCTGATCTACAGGGTAGATCATGACCCCAAACCACTGTTTAAGCAAATGCTAGAGGCAATACTGTCCAATAACCCCTTCTCATAAGAAAGGGTGTGGCCCAGCTGTATTATGGCTCCAGGATTCCATTCTCAACAACTGTTATCTTCTGTCAGATAGCTTCCAAAGGTCTGTTCTATGACATTAGTCTTTTTCAGTGGGTTCAGAAGTGAGGATGATCTGAGTTCACAATTAATCACCATAGAACCGTTTCCTCAAACTCACAAAAAAACAAAACAAAACACAAAACAACCCTCAAACAAAACAACAGCAAAAGAACAGGTCTAATTACTAGAATAAGAGAACATAATCAACTATTACATTTCACTGGGCATGGTGGCACACACCTTAGTCAGAACACTATGGAGGCAGAAATAAGCAGATCTCTGAGTTCAAGGCCAGCCCGAACTACAGAGCAAGCTCCAGGCCAGTCAAGGCTGCATAATGTGATCCTATCTCAAAAATAAATGTACAAAGTTGTTATTCTTGATCAACCACTATAGCGAACCATCATTTAAAGCAGAAAGACTCTTGAAACAAAGATATTTCTGGAAACGAAATGGTCTCTGTAGGCAGTTATAGAGTAGAAGGAACGTCAGTAAGAACAGATTGCATTAAAGAGTGGTGATTTGGTGATCAAACACAAAAGGACATGGCTCCTCTCTAAGCCGAAATAAAATAAAATAAAAAATTAACAATATACCACAATGGTTCACCATTACCTTAAAACACATTTTTATATTCTGACATTCATCATAAAAATAGTCATAAAAAAGCAGATCTCAATACTGCCTCATTAAATGACCTGCAAAATACTTTCCAATATTTCTAATTCATGTGAAGTTAAGTCCAATGGCCACTTCATCCAAACATTTTGTCTCTTAATACATCTTCAGCAAAAAATGAGTTATTCAGAATTAGTCTCTCTGACAACATATTATCCCCTGACTCACGAGTTTTATCATGTTCACTCCAGTCTCTTGTCGTCCCCCCAATCCTATGTCCTTCTATTCCCTTTTTAATTCATGACCGAGTCTTTAATCACACACACACACACAGAGGGAGAGAAATGGAAGCAATTTACTTCAAACTTATCCTTATTGTGTAGATATGGGGAGATATGAACCAAGAGCCAGCTACTAGCAATACAGAGAGCATGGCTGACTTTATCTCAACTGTCATACTTGAGTGTTACTGTGTAGACAGCAAAGGAGGAAAAAGACACAAAGCTCTGGAATTCATGTCTACAATTCTTCTCTAACTACACACCATCTTCTTTCTATTCTATTTCCTATTTCTATGATCACTGAAAGAACAAACGGTGTCTTTCCTAGCTGTATTTACCTTAGATACTTTACCTCCAACCTCTACTGTTAATGTTTACTGATGTCTTCCTACTCCCTCACTTCATTTCGTCCTAAAACAGAAGGGTGTGTGGGAGTGTGGAGTGTATGTTTCACTCTCCCTTCAAATGTGCAAATAATATATATATATTATTTTAATATGTATATGTATACACACCCACACATACACACACAGTTAAAAGTTTCAAGTTTTAACTGGGCATGACTGCTAAGCAAGACAGGTTTGTTCCTCTACAGGTTTCTCCATTTTACGTAAACAAAGCAAAACCCTGTCTAAACCGCTGTAAATAAATGTAAGAATCTCAATGACTGGCAAGTTGAAAGTATAGTATTTAGTGTTATTTTTCTATATTGCTGTATATTAAGGGCAAAATCCCTTAAATATTAACCAGGTGCTGTCACTGCCTAGCAAGCCCATGTATAGTTCATGGTGAGTACAGTTAGTCCTTTCTTCCAGTTTTCTACTTCCGCTGAACCCTTTTCAGGCTATTGGTGGATCAAACACAGTATAAAAAGATTTAACTTTCTACTGTGTATGCACATGTAAATGGCACAGATTTATAGTTTTGACTAGAAATGGCCAGTGGCTAAGAAATCATACTCCTTTTGAAACAGTAATTTCTAGATTAAACAACTCTGCTCTTAGTGAGAGAAACTTGATCTGCAATGTTAAAACAGCAGCAACAACTTTTCTATTTTTATTTTTCTTTGAGACAGGAGCATTGCATAGCCTAGGGCTGGCTTGAAAGTCACTGTGTGGCAAAGGATGACCTTGACCTCCTGATCTTCCTTGGATAATATGCACTCCCTACCACTCCTGAATTCATGTGTGCTGGGCAAACACTCTACCAAGTACATCCCCAGCCCTACAAAACAAGTAAACTAATATTGAACACTAAAGAAAGAAAACTTTATCTCCAAATTTTCATTTTGGTAAGTGACTATCATCTACTGCCAAATTACGGCTCTGATTACAAGAGCCAGACTGTCCCAAGTCTCTGGGCAGGAGGTGACCATAAAACAGAGTTTCCATCTCTAGCTGGTTCCATGTTCTCTCAACAGCCATCGTTCACAACCTTCTCATTTTTAAGTAGGAAGCAGCAGTAGGGAAAAATATCAACTGAAGAATTACAACACGCTTCTCAGTACCTTTCTTGCCCATACACAGCAAGAAGCTAGACGCCTCCTGACATTCTTCCTGAGCTTAAATGTGACTTTGTCAAGCACAGCACACTTCCACCAACATTCCCCTGAAAACTCCTCCTCCCGCATCACGGGGTACAGAAACATAGTGTGCTTGTGGCTGGCCTTAACTGACAGAATTTTCAAGACTTCTTTTGTTTATGGCCACAAATGCAAAGGTGAACAAACAGATCTAAAGATTAAGCTGTCAAATGGCATACTGGTCATTCTTTTCATTCAAAACTAAAATGACAAGAAATGTCACAGAATTCATTTCTGTGCTCATACTAAGGATTTGATAACTTGGATATTAGGTATTCTAAAAAGGCCAGAAGAGATACCAAAGTATGTGGGGTCAATTCACCTAAAACCACCGCCCTGCATGCTCCACTGTTCAAAAGGCTTGTAGGCAATCCAGTCTTGTCCGTTTCAACTGGCTGCATGTTCCAGTGTGAGGAGTGAGAAAGAGCTGTGAACTTGTTCTCAGCCTGTAAAGAGTTCACCATGGAGGTTAGTACTGATGCTGCTGCTGCCTGTCACTGCTTGTTTCTCTTTGCAGGTGCCAATATCGGTCAGAGAACAGGATGTCAGTGGCAGTTGTTGCTACACTGCTATCTCTTCAGAACGAGGCACAAGGAGAGATGAATGCCACATCGCAAGGAGCAGAGGAGAAAGAAAGAAAGAAATGGTGTCAGGTGGCATGCTGGATGTGATTCTGTTTCAGTAGAGACTGAGATGACTGTCAATTGCTTAGCTGATTGCTTCAGGCTGATACCTGTGTCTGCTGATGACTTTTGCCTACAAACTGGTTATGTTTCCCCAATAAAACTTCTGGCACCTAAACAAGGTCTTATAAATTCTCTCTCTATCTCTCTCTCACACACACACACACTCATTCCCCAAATCCTACTTTACTATTTAGTGCCTGATATTGATACATCAAACTTTCTAGTATTCTCTTCAAATAATCACATACTTAAAACACGAATTTGCAAACAAGAGCAGTAGGCGTGCTAGTGCATATCTGTAGCTTCAACACTTGGGAGGCAGACGTAGGCAAATGTCCATGAGTTCCAGGCCAGCCAGAGAATATAGTGAGACACTGTTTCAAAACACACAACAGAAACTAGAAAACAAAGAGGAATTACATTCACACACTGTTCACCTTATAAACCTAGCAGTGTCAAGACATAGTAACTGTTCCTGATAACTTCAATTTCTATTTCCTTATCAGTCCTAGGGTACTATAATTTCTAAAACAGTTTTAAATACTATGACTAGAGAGACATTTTATGGAATTTTTTAATGTCTGGTTATTTCACTGAAAACTCAGCTCTCTTCAATTCTAGAATAACTATCTCATTCTATAACCAGCCTACAAGAGCTCTGTAAGTCAGAGAAAAAAATGTTTATCCATCATGAGAGCTAGCAAAGGCTAGTATCAAAAGAGGAGCAACAAGTTAGTATTTTGATGATACTCCTAAATCCCTAGATTTCACATGGGGCAGAGACACTTTTACGGTGAGTTGTTACTTTGCCGTGTGTGTAAATGTGTGCAGGTACATGTCTGTGGGTACTAATGTAAGTCAGAGGTTGACACTTGGATCTTTTTCAATCACTTTCCAGCTTTACTGTCTAATTTTTGAGTGAGAGAAAGAGAGACATTGGGTGAAGGGGCATGTGTCTGGGGGTGACTGTGGAGCCAGATCACTCCCTCTACCTTTATGTGGAATTGAAGTATTGAACTCAGGTCATCAGGTCGGCATAGTGAACAACGTTGCCTTCTGGGCCATCTCTCCAGCACCCACCTAAATGTTTGAGACAGGGTTTCTCACTGAGCCTAGATCACCAGCTATGCTGGTGGCTTGGGAACTTGCAGGAACCACCTGGGAGTACAGATGTGCTGCTGAGCCCAGACCTCACTAAGGTCCTCATGCTCAGGTACTGAGCATTTTACCTACTGAGCTCTCTCCCCGGCCTCTAGTTGCCTGTTTGAAAATAGAAAGTTATTCTCTGTAATAAGGTTTTAGTAAGCAGTAGCTAGAGGGAGTTTACCTATTTACTGGTAGCAAAAATGAGTATTTTCCCTTGAAATCATTTCAAAAACAATGTAGTCTCCATATATTTTAATTATACAGTTCTGCTCTATGTGATCTTAAGATATTGTTGGAAAGTTACTTGAGAGCAGGAGAGACAGCTCATCAGGTAAAGCACCAGTCTGCCTGTTTGCTTTCAGGACCCAAAAGGCAAATGGAGAAAAACCCCTCTTAAAAGCCATCCTCTGACCGCCTCTCGTGATCTCACACACACACACACACACACACACACACACACACACACACCACGCATGAACACACATCATGCATGCATGAATGTGCGCACTTACAGTGGAGAGGGGCGGGAATAAAAAAGTTGGGGCTGGAGAGATGGTTCAGTGGTTAGGGGCACTGGCATCTCTTCCAAAGGACTTGGGCTCAATCTCAGCTCTCAAGTGACAGCTCACAACTGTCTGTAACTCCAGTTACAGGGGACACAATGACCTTCTAGCCTCCTAGGGCTCTGCACAGATATAGTGTACAGAAATAAAGGCAAAATACTCAAACACATAAAAATAAGTAAATTGATTAAAAACAATTTAAACTTGTTTCAAAGTGTTTGTACTTTAAGGGGAAAGGAGGAGGTTTCTTTAATGACCTTTAAAATAAATTTAGAGTGAAAAAAAATCAGTTAATAACAAAAATAACAACAACAACAACAACACATTTTTCTAGTATAATTTCCAAGGAAGGATCTAGGTGAAAGAGAAAGAAGGTCTGTGAAAAACAACTAAAGTGTTCTTCTCTGTAACGAAGTGAAACAGCACATTCCCCAGAACTAAGAGAGAGGCAAACTCACTCTATTCTAAGAGGCAGACAAAAGCTACCTGTGAGTTCACTCTTCTCAACACACACAATCTACTTGTTATATGTCTACAACACATAAAAAAAATCTACAACAGGATATGAAAATAGCCACTGAAAGTAACTGGCTTGTTGCCTGAGTTAATCCATTTAAAGCGGGTTATTACAAACAGTGTACACCTTTAATTCCAGCACTGGGGAGGCCAAGATGGGCAGATCTTGAGTTCAAGGCCAGCCTGGTCTACATGGTAGTTCAGGATAGCCAGGGCTAGGGAAAGAGAGTTGGGAAGTGTGAGTGGGAATGAAGGAGGGAGGAAGGGCAAGTTATTACAATTTGTCATAAAGAGAAAGAAAGAAAGAAAAAAAAAAAGAAAGAAAGAAGGGAAGGAGGGAGGGAGGAAGTAAAGAAGAAAGGAAAGAAAGAAAGAAAACATAGTATGTGCAATTCCATTGAGGCCTGAGAATCATGCCCTGCATGAGACAGAGTAAAATAAACCACATATGATCGTGAGAGCAGTGACTGCATAAACTCCTGAAAACTCAATTCTTATCTTCATAAACATTTAAAAACCTTTTGTGCACAATGCTGAGGCTGGAACCCAGGCCTCATACACAGCATTTTGGCCTTGGGGGGGGGGGGGTGTTTTGTTTTTTGAGACACAAGAGGGTCTCACTGTGTAGAGTGCCTGGTGACTCCTCCCACTTCAGTTGCCTATGTTCTAGGATACATGAGTGTGCCACTGTGCCTGGCTTAAGAATTCTTGATATACTGTGAAATCATACAGTGACCTTCCTAATCCTAGAAGATAATACTTGGCACTTAGGTAAAGTTTTCAATTAAGTTTTGGAGGCAAATTTGATTTATTTACTTTAAGCCGCATACTTCTGAAGGTTCCTACTGACTTTATCACACTTTAAAATTTTATTCTCTAAGACTCCAGAGTTACATAGATATAAACTGAACATGATTCATTTAATACTAAATAAGCTTCTCAATATTGTTTACCTCTTTAATTATCATTAAATATGAAATGCATATGAACAGATTATGAACTACACCACAGAGTATCAATTTTATACTTAAAATGGTCTTTCTATTCTAAATTCTTATGGTATTGGATTCCTTAACATGGAATATGCTTGTAACCTAATACAATAATTCTACTTTACATTAAGAGTTTATTTCTGGGAGAAAGAGGAAGAAAAGAGAAGGGCAATGGGAGGAGGGATCCGAGAGAGACCTTTGCTACTCTAATGTGCCCTGCTCCAAATCTACACCCTTATCTGACCTGCTATTTACTTAGCAGGTTCCACAAACATCAAGTACTCACAATCAGAACAGACCCAGCCTATGGTAGAAGCTATATATTCACAGTAGAGGTTTCCTCTACCAGCACCAAATCCAGGAGCTTAGGAACCAATAAAACAAAATTTTCTCTTGAACCAAGACCACCCTTTGTAAGTTCAGTCTCTGTTTCTTGGTCTCACTCTCTCTTTCGCTATCTGTCTGTCTGTCTCTCTCTCTCTCACACACACCCCAGAATGACCTACTTTTTAGCTGTGCTTAGGAAACTATTTTTAATACAAATCAAGTTAGGGCTTATTACTTTCTAACTGAACAACTAAAGCATAAACACCCAGCTTTACGCAGCAGCTCCTATTTAGTTGCTCTCTAAGGTGACGTTACTTGCTCAGTTTTATTATCTCTATGGATTGCCAGCAACTGCCTTTATAAACACATTCATTCTTCTCACCCAAAACAGTCCCTAAGAAAAGAGCTGTAAGTACTTAAGACTTTCAGTACTGTGAACTGACACTTTCCCCCAGAACACTTCATGGCAGAGAAATAAGGGGACAGGAGGTTGTGTTGGGAACTGGTTGAATACAAGATGCTAGAAACCTAAGACTCAGCAAATCTGATATATAAACTGGGAAAATGCAGAGAAAATGATTATGGTAGTAATGAGACATGGAGGTAGACTTTACTTGAGAAAATAAAGCATTGTCATAGACAGCAAATATTTTCAAAGTACCATGAAAACTTTAAACTCAAAAATCAACTGCCAAAATGCAAACCTGAATGTTTTCAAAAGTTTATTTAAAAAACAAAACCCACATACAGTAATGCTGACTTGAGCTACTATAAAGTTTTAGTTTTAGCTAACAAAATAAGGCAGATATAAAATGTCATGAGGAAGGGTAATTTAAATGTACTATCACATGTGTGATCAGTGACCTCCAGACAAAGCTCTAAGTGCACCTTCAGTAGCACAGCAACATTCACTCATCAGTAGTCTTAAGTATTAACACACAGCCTCAACAGCACTGTGAATAAGCATTTCCTCAGCCACTGTGTAAGTGACCACACACACACTATCTCTTTATTATCAAGGACTTGCCAGAAAGCACATGCTAAACTTTTGCCAGAAAATGCATGCTAAACTCCCTATGTTTCAACTAAGACATTAAAATGCTTAAGGAATTTTATTTTTAGTTGTGGGTTCCTGTGTGCACACACCACACATGCCACAGCACAAGTGTGGAGGTCAAAGGACAAGTGGATGGAATCATTCTTCCCATCATGCAGACCCTGGGTTTCTAGGCACCTTTACCTGGTGCTCCATTTTACTTGCCCTTGGTGAATTTTATACGAGGCATCAAACATTCCTCCTTTTATCAAAACGGCTTAGGTAGACATAAAAATACTTGTGACTCAGCTGTACCTCACAGTTCATTAATAGTTGTACTATTGCTACAATTCTATATGCAGTTCTGCCTGCTTTGGAGAATAGACTGCAGCTGTCTATATATCTCAAAGAGCATGGGAAAACTGAACACAGAGTAGAAGGACATTAGGGAAACAAAAGAGGGCCAACATATATCATTTTGGGATTCACAGTTTAGGCTGATGCTTTCTGAGTTTTCTGCATGCTCTAACCAAGTGGCATACAGGCAACATGTCAAACAGGGCTGAATATGTAGTTCACCAGCAGCTGCATTTACCACAGGGTTGGTCCAGCCCCCCCAGCTCCCAGAGATGACTTCATAGACACTATCTTCACTAAGCTCAATTATATCAATACATCATCCTATTTAAAAAGTCAAACAACTGATATGTAAGAAGTAAAATAAAAGGCTAAATGGAAGAAAATTTTCAGTCTGTTCAAAACTTCATTTTGAAGGAAAAAAAATCTAGTATTTGGAAATGAGTTGCATCAAAATTAGAGCTATAAAAACAACAGACTTTGTATAGCTTCAAAACTTATAAACAAGTGTAAAGTGATAGAATAACAAAAACTTAATACACAGCAATCATTTTTCTCAGTTTTATCACTTCATACTAGATCAACTAATTATAAAATTTTCCTATTCATATATTTTAATAAAAACATTTAAAAATTAATATTGAATGAATTAAGAATTAAGCCAAAGAAATGAATGCAATTCTCCACACTGTTGGTAACAAACTAGAAAACCAGCATGGGCTGCAACGTACCTTTTTGAGATGTCCTAGTCTAAGCTTGAAAATTTCCTCTTGTTCATGATATTCTGCCAGAGTCAGCCTGTCAAAAGTGAAATTTAATTTTACATTGAGATTAATGCTTAGTACTTTTTAAAATTAAAAACCAACAAAACATGATTACAAAAAAACAATCAAATACTAAAATTGAGGGCTGGAGAGATGGCTCAGCTGTTAAGAGCACTGTCTTGCTCTTCCAGAGGTCCTCAGTTCAATTCCCAGCAACCACATGGTGGCTCACAACCATCTATACCCTCTACTGCCCTCTTAGAGCACTAGTATGCATAAAATAAATAAAATCTTTAAAAGAACAAAAAAAAATTACTAAAATTGAAATACTGATAAACTAAAGCCTAAAATACATAAGTCACAAAACCCCTTTAAGATACTCTTCAGCATACATTTAACATTTTGGGATGGAGTAATTAATTAACTACTATGCAATAGGTGTCATTAATCAAGTGATGCTATGGAATCTAAGGACACATGTACAGAAAGGAAGACAGTTTCTTCTTATGTTCTATTTTGAGCTTACAATCGGCAGCAAGGATAAAAAAGGTAGAAAAAGAAACAATTCAATGGGAAGATTTTTAAATAGCATATGTACTACGAAGAAAAAAAACAAAAGATGGCATGATAATGACATTTAATTTGCTCTGGTTATTAGCCATGTGGAAAAGAGTAGGGAGGGCATCTCAGACACCGGTTACATCAAGTACAAAGATTCTTAGAATATTCTTAGTATGCAAAAGGAAGAAAAAGAAGAATATCAAGAGGAAGCCAGATCAGGAAGGGACCTAGAAAGAACTAAAAAGATCTTTCCAGATGACATGATTCTACATATTAAAAATAAACAAAAAACAAAGACAAGCACAAGATAAAAACCCATTAAATAAATTCTGCAATGCTCTAAGGTATGAGACAAAAAAGAGAAGTCATAGTTTCTATACATGCTTGTTTCTAGAAACAAACAGCCACAGAGGACTAATAATTTCAACAGAAGCCAAAGAAAAGATCTAGGAATAAATTTAAATCCGGAAGTTAATGACTTTTATGTGAGTCAGGCATGGTCGCATGTGCCTGTGATCCTAGCACTTGTAGAGGAAGAGGCAGGTGGAGCTGAGTTCCAGGCCAGCCTGGTCTACAAAGCAGGTTCAGGACAGCTAAGGCTACACAGAGAAACCCTGTCTCCGGGGGAAAAACAACAACAACAACAAAAAGATTTTTATGTGAAGAACTATAAAAAATTATTGCTGCAGGCTTAAAGGGGCAGGTGTTTATAGAGGCAGAGTTGAAAGTCTAGGTGTCTATAGAACAGAGCTAAAAGACCACATCTTCAGACAATGAAAGGACTAGTTAAAAGCCAAAGCTTTTAAGATAACTACTCTGTTGCTAATAGTTCCTTACTGTTTTTTGTTTTTTAAAATTTATTACAATTTATTCACTTTGTATCCTGGCTGTGGCCCCCTCTCTTTTCTCCTCCCCCCTTCTCTCCTCTCAGTCCCACCCACCCTCCCTCTTCTCCTCCTATGCCCCTCCCCTAGTCCACTGATAGGGGAGGTCCCTCCTTCTATCTAACCCTAGTCTACCAGCTCTCATCAGGACTGGCTGCATTGTCTTCCTCTGCGGCCTGGCAAGGCTGTTCGTGCCTGGCGCCACCCCCACAGAGGTGATCAAAGAGTCTGCTACTGAGTTCATGCCAGAGACAGCCCCTGCTTGTTTTTTTTTTTTTTTTTTGGTTTGTTTGTTTGTTTTTAAGCCAACAGTTCAGTGTACTAATTGTAGAAGAAAATTAGGAATGACTTGAATAAGTAATTTTGAGATGGATTTTAAAAAATTGTTTATTTTTATGCATATGAATGTTATCTGCATGTGCACCTGTATGCCAGAAGAGGGCATTGGATCCCAATATAGATGGTAGTGAGCTACCAAGTGACTGCTGGGAATTGAACTCAGAAGTGCAGACAGTACTCTTAACCGCTGAGCCATCTCTCCAGGTCCCTTGAGATGGATTTTGGAGAAGCTGGGTATGGTGGTCTGTACATGTAGTGTCAAGATTTTTGGAAGCCTGAAGCAAGAGGTCCACCTGAGCCCAGAAATTAAAGATCAGCCAGGCAACATAGGGCGATACAGAGAAAAGCAAAGGGTGCAGCAAAAATGGAATAGAGGGGAGAGAAAGGGAAGATGAATGAAGAGCACGTAAGAGAACAGGGAAACTAGTGTGAAAACACAGGACGTGTGTGTGTAGGAGGCCTCTGGGACCCACACTGCTGAAGCAAAACATCCTAGAGGCCTCATTTCACAGTCTTCAAATGAACTGTTTCTACCTCAAGACAAGAGCAAGTGTGGCCGAATGGAGCTGGTGAGTCTGTAATGTAATGAGCACTTTGCTCTGCATACTGCTTTCAGAAGTCCTGACATGGCAGGGTTAGAGTCCAAGCACTGTCTTTCAACAGAGGAAACGACAATGCATCTACATGGACAAAGGTTACCTACATCTTCACTTGCATACATTTTTGGACAACTTTCCAAATTTTCTATGAACATGTAACTATTTTAAGCATATCTGTCCTTTGAATTACAAAGAATAACACAGAAAACTCAGAAAGTAGAAAAGGAACAAATATCTGTTAACTACCTGTGAACTGAGTTTATAGGGTCAGAAAATAAACACCAGCAGTACTTAAAAGGCACATTAATTTGAATACTAGATTGATACAGCCAACTGTATTGAGTCCCATACACAAGAGGGGTAGATCCCACTCTCCACTTAAGAATTCAGACTTGGAGATTTATGTCAGATATACCTTTTCAATTAACATCTTTCCTGACTATTTTTGGTTTTGCAGTATTAATTATGAATGACATCATTATTAGCACTCCTGCTCACTGCTAACAATGTATGCAAGAAATCTGAAACAGAGGCTTACAGTTGTGGTAAGTTTGGCCTAACAAAGGGATCATTCTCCGCTCCATTGACTGCCTTGGTTTTCCTTTGTTTGGGTTCAGAATTGGTAGCAGGTGCCTGAGAATTATTAGCTGTGGGAGGTTTGCGTTTGGCTAGAAGTTTCCTTTGCCGTTCAATATCTTCCCTTTGTTGATTCACCCATTCTTGTTGCCTGTGTAAAAATGAATAAAAAAAGCTATAGTAATCGCCCATTACTTTCCACAAATAAAACATGAAAAAAAAATACACCATAAAAAACAATTCCATATTATAAGTCTGTATTCTTTTGGTCCCACTCTTTAAAATTTTTAAATATTTACTTAATTATTTAATGTGTATGAGTGGTTTGTTCACTTGTTGTTTAGACAGGATCTTACTGCGTAGCCTTGGCTGGCCTAGAACTCACAGAGACCTGCCTCTGACTCCTGAGTGTTGAGATTAAAAGTGTGCACCACCAGAACCAACAGAGTGTGCTGCCTGTATGTACCTGTGAGCATCACCAGAGTGTCTGGCGCCCCTAAAGGCCAGATGAGGGTATCAGTTGCCCTAGCACAGCTGTCTCCAGCAAAAGCTCAATAAACCAGGGTACAAGACAAGGCCACTTTGTGATTACGTGTGTGAAACAGTAACACTAATTTGATACTACGTGAAACAAGCTGTGCTCCTGGAAAGCAAGGCAGACACTGACACTCCTACTCTCTAGGTGTTTAAAATATTTCAAGGCAAAAAACAAAACAGAGGATCTGGTCTTGACTCCCAGACACAGCCAACACTCCCTTACCTATCACCATGTGAACTTAAAAACAAACAAACAAAACAAAATCCAAAAGTACTGACAATTTCTTTGTTTTAGAGTTTACCATTGAAACCCTAAAGTTGTGTGTTCAGGTCAACTAATGTGTGAGTTACTATGGTGAGGCAAAAAAAGTCAGGTAGTGCTGATTTTTTTACTACTTCAGGTAGGGGAAGGAGAGAAGAGTTTTTTAAAAAAGTGGACATGGTGGTGTGTACCTGCAGTCCCAGCACACAGAAGGACCAGTTAAGCTCAGGAATTCAAGGCCAACTTGAGCAACACAGCAAGGCTTATTAAAAATGAATTCCAGCAGGGGCCATCTCTGACATGGACTCAGTGGCAGGCTCTCTGATCACCTCCTCCTGGGGGTTGCAGCCTTATCAGGCCACAAAGGAAGATGATGCAGCCAGCCTTGATGAGACTATCTGACAGGCTGGGGTCAGTCAGAAGGGGAGGAGGTCCACCCCTATCAGGGGACTAGGGAAGGGCATAGGAAAAGGAGTGGGAAGATGGGTGAAAATTGGAGGAGATGGAGAGGGTTACAGGCAGGATACAAAGTGAATAAACTGAGATAGACAGACAGACAGATAGATAAAATTTAAAAAGGAAAACCAAAAAAGAATTCCAGGCATGGCAGTGCATACCTACAGGCATGGCAGTGCACGCTTACATGGTAGTGCATGCCTGTAGTTCCAGGTCTCTGGGAGTTCGAGGCCAGCCTGGTCTATAAATTGAGTCCAAGACGGCAAAAGCTACACAGCTATACACAGACTAACCCTGTTTCAAAAAAAAAAAAAAAAAATCCAGGAAACACAGGTACACATAAAATTTCTCTTCTAGTAAGAACAACACACACACACACACACAATGTATGCACACATACACACAAGTACACAAATATGTACACACATTTAAAAATAAAAAAATTTTAAATGTAACCATTACTAACTTCACAAGATTTTGAAATGCAAAACCATCTGTCCATTGTTCTGTGAAAGAAGCGCCATGTCTAACTGTTGTAAAGTGCCCAAGGCGTAACCGATCTTGCATACTCTTCTCTCTGCTTGACAATTTTTCTTGTGTGCTCTGAAAATGAGGGAAAATCATCAATTATATTCATTCAAAATCTCCCCCGCCTATTAAAAGAATTTTCGAGACAGGGTTTCTCTGTGTAGCCCTGGGTGTCCTAGAACTCACTCTGTAGCCCAGGCTGGCCCTGCACTCAAGAGATCCACCTGTCTCTGCCTCCCCAGTGCAGTGATTAAAGGCATGTGCTACCACCGCCAAGACATTTATTCAAACTGTAAAAGCACGCAAGGCAAAGCAAGCTACTGGGGGAAAGGAAAATCTGGTAATGACTCACCTTTTCAATAAGAAGCTTCTTGCTCATTGATATACACTTATTTAATCGTTCTTTGTATTTTTCAAGTAATTTTTGTTGATCATCTATTTGCCGCCTGAGATCACAGTTGGCCTACAAACACAAGTAGAAAATGAAAAATCTAGAATCAGTGTATGAATATCTTAGCAATGGTTTTAGCATTTTGAATAAATTTTTTAGGCAAGAAAAATACCAAAAGTTATTTACTATTAGGCATTAATTTAACTACATAGTAAAAAGTACCGAAAAATTATACACACATTCTAGATATTTACATGTATATTCCAAGGTATATAGTTTTAGCTACATAATCTGAATCTAAATTCTGTTCCCTTATTTCTAAATGAAACAAGTATAATGTACTTTAGCCAAAATTAAAATGTGGTATATGTATTGTATGTATAACACATTTAAGAGGGAATGTAAATTTCTTCTTTCACACTACATTTCAGGATTTAATATAATATAGCCAGGTGGTGGTGGTGGCACACAGCTTTAATCCCAACACTTGGTTGGCAGAGGCAGGTGGATCTCTTGAGTTCAAGACCAGCCTGGTCTACAGAGTGAGTTCCAGGACAGCCAAGGCTATATAAGAAAACCCTGTTTCAACAAAACAAAACAAACAAAAAGCCTTAATATAAAGCCACAGTAATTACAATCACTCTAATCTCCTTCTTTTATAATAATGGAAAAAAAATTTAATTCTGAACTGATATGTACCTAGCTAAAAGACTATAGTACCAGCTTCTCTTAAAAAGGAAAATAAGTAAATTCAGTAAATATTCAAAAAGGCTGCACACAGAATTGTGCTTTTTATAGTTCTCTGTTTCCTGGTCTCTGCTCAGAACACAGACACTGTGACTGTGACTATTTTTATTTTGGACCCAGAGGTGACCTTCAAGATGGAAGTCATGCACTAAAGACAAAAAAGCAAACTGCTGAAGAAGCCAAGGTCTCTTGAAACTATTGGGCAATTATATCTAGGTTGCTGTCACTTTTGTTCATTTCCAAAATACATTTCTATCTCATGTGAAGTACTGCTGTTTATATTGTGTTACTAACAAAGACACTGCTAAATGTTAAAATAGTGTTTCAGGGCTGATTTAGTAATACACAAAACAGAACAAGACACAGGACAGAAGTAGGTGCACTACATATAGAAATAAGATTTAATGGTGGAGCCTGAAGTATAAGAATTAACTTTTTAATTCTAGTGGATAACTGGCTATATAGGAAGAATCCCCTGGTCCACACTATACCACAAACTAATTCTAGTGAGAACACCAAATTATAATAAAAGATCAAAAAAATTATTTTTACTTAAAAAAAAATTTGAGATTATAGTTATATTTCTCCCTTCCCTTTTCTTCCTCCAACCACCCAGATTTACTCCTCCTTGCTCTGTTCAAACACATGGCCTTATTCTTCATTGGAGAATATATATATATATTAAAGATTTTATTTTTATTTATTATGTAAACAATGTTCTGTCTATATGTCTGCACATCAGAAGAGGGCACCAGATCTCATTACAGATGGTTGTGAGCCACCATGTGGTTGCTGCGAATTGAACTCAGGACCTCTGGAAGAACAGCCAGTGCTCTTAACCTCTGAGCTGTCGCTCCAGCCCTGGAGAATATATTATAATCAGTTCTTTTGGTATCTTTGATAATTTAGTATATACAAAGTATAAACTATAAATCCAAGGCACTTAATATGTAAAAACAAAATTAATCTTCAAAAGATAGCATGTTGTAATGAAAAGACATCTCACAAAGTGGAAGAATCCAACATACAAAAAAACTAAAAACTAAAAAATAAGAAAGAACCAGTCTAATAAAAAGTGAAAAAATGGCTAAGGATAGTTCAGTGGTATAGTCCTTGCCTAGCATATATGGGGTCCCAGGTTTGATCACCAACACATACAAACATATATACACACACCTCTATCTAATTCTAGCACTTGGGATGTAGGTAGATCCGGAATTCAAGGCCAGCCTCAGCTAAGCTACAATGAGACCCTCTATCTCTACTTATTTCACAGAAAACAAGACAAATATCTACTAATTATTTTTTAAAATGTTTTTTAAAAGATGGCTGAACACTAGCCAGTCAACAGAAATGTGTAACAAAACACCATGTTACAGCTGTTCATCAGCGCCTTCAGGAAGAAGAGTATTTGAAGACCTGGCACATAATGAGCAACAGTTGTTACATTAAATTCTGGTATCATAATGTACAGGATGCGCACACTCTGTGCTCTTGTCTATGCCTGTTTCCTATGCTTACAATAGCAAAATCCTGCATTTGTCCTAGGAGTTGATAATCGCTTGGAAGAATTCTTTGTATTTGAAGAATCAGAGACAAAGCCTCAGCCAAAAGCTGAAGGATGCACTCCTTAGTGCCTTAGTTCAGGAACAGGGAGAAGCAAACCACAGCATGGTGGTTGGATCTATAAAATCACCCCCAAAGGCTCAAGCACTCAAGGGATGGCTGACAGCTAATGGGAGCTTGTGCCATGATGGAATCATGAGGGCTTTTACTTCATCAGAGAATTAACCAATTAATAAACTTACAGACGAGCATACCTTTAACAGCAGGCTGGTAGGAGGAAGTACACAGCCACTGCGAGCTAAATTTGAAATGTGTGTCTTCTATCTGACCCTCCTGTTTCTGTTTCCTGGCTGTCATGAAGTAATACTGCTCTGTTCAGGTACATGCTCATTTGCTCCAGGTCCTCATGAGACCACAGACTAAAGTTTGTAAAAACTGTGAGCCAAACTAAATCTCCCTTTAGGCTGTTTTGCTCAGGTATGTTGTCACACAATGAAAAGTAACATCTAGTTATATTTACCAGTGTGGGTGTGTTTTTCACATATAATGTTCAGTAAAAACAAAGAGCAAAGGATCCATATATGACAATTTTAACAAGTAAGAATGTGTTAAAAAGAAAGTCTACACAGTGGCTGGGAAGACGTCTTAGTCATCAAAGAGCTTGCAAGTCCAAGGAACTGAGTTTGATCCCCAGAACCCATGGTATGGGCTTGTAGTCCCAGTGCTGGGGAAGGATATGCCAGCAGCCAGCTCATCTAGTCTAAGTGGTGAGCTTTGGGCCAATGAAGCCCCTATCTCAAAGCAGATGGGGACACACACATGCATGTACATGAACATGCACACACACAAAATACACACATACACATGCACAACACAACTACAAAGAAACACAGAGGAATGATGATGCATGACTGAGGCCAGGAGAGTGGTTAGAAGTAAGGGATGTGACAGCAATGTTCCAGTGCTGGTTTAAATCGCCATAGTTGACAGAAGCTTTAAAATTATCAACATCCAAGCTACACCACGTCAATTTAATCAGAACTCCACATGGCAGAGTTCAACATTAGTACTTTTGTGATCCTAGTGAGTGGCAAAGAACAAGAAATCCTGCCTTAGGCCTTACTCATATTCTAAGTATACTTCTGTGTCTGTTTTTAGATTTTATTATGTATGTGCACAGTGTATGTGTATGAGGATGTGAATGTACATGCCTTGGTGTTTGTGTGCAAATCACAACTTTGTGAAGTCAGTTCTCTCCTTCCACCTTTACATAAGTTATGGAGGTAAAACTTAGGTCTCCAGGCTTGCATAGCAAGCACCTTTATCTGCGAAATCACTTGCCAAATACCTTAGATTTGTTTCCTTACATACTTTCAGCTTTCTTTTCTGTGTATGTGTGTATATGTACGTGCATATTGCTGGCATATATATCTGTGCACCACATGCATGAGGTGCCAGAACAGTGCTTCAAATCCCTTGGAACTGAAGTTACAGAGTTGTGAGCTACCATGTGGATTCTGGGAACCCAAACCAAGGGTTCTGTACAAAAGCAGCAAGTGCTCTTATTTATGTTTTCTTTGTTTGTTTTGTTTTGAGACAAGGTTTCTCTATGTGTAGCTTTGGCTGTCTTGGACTGATTTACAAAGGCTGTCCTTTGTAAACCAGGCTGGCCTCCAACTCACAGAGATCTGCCTGCTTCTGCCTCCCAGAGCACTGACATTACAGGTATGCAACACCATGGCCACCACTGAGCAATAAACTATTTAACAGTAAATGAGTATCTGTCTGGAGGTAGATCATCAAATAAAATTTATAAACCTACTTCTATTTCTTCAACAAATTCTAAATTCATACTCAGAGCTAATAAAGTGTTTTAACTGTAAAGTGGGTATTTGCAACATTTGTTTGTACTTTAGTTAGTGTGTGTATCTGTATATAGGCGTGGAGGTGCTTGCAGAGGCTAACAGTTGAGCCATCTCTCTAGCCCCTAGGGTGGATTTCAATCACACCCATAGTAGTACAAAGTTTAGTTTTAAAATACAGAACACTTTATCATATTTAGTATTTTCTCAATAGTTTCACTGCTGCCAAAATAAGTTGCATAATTTCCTCTCCATGACATATTACTTACCCTGAGCAAATCATCTATCCGACCTTCCTTCTTTTCCAGGTCCTGATTTTTATTACTTTCTAATGCTGCCAATTTCAGCATTGTAAGATCAGTCTAAATGAAAGAAAGATATTTTATTATCTCTATCATATACACTATTACACATAAACGTTAAGGCAGATTTTACCAATTTCAAACAACCAAGAACAATAGTCTGTGGTATGTAAAAAGACATCCCCAGATATCTTAGTGTAGTTTTAAGCTTCTGAAGTGTAAATGCTGAAAATTTGTGTACAATTTATTAAAGTGTATACACAAGTGTTTCATATATACATTATTCTAGTGTTTCTTCATAAAATCAGTTTTTAATCTGCTATACCTGACAAGTAAAAACTGTTCATATTTCTATGATGGATATGTTTTGATCAGGCTGGCCTTGAACTCAAAGATCTACCTGCCTCTGCCTCCTGGGTGCTGGGATTAAAAGCGTGGGGCACCACAGTCAGCTCAAAGAAAGTTTTGATGCATGCACAGCAGTGATTTATGTATGACCCAGGAAGTCTAAAGGAAATACACTGCTGTGGAGGCAAGGTGCTCAATCAACACATCAACTCTCTAATCTCAAGTCTGAAAAGGCATTAGTCAGAAACTGCCGCATGTAAAATGAATGAACGAACAAACAAACAAACAACTAGGACTAGGTGTACAGTTTAATGGCAGAGCATCTGCCTATTACTTGCACTGGGCCCCAAATTCAATCCTCAGCACCAAAAGCAAAGCAAAAACAAAAAATAAACAAAAACTTCCCCCAAGGTGGGATATGTTTAAAATTCGTAAAACTGAATGTTAATAGCAATAATAATGAAATTACTATATCCAAGATATTATTTTTTCTAAATGGTATAAACACAGACACTGAGATGGCTTCTTTAGTACTCACTTATAACCAACACAGCAACATCATGAAGATATCCACTATATATGTGTACTTGGATGCAGGTTCAAAGCCCTTCAGTAAGCAAAATTGACATGTGGTGCCTGCTCTGCTTATTATTGCCTGAGACATTTGCAGGCTCATGGTAAGATGAATGCTTCAGTTCCTCCTACTTACAAATGCTTTAGTTTAGTTAGCTCTTATGTTTAATTTTACTTTACATTTCTATCCAGAACAAACCATAAATATTTTAATTGTTAATATAAACATGGTCAGAAGTTTCCTAAGTGTCATAGCAAAATTTTACAACTATCACTTACCTGAATGATCTTAAAGGATAACTGCTTTGGTTGTATAGCAGGGTGGTCCCCGAAAGCTAATGCAGTAGGAGAAGGACTATTCGGTCGAACCTGAAAAATATGGTAAAATTTGTACCTCAGGTAAAAAGACATTTCTACTCAGCAACAATTACTTAACATTTCTGAAGATTTCTTTTCTTTTTTGGGGGCGGGGTGGGGTGCTAAAACAGTGTCTCTCTGTACAACAGCTTTGGCAGTCCTGAAACTTCGTATGTATAGCAGGCTGGTCTCAAACTCACAGAGATCTGCCTGCCTCTGGCTCCTGAGTGCTGGGATTAAAGGTGTGCACTACCACATCCAGCTTTCTGAAGGTATTTATCTTGTAATACTTTTTTAAAACTCTTAGTCATCATTCATTTATTCAACAAGCATTCTTGAGAAACTCCTGTATGAGAGCCAGTGTGAACAGCCTTACATTCCTTGACTTAAAGGGCTTACTCAGATTCATAAAAGCTTAGTACTTTATAAACAAAGTATAGCCTGGAACAAAAGTTTTAAAAATATATTATCCTGACTAAAAGAAGAAATCACTGAAGCACAGTAGCTCATGTCTATAATCCCAGGTAGCTCCCAGGCTAGACATATATAGAGAACCTGAAGAGAGGGTTGGAGAGAAAGGACGGGAGAGGGAAAGGGAGAACAAGATGAGGAAGAGAGAAAGAAAGGGAGGGTGAAGGGAAGAAGAGGGAGGGAGAGAGGGAGGAAAGAAGGGAAGAGAGGAAGAAAGGGAGGAAGGCAGGAAGAAAGAAATCTTAAGTCTGAATATAGACATTTTAGTACTAGAATAATAATGCATGGTTATAAGTACTCTAAAATTATATTCATAATGAGTTTCATGGTTTAATCTGAAAACAGTGGATGGCGACACTATATCAATGCTGTATCTGCTTTCACGGTTGAGTCTTAAGCCTTCCTTCCCAAATGGCAATGTACTGTGTCCCATGTAACAAAATGACTAAGACATAACTAGGTATGTCTAACAGACAATAGGTAGAAGGAGATATAGGAAATAATGAAAGGGTAATATAATAATAATAATAATAAGCAAGAGGAAGTCTGTTTTTTACCAACTTATGTTTTCAACTTACTGGAAGCCAACGTTATTGTTCTAGTTAAATAGTCAACTTCCACAGATGGACCAAGCCAGGACAACACATGGAGAGGCCCTAGAACACCTGCTCAGATGTACCCAATAGGTAGGTCAGTCTGCACATGTGGGTTCCCTAGTAAGGGGAGTAGGGGCTGTCTCTGACATGGACTCTGTTGCCTGCTTTTGATCACTTCCCCCTGGTGGTGGTGGGCGGGGGGGGGGGGGGAAGGCTTGCCAGGCCACAGAGGATGCAGGCAATCCTAATGAGACTTGATAGGCTGGGGTCAGATGGTGCAGGAGCAGGGCTCCCCCTTTTTTGAGGAATAGGGGAGGAGGATAGGGAAGGAGGAGGAGGGATGGGACTGGGAGGAGATGATGGAGGAGGCTACAACTGGGATGTAAATAAATTATAAAAAACAATTTAATTAAAAAAATAGCCAACTTCCAAGTTAATGAAAAATAAAATCTAAGATGCAAAACCATGCACATAAAAACTGTGTCTTAAAATGTTAGAAACAAGTAACGTACAAGCTAATTCTAATATCTTTTTTTCTGTGCTGAACTGAACAGCCAGACTTTTTCTTAAGAATTCCCCTAAATGGGGGTGGGGGTGGTGGGGGAGAAGAACGGGGAAAAGGGAAGGAGAGGGCTACAATTAGGATGTAATGTGAATAAATAATTAATTAAAAAAGAATTCCTCAAATGATTCACGATTATTTTCATGTTAAATTTAATCAATAACAATGTTAAAAATCAGAAATTAATAACTGAATACAGAGATGCTATAGTATTTACCTTACCCCACAGGTTCTACAGGCTTTTTTTTTTAATAACACTATTTGGATACATACAATCAATTAACCTAGGAAAGCTTCAGCTTAAAACTCACTTTTTAAAATCCTGAGATAGGCTCCCAAGTAGCCCAGGACAGCCCAACTCTCTCTACAGCTATAACTCTAAATTTCTTGATTTTTAAAATTTTATCTCTCTCGTGTATGGATGTTTTGCCTGAATGTATGTCTGTGTACCACATGCATGCCTGGTGCCTTTAGAACCCAGAAAGTGTTTCAGATGCCCTGGTACTGGAGTTAGAGATGTTTGTGATCCTGCATGTGAATGTGAGGAATCAAACCTGGGTCTTTTGGAAGAACAGTCACAGCACTATCTTAACCAAGAAGACATCTCTCTAGCCCTGACCATGAAATCTGACTCTTATTTCCCTCTCTTTTAAGTGCTGGGATTACAAGCATGCAACACAATGACTGGCTACAAAACTCATTTTCAAAAATAAAAGTTCCAGAAGAATCAGTTCATTAAAGAGGATTCAACTGTCACTGAAGTGATCTCCTTTTTAAAACATAAAAATATGACTATATATTAAAGTGTCAACAACCCAGGTACGGTGGCTCACACCTACCATTCCAGCACTCAAAGAGGCAGAGACAGGAGGATCTCTCTGAGTTCAAGGCCAGCCTGGTCTACAAAGCAAAGGCTACACAGAGAAACCCTGTCTCAAACACAAACAAACAAACAAAAGCTGTGTCAACAAAAAGAATACATTATAAGTTATTCAATATAACTTCTAAGATAAAGGCGATGTATTAAAACCTTGAATAGTAAAAGCTTACAGATGAGGAAGGAGTGGAATGTGAGTGTGAGTTTTGTGGAGAACGGATGGCAGGAGGTATGCCTCTTACTGGACTCGAGCCATTTCCACCTTGGTACTGAGAAAAAGAAATAGGAAAGCACAGTTACTATTTTAGACTTGGCACTAAAAAATTAACTCAAATATATCTTACGTTATTTCTAGTGCAGGAGAGTGAACCCAGGGCCTTACACAGATGGGTCTATATCTTCAGACCTAATTATACTTTGCTTCAGATAACATCAAACAGTCATTTAAATAGGTCCAGAAAAAGCAAGAGCAAGGTCAGCTATATAAATCCTAAGACTACATGATATAACAATGACCACTCACTACTTTATCTTATGGCTACAATTTGTTACTGTGTCAAAGACAAATAAATCACCCCCAAAATGAACGTATTTATCTGGTTCCTGAAAAGATCAGCAAAGTTTCCCTATAAATTATTATTTAAAGGAAACCAGAAAGTCTCTAATCCCAAGAAATTTAAAAATTTTTATGGTGATTTTCGTGAACATGACCATTTTAGAATCATTATTCACAGGATCTGTTATGATATCCAAATATCCAGTGCATTATATAAGATGATTGACTATATAGGACAAATCCTTTCCTGCAACAACATCAAAAAACTTTACAAATGCCCTTCTTTCTTATAAAGTGCGTGCCTTCATTGCATACTGAAGTCAGCAACCTGCCCCATAGTGCTTTCTCCCTAGCTCAGGCTTCTGAACCAAGAACCGAAGAAATAAACAGTTCACTGCTGCTTGGTTCCTATTGGAGTAGACTTTATTGTCTATGCCATCTTTTATTAATTTTTAACTTGAGTTTGATATGAATGGCAGAAATGGGAACTGGCTAGTGTGTTCACTAAACAACTTTTTGTAACCCAAGACTTTTCTTCACTCAGTTTATCTAGTGTTTAGCTTATCACCCAGCACACAGTAGGCATTCAAGAGCCCATGATTATTTGATTTCGCCCCTACCCCCAGCACAAGCTCTTTATGATATTCACCTTGAGTGGTTCAACTCAACTAAAGAGCAGTTGATAATTTGGGGCTAGAAACAGTTTTACACTGGATTCTTTTAATCTCCAAAAAAACCCACCCCTCCCCTACAAAACAAACAAACAAAAAAACCTTTGGAGGTGTGTGCTGTCTGAAATCTGTTGTCTTAATCAGCCAATTCTGCTCTCACTCAATAGTGAAGACACATTTTTCTACTGAAGAGGTAACATTTGTTGTTTTAACAAGCAAATCAGTACTTTCAAATAGGAACTGGAAACCTAAAGTATGCAGAAGCAAGGAAACAGTCTAAATTAAGAAAGACTAAAAACATAACTTTTTTTTTCAGGGCCTCTTAACCTTTTAACCTCTATCCATAGGGTTCATCTAATGCTGCCATTAGATGAGAAAGCCTGTGTTGAAATGACATGGTAAGATCATAGGTTCTACTCTGTTACTCCAATTTAGTCTGTCATCTGGGCAGCTACTTTACTTGTCTTTAGTTTCTCCATCTGCGAAGAGAACACTAAGAGCTAACTTTATCTACTGTATGAGTCACTTAAGTAAGAATGTAAGAAAGTGCTCTGAAATTTTCTCATGTTTTAATGTTCCTAAGAAAGAAATGTCACACAATACTAACATTCTTCTCAAAAGCTGACCTTGTGCCTCAAAGAAAAGATTTTCAACTTGTAGAACAACTATACTGAATTAGGACCTAGAAATAATTCTTAATAAACTTACCTCAAAATAGTCACTAATCTTGTGGCCACGTCCTCCAATACTTTTTCCTAAAATATATTTTTAAAATGCATAGATTTAAAAGAGAGCTGTGATTACTATATATTACATCAAAAAGAGAAAAGTGTCAAATTAAAACACAACTTATTTAATTAAAAACATATAAAAACTAGTTTAAAAGTATGTGACATTTTAATAAGGTAAGAGTATTAAAATACTAATAGTCTTTAAGCATTTATAAAACCTAATCAAATCACATTTTAGTAGATACATGCCAATTTATGGATGTGGCACTTACCGAAAACTCAGACAAATAACATTAAGGGTTCCCTACTTCCTTCTCTCACACCCCTCTTTCCTCCTCTCCCCTCCCACCTTTCTCCTTTCCTTGTTGGAGAGGGGTGCTGAGGATTGAACCCAGGGCTTCAGTTATGCTAAGGGTACTCTACCACTGAGCAGCATGGCCACACAGTCAGCAAATGGAATTTCTTCTTTAAAACATTACTAATATTCCTTAATATATATATTAAAAATCAATAAACTGAAAAGACAAATTAGTTTTTATTTGACAAACTAAGCCACACTTTGTTAGTAACGATGATGAAAACCAGCTTTGATACAAACACAAGCTTAGTCTGCTAGACAGACAACAACATAGTTATTGTCATATTATTTTGTAAAATATGTTTTGATTTTCCTTTTCCTTTTTCTTTTTTGAGTTAGGGTCTCACTTCGTCTAAAGCAGGATGTATGTTTTAAAAGTCTACATTTTAAAGCTGTTCTTATGACCATATTGATAAGTTGGGCCATCATAGGTCACACCATTCCTTACATGTTCTATCCTAAAATACAGTCTCCATTAGTTTTTTTTCTTTTTTCTTTTTTTTTACGATTCACTTATTATTTACAAAGCAGTCTGCCTGCATGTAGCCTACAGGCCAGAAAAGAACACCAGATTTCATTATAGATGGTCATGAGCCATATGGTTGCTGGGAATTGAACTTGGGACCTTTGGAAGAACAGCCAGTGCTCTTAACCTCTGAGCCATCTCTCCAGCTTAAGTTTCCATTAGTTTTAAAGGATTTTTTCCCCCCTTGAAGAAAGGATTTCTCTATGTAGCCCTAGGTATCCTGGAACTTACTCTGTAAACCAGGCTGGCATCAAACTTAGAGATCCTCCTGCCTCTGCCTCTCAAGTGCTGGGATTAAAGGCGTGTGACGACACCACCACCACCACCACCACCACCACATCACCACCACCACCACCACCACATCACCATCACCACCACCACCACCACCACCACCACCACATCACCATCACCACCACCACCACCAGGCATAAAAGACTATTTATTGTTAAGAAAGGTAATATTTTCATGCCTATAACCCCAGCACTTGGGGAGGATAGGGCAGAGGCAGGCGGATCTCTGTGAGGCAGCCTGGTTTACAAGGAGAGTTTATAACGGAGATCTCTTATCAGCACAACAAATACATCTTGAGGACTCAGGACAACAAATATCCAGAATTGTGGACAACACTTTCATGTCAATTTATTTAGAGGTCAGACTTTATCCTAAACGGATGCTCTTTCTGTCTCTGATAACATCCCTGAAGATTCTGAAGAGGCACTACCTGTTAGTGAAGAAAAGATGTGTCTCGCCTACCTAGAAGTCAGTTCCCTAATTCTTTTTCTCAATTGGGGCCCAAATTTCTATCTGTTATATCCTTTTCCATATATATGACATCTCATTTCAGGAGGAGCCTGCTCCTATCTAGCTGCACCCCCATTTCATATTTCCCTTATCAGAAGTTGATTTTAACCAAGAACCACTCCTCCAAGGTCCATTACTGTTAAGGAGAAAGTTATCCCACTGTTAGTTTCAGAGACAGTCTGATTTTCTAAAGCAATAGTACTTCTATTATACATTACTGCTTACAGAATGGAAACATGACTTAACAGTAATGAGGTGACATAGTAGGTTGGCCTCTAGGCCTGAAACTCATTTCACGGAAAGGTAGGGTGTGAGAGACAATAAGCTAGGGTCATTCTAAAGCAAATGCTCAGTGAGGATGAAATGAGGAGATCCAATTTCGACAACCATCTTCACCCAGAAGACCAGGCATTTTTGTGGGCAGCAGACCAGACACATAAAGGCCTGCACTCTTATTCAACGTATTTAGTGTCTGGGAGTGTATGGGGTAAGGGGTGGCACACAGTATACATGTAGAGGTCAGAGGTCACTTGTAGGAGTTGGTTCTCTTGCTCTATCATGTAAGTGCCAAGAACTGAGCTCAAGTCATCAGGCGTGGTGGCAGGTGCCTTTAACCACTAAGCAATCTCAATGGCCACCCATGTTTTACACTTGTTCTTAAAGCCAAGTTAGCTAAACCAACGCAGAAGCCTCACCCTATTTGAAAGTTTACTTTTAGGACTTTCTGAGTCTGCTGCTGAAATGAGTTAATGTTCCTTTACAATGAAGTTACATGCTCACTAGCCACAGGCTGGAGGCCTATTCCAAGACAAAGCGGAGCAACTGCACGGTGAGATCAAGCACATGATACACCTTAAAAAGGCCGGAGACAACTGCTGCAAACACCACCCTTTGACTCCAGTGCCGTGTGTAAAGTGGTGAGGCAGCTCATAAGCCTAAAGACTGGCCCCAAAACATGCAACTCCTATGCATATAATCACCAATACACATGACTGAGGAGCCCAAGTTACTATCCATCTTTTCAGGGGCCAAATTAAATACCAATTTGTTCTATGAAACCATGTCTTCTGGGCCAGAGTATCGGCTCAGTGGCTAAAAGTGCTTACTGTGTGATCAAGTTAGGTCCTAGAACTGACAGGTCTTAGCACCCACATAACAAACTGGCCCCTTACATACACCTGTAACTCCAGCTCCAAGCAGTGTGGGGACAGGAGGATTGCCGGAGCTTGCTGGCTTCCAGCCCAATCAAGAAAGATGAGCCCTAGGTTCAAAGAGAGACCCTACCTCAAAGAAATAGGCAGAAAGTGACAGAGGAATCTGGCCCCTGTACACATGCGCAGACACACTCACCTACAAACACATATGCACAAGCACCACACACATACAATTTTAGAGATCATGTATAGTCTAACAAAAATAACTAAGTTTATATCACAAGTTTATATATACAAGAAAGGATGAAAATGGGCATTACAAAACACAGATGCTTTAATTAGAATCTAGTCTAAAATTTTTAAAAAGAGAACAGGTTGCTTGTTTTAAAGTTAAATGTAAAGCTTGTATTTTTTTTAAAAGAAGCCATTTTTATATTGTATTTAATATAAAAAAGGAAAAATGAAAGGAGATAAAGAAATGCTTACCAGACTCTACACCCAAATCAACATGGAAATGTCAAAGCTCACAAACACTAACTGTGAGCTAACTACACAGGTACAAAGGTCTGCAGTTTCATGTTTTTATTATTTCTATGAGAAGTACAGGCCTAAGCCATTACAAATGCATAGAATACATACCAGATATAAAATCTGCAAACCACAAAGCCACTTATTCAACAGTTACCATCCTAAGTAGTTAAAAATCAGAGTAATGAGTTGTAAGTGTGCACGGTCTCTGAAGATAGATGGAGTCTGCTTACCCTGACTACTTTCATTCTGATTTTCTGCTTTTCTCTTTCTTCCCCTGGATGACTCAGATTGTTTCTTCTCTGGTGTCTAAGGAAAATAAGTTGACACATTTTAAATTATGTTCTTAAATATGCAAAATTATTACTGTCAATATAAAAATCATTTTTACTTTTGAGGACAAATAAAACATTCAACAGTGCCCACAGGATGCAAATGTAATTACTGACATGCAAATTATTTAGAAGGTATAAACTGAAACTCACATTTACAGAATTTGGCTTAAGAAAAAAATGAGGAATCTGAGAATTAGTCCCTGATACTCTTAGGTATCAGAAGAGAGAAAATTTAACTTTTCCTGTTTTTTTATTATTCATATATATTTAGTCCATAAGTAAGCTTTGATAAGAAAATAGGGACAAAACATAAACTGATATATTTAATTCAAACTAAGAGACCATTCACCTGAATGCCTAGCAATTACTACTCAAGAACAATTATGATAAGTACATTCATAGATTATGTTTGGCGGTAAGGGGAGACAGGCAGACATCCACCTGCCTCTACCTCTTAAGTGCTGAGATTAAAGGCTTACCCCACCACAGCCAGCTCTCTCTCTTTGAATTTTTAAAGACAAACACCCATCTTCTCTCCACCTCGCCCCTTCACTATAGGCCAGCATAGTTATTACTATGAACGACTACTTAACTTGTGCAAGGTGTGTGCTACGAGTGCTATAAAGCAAGAGTCAAACTGAATTTAATTTTGTGTAATCTCAAAGTCCAAATGTTCTTTAAATTTTCTCTACTCAACATGCTACATGCCCTGGATCAAAAATTAACTGAATTATAGATATTTGAAAACATTACTGCATATTTAACTGTCATACACCACCTGTAAGTTTTTCATTTTATAAACCATAGATTTTTAAGGAAATCCTGTCAATCTACTTTTATTTCAAGTACTACATAATCTAAAACTTTTGTCATCTTTATTAAGAATCTTAAGCTTGTATTAAAATAAAAGCAAGTCCCCAATAAATATATTCTTCCCAACAATCTATGCCAACAGATAAATATTTGGAGGGGGGGGTGCTCAATATGTAACCTTGTTTGTCCTGAAACTTTCTCTGTAGACCAAATTGGCCTTGAACTTACAGTGATCCTCCTGCCTCTACCTCTTGAGCGCTAGGATTAAAGGTACATGCCACCTCACCTAACCTAACCTATAACAAATACACCTAACACCAAAAAAATATAATTTTTGAGAGGTTAATGCTATGCTAAATTTAAAGCACACCAAGGTCCTATTTGAATTCTATCTTTGACTTTGACTAAACAACAACAAAAATCATAAAAATTTAATCCTAAAAGTAATATTAGAATCAGCCTTTTTTAGTTAGAAAGTATCATGTTTAAATGGTTCACTTCAAGGAACACTAGGTTGAGAACTAGGGGACAAACAGATTTCGTGAGTGCAAACAATTACAATGCTAATACTCTGGCTATCATAAAAGGCCTGGGGCGGGATTGTGGTATATTATATACAAATTCACAAATACATTTGAGAAAACATTCATTATACAGTTCACTCAATAAGCATCTTAGACTAGTCAAAGATTATTTGTTGTTTTGTTTTGCTTTTTTTAAAGACATAAAGTAGTACTTAGTAAAGGCTGCTCCCCCTTCCAACAAAATTTCTCAGTAGGGGGAAATGAAACAAAGCTTTTGTGAAAGGGTCAATTCCTTTAAAGGAGGCAGAGAAGTGCTGTTGTGATTACAGTACAGAGGAAAGCCAAGAGGTTTATCTCATGAAATGGGCGTTTGAGAAATGACAAGGAAAAAAAAAAAAGACAAGTGTAAAAACTTTTAAACTATAATGTACAAGAGACTGGAAACAAGTGGTAAGATCCAGAAGGATGGCATGAAGTAAGCGAAAGACAGACTGGAGCCACGTACACTTAGGTTAGCTTAAGTACAAGTTGCTACTAAATGCAGGCCTCTGACCTTCTGCCATGTCCCTTGTGAGAACATACTTGGGAGTTGTATGGAATGTGGTATGCTAACAGGCTAGGGACTGTAACTGCTATTGCGCTGTGCCGTGAATCAGCCCTCTTACCAACCCGAAGTGCAGCACCACCAGCACCGCTGGGACGTGGGCACCCGCAGTACAGCGCCTGCACGCAATGACGTCAGCACACGCACTGACATTAATTCTTTTTGTTGTTGTTGTTTTGGTTTTTTGCTTTTGTTTTTTGAGACAGGGTCTCATTGTGTAGTCCTGGCTGTCCTGGACTTGCTTTATAGACCAGGCTAGCCTCCAACTCTCAGAGATCCGTCTGCCTCTGGGGTGTCAACCGTGCCCAGTTGACATCAATTCTTTTTATGTCAACGAGTACTCTATTTATCACCCCCTGTCCACGCACTTTGTTTCAAAACTTTAATTATGTGTCATAATGGAAAAGGATTAGCAGCTTCTGGCCTAATACATTTACAAGTTAATTTGCAGGATGTGCAAAACATTTTCTATTTATGGGCACACTTAGCACTATATATATAAAATATAGTCACAGAACCTACAGTTTAGGCCACCAACAATCTTAATGCAAATGTGCATGGAATAGCTGGGTTTAAATATAAGTAATCTGAGCAATATTGATATTTAACAAAATAAAAATCCTCAATGAAGTCTACCATTGTCAATTCCGAGTCATTCATTTGTATATAGGCCTGTCTGAGGATATAGAATGAGAGCAAAACGTGCAGAAACTCCACACATATGTAACCACTACAGTGGCTCATCACTGACGAAGTTCAGAATACTATCTGCAATTTTCAAACTCCTCCTCAGATGTCTGAAGGGAAAATGAGATTGTGCTGAGTAATTATCAAAGGAGAAGATGGCTGAGCTAAGGCTCTAACCTAGAGACACATCTTATGCCACTGCTACCCACAACTGCAAATGTGTGCATCTTATTTTAATATACTGATTCTATCAGTTCTCCTTTGAAGAAGCAGATTGTGACTTTTGAAACTACTCATCACACCCATGGTCTCCTTGAAGCAATCCAAAGACATCAATGACGCTGCCTGTGTATCTACATAACATGTAAATTTGCATAGATCAAATGCTTTCTGTAGAACTTTTCAAATTTATTATTGCTCTTGATTAATATGCTGCAAATTCTCTTTCCTTCTCTACCTTTCTCAAATAACAGCACTGTAACTAACCTCAGAAAAGACTGAGAGAAGGTAAAGTTGGATTGGTTATAGAGTAAGGTGAAACTAATACACGATTATAAAAAGCCCAAGAATTCCAATATACAGTAGAACAGTGGCTAGGAGAAAATGAAGAAAAGACTAGTACTCGTAAAAATAGCTTAGCTTTACAAATGCCAGGTTTCAAAGACATTTCTCTGGCATTTGAACTGATACAGTATAAACTTACATAGTATTTTCTAGCAGTTAAAAATTTGTTTGAAAAACATAAGCAAATTTTAAAGCATACTAGAGGTGATATAATTAATGGATAATATTCTTTCATTTGAAATTTAGGTTAGTGCTCGTTTGGGTTTTTAAAAAATTTATTTATCTACTATGTATACAGTGTTCTTTCTGCAAGTACACCTGCACACCAGAAGTGGGCACCAGATCTCATAAATGCTTGTGTGGGTGCTGGGAATTGAACTCAGGACCTCTGGAGAAGAGTGGCCACTGCTCTTAACCTCTGAGCTGCCTCTCCAGCCCAGGTTAGAGTTTATTAAATAAAGGTTTTATAGCTAACCATGTGACTTCTTGGTTTATGCTAAAGATGAAATTGTCTTTCTTCAATGCAAATAAAGTTTAAGGGAAGAAAAAAGAATCCTAGTACTGTGGCAAAATGAGGGGCATAAATCACAGATTTACATATATAATATTACATATAAATACCTACAAGCCTCAGATGAGAAAGACTCTTAAAATTATCAACATAAATACATCATACAAGAAATGACTGTGTGTGAAGACACAGCGCATCAACAGAAAGAAGGCAGACAATACAGTTTGTTCTCTCAGCTGCAGTCCACGAAGCCTGGATGAAGAGGCAGATAAAATCTTACAAAATCACTACAGCTAACAGAGCTACATTTAATTTTCTTTCCAACTAATTCTTTAAGAAATTAAAAACACTTTAAAACACACAAAAAAAAGTTATACTAGTATTAACTATCATTAGTGAAATATTCCTCAAGCCAACAATTGCCTCAAAAGTACAATTCATTGTCTAAATAATTCATATCCACTCCAAATCCAACGATGATGTCATGAAAACCTTTTGCCCACAGTTGCTAAGAATAGCATTCAATCTTTTTTTTAAATTTTTGTTTATGTGTACAGGTGTTTTGCTTGCATGTACATATGTGTACCATATGCATGCCTGTTGCCTGCAGAGGTCACAAGACTGAATAAGATTCCCTGGAAAACTGGAATTAAAGATTATTGTAAGCTACTGTACAGATACAGAAAATTGAACTTGGGTCCTCTACAAGAGCAACAAGGGCTCTTAACCACTAAACCACCAGCACCCAGTGTTCAATTCTTAACTACATTTTGGGGCCGAATTTGTTAAACTACACTAAGAAAGGATAATGACCAAGAAATATCTTTATGATGACACATATCAAAACCTAGATACTTTAAAAAAAGGTCAATGCAAACTAATGTCCCCTCCCCAAATTTGTAAAAATGTCAAATTTGTAAGATATTCTGTTTTCAGGGCTGGAAAAATCTCTAACCTGAGCTGGAGAGGCAGCTCGGAGGTTAAGAGCACTGGCTGCTCTTCCAGAGGTCCTGAGTTCAATTCCCAGCACCCACATGGTGGCTCACAAGCATCTATAATGATATCTGGTGCCCTGTATATGAGATCTGTTTCTCTGTATATAATCTCAGTATTAAAAGCACTGGCTGCTCTTTCAGAGGACCAGGATTCAACTCCCAGCACCCATGAAGGCTCACTGCTATCTGACGTGACATCCTCTTCTCACCTTTGCAGGCATCATGTTCACATGTGGCATACATGCAAACACAGCATCCATACAGGTTAAATAATATTTCTTAAAAAGGTATTTTTCTCTAAACTTTAAGAACTATATTAGAATACAGCAAATTGTTATACATTTTTTCTTGCTTCACTGTATTTTACTTACATTGTTAAAAAACCTATCATGAAAACAGACATTCTAACTCAAAAATAGTTTCAACTACTAATGAACTAGAACTTGAATATTACATCTTTGAAAAAGAGACAAAACTTTAATAATTACCTATTATCTAGAAATCTTTGCATGAAACTTTGACCCCTCAAAGGAAATCTCTGATACACTGCTAACTCCAAAATCTAGGTGAAAGTTTATAAATACAATATTTTGGAATCTTGTAAATGAACACATGAGCAACTTTGAGCGCAATCTACTTATGCTATCCTGCTTCCATTAGATGACACATCATGGTGTTGAAGTGGGAGAGCTGAAGGGTAACCATTCAACTCAAATACGGACAGATGTTTTAAGAACCTGGACACTTCACTTTCCTCATATACGCCTAGCACCCACAACCACCAAAAGGAAGTCTACCACTGAAGGGTTACTTTACTTGAGTTCTCACAGCCACACTACTTGCTGTCCTCACTCTAACCCAAGCCTTTACCTAGATCACTTGAAACTGAATCACCGTGCTAAAAAGAACAGACTAAGTTTCGAGTATTAGTGAAGAGTAATTTGGTAATTTAGTGTGCCATTTTCTTTTCGTTATGCAGCATAACTGTTTATTGATATTTTCTTTTCTCTGCCTTTCCCTTTGAGACTCTGCTAAGTAGAATGTACAATAAAATTAGAAACAAGTTGAACTTTCTCCTTTATTCACATTATCTTGTCAGCAGCTTTCAGGCCACAAAAGCAGACTCAAACAGCCATAGATGAAGAACCACTGTGAGAGAGGAGTTGGGTGGGTTTGGGGAACTATAATGAGATAATTTACCCTGCAGTCTTGGTATTATCAGCGTAATTACAATAGCAACATTTATAACAGTGGTTTCATTTCTGTCCCATTGTGATACACAGGAAATGGTAACTGTCTTCCACACACTCACACTACAGTCAACACCTTAAGCATAAGTTCCTAGTTCTACACACACACACCCACACCACAAACAGATTATTTCTCTAAAAAGATTTGTTTCTTTATGTATTTACTTTCTGGGTGGTTTCTTACATGTATCATGTAGAAGCCAGATCCTCAGGAACTGGAATTACTGATATTGTGAGCTACCATGTGGGTGCTGGGAACTGAACCTGGGTCTTCTCAAAATCATCAAGTGTTCTTCACTGGTGAGCCATCAGACCCACTCTGTGATACTTTTAAGTGTAAATGATATGTCAGAGAGTATGAACCGCTTCTCAGCCTTTGACTAAAATCAAATGTAGACTATGCACAATTGATAATTTAATTTCAAAGGCAATATCAACCTATACTTAATATTAATTACCACATTTCAAGATCTGTACACAATGAAAAAATAGCAGACAGGTGTAGAGCCCAGGAGTAGATTATTTGAGTTAAGTTACTCTTCAATTCTCATTCACACATACACACCACTATATTTTCTGTACAGCACATTTCATTTATCTCGTGTTTGTTTAAGAGATAGAAATAGAGAGATAGATATCCTTCTTTTGTTTGTTTGCGTCAAGACGGGGTTTTTCTGTGTATCCTTGTCTGTCCTGTCGCTTTGTGACAAAGCTGGCCTCAGACTCAGATATCCACCTGCCTCCGCCTCTGTAAGTGCTGGGATTACAGAAATGTGCCACATACCTGGCTCAGTCTTATTTTTAATAGTTCTACCATATATCTACTGACAATGATTTTTCAGTAATTTACAAAGCTTTTATTTCTAAACAGTCTCCATTCCAAACTTAACTATTTCTAGAAAACAGCTTAAAAACTCTAGAAGTGGTTATGATATATCACTGGGAGAAACATCAGGCTATCTATTAAACTAAGTAAATTATGAGTTTCTGGTGGGATATGCATTTCGTGATATCTAAAATTAAGAATACTCCTCCTGGGCTAAAGAGATGGCTCAACAAGTACGAGTACGAGCTGCTCCTGCAGAGGACCCAGGGTCATATCCAGCTCTCACATGCTGGCTCACAACCATCAGGAACTCCAATTTCAGGAGATCCAATATCCTTTCTTGGCCTCTCTCAGCACCAGGCATGTCCTTGATGCGCGGATATACAGATAAAGGCAAAACACGATATACATAAAATAAAATACCTCCACCACCCTAATACTACTTATAATCTTCTAGTACAATTAGAGCAAAAATTGTGCCATAACAGAAAATTAATCAGGCCACAGCAAGTTCACTGGGCAACAGGTTGTCATGGTTACTCACTTATTTTAGAAAATGAGAAATAAGGAACATTAGTAAAATATTCTCTATATTTCATTGCCATGAAATGCACTTTTCTAGTATCTTTAAAGAATGTTGAAAACCAAGTTCTCAGCAATAGCAGCCTGAGCTCAAAGCCCTCAAGACCTAAGAGTCACATGTGTAAGATCAACACTTGTGAGCGCTCTCATTCTAGATGTTACTTGGGCTGGCATATCTGACAACTGCTACAAACTATTATCTCAAACCCAAAGATTCTGTACTCTAAAACATCGTGTTTTCAGAAGACTAATTAGGGTGATTATCCGAAGGTAAACTCCACCCTCCCCTAGCTATCAGGACGCAGCTCCCCATACTCCTACACTTGAGAATATCATCTTACAATGAGACAGGTTTTCGAATTAGAATTTTTATCATTAACTCACATGCCTGTGGCTATGGACAAGTGACACTCTGTGAGCTTGTTTGCACAATTAGTGATTTAAATTTTAGATCTAATTCACCCCCATCGTTCATATGCTTTAAACTCCTTCACCTCTGTGAATAGTGAGTAGACCTTTATCAAAAGAAATTTCCCTCCCGTTCTCAGGCAGCACCTGGCAATTCCTGAAGGCATTCTGGCTACCACAGTGCAAAGGAGCTGAAGAGACTCTGCAAATACCCTCACTGATTGTACAGGACAATCTCCTCTATTCCCCCTAACTACCCAGTATAAAATGCCAAGCTTCACAAAGCTCACCCTGGTACGAGTCTAAGAACCATTTAGAGCTGGCACTGAGCTCCCACTCACTCATGAACTTAACGGGAGCATTTCAGAGGCTGTAAAGACAGAATGGCTTTTACCAATCATTTATGAACTGTGTACTTACACATCTTGGTCTTACAAATTTTTTTTAATTCCTAAAGCTGTAAATATTGATTTGTAATGTAAACTACATTTCAAAAATTTGTTGGGATGCTTAACAATATGGAAGAGCAGTAGAGCTCAATCTTGAGACCTAAAAGTCTAAAAGTGGATTCTTTAGACGAACTTAAAACACTGGCATCATTTAAACGCTGAGATAAATGGCATAGATGTGCTTACAAAGAGGGATGAAGATCTTTCGTGTGAAGGAGATGGGCTAACAGGGATGTTTACTTATTCTTTCAAGAAGCATCTCCTGATCACCTACTAGAATATATCAAGTACTATACGAGGCTGAACTTTCAATCAAAACAATCTTACTTTTCTCTTCCAGTTTTGTATTCAATCAGCTTAGAAGTTTTTTTCTGCCTGTGAACAGTAAACCAGCCATATCACACACTATAAAAGGTACTATTTAACAACTTTTTGTTTTCTTGCTAAGTAAGTGCCTAGAAAACTATTATTCCAAAGTGTGAAGAAATCAACATCACATAAAAAGAGTATACCAGAGTCTCCAGAATACTCCAAGGGTAACCTGGGTGCTGAAACTGAGACGCATGGGGAAAGAACACCGCCCCAGGAGGCTGATGAGCATGCCCTTCCCACTTTTATGGAAATGATAACTAATGACAGTCCCACATCTGAATGAGTATGTGTTGCTGACATGCACATAGCCATGTCAATGATCCCAATCCTGATCCATGTGCAGATGCTGATACAAAATGTGACACACACAGCCTAAACCTGCTCCCCTACAGACAGCCCTAAGATTAACTAAACTTGCCTCTTCAGTTGTATGCAATAACCCCACCTCCTCCATCACCCACATACAATAAACCTGCCTCTCCCATTCAGATGTATAAAATAGACATGCTCAGTTTTCTGGCTGATGCCGATATATCTCCAACAAAACACACAGCCCACCTGATCCCAACTTTCCTCTGTCATTTTCTTCATTCCCCCCCACTCCTGACAAGCCAAACCCTAAGACGTGCAGGTTGAGGCAAAGCCCTTCTTTACTTCTACCACAGTAATGAGAAAACAGCTAGTAAATCCAAATCCATTTGGGTGAGATACAAATATCAGAATTTATCATTCCAAGAGTTTTGTCACACACTAGGACATCCAAATACATAATGCATAAATTGCCAGTGTGATGTCACCACCATGTGTCACATAGTCTATAAACTCTAAGAAAATTAAAGAAAAAGAAAGTAATGTGTTAGCACACTGACAAAAAGCCTCCCTGAAGCACATTTCAGGAAACAGGAGCCCTCAAGCTACATTTTAAGATGTGGTTGTCTGTACCTAAGCCTCTATTAACACCCATGCCACATACTTGTAGGTATTTGGCTCTAGTCTGCTGCCTGCAGAACCATCTACCTCACTTTAAATCACCCCAAGTGAAACATCTACCTCATTTTAAATCACCCCAAGTTCCTTCCCTCCCTTCTCTTTCTCAATATCAAATTCTACTCATTCTTCTTTTTAAATCTAGTAGGATGCAAGAGCCTATAAAACCAAAACAAATGCTGCAGAACTACTGCCCTAAGCATCTGGGGAGTCACTGCACATTAAAGCTTGAAAAAAATGCCCTGGGTGGTGACAGTAGCTTCAAGCAAACTCTAAGGATCTGGGGGGAAAGGGGCGGAGTCTGAGCCTCTCCAGCACTGCACCGCATGGCGCAGACTGACACTTTATGAAGAAGGCTGCACTGCTGCAGTTATCTCCCGGATTCAAGTCTCGTCTCCCTCAAACTCTACCCTTTACCCTGAGACCAGGGGGACCTGTCTATTCTTTACTTTTTTTTTTTTTTTAATTTCTCCCACTTCAAGGTTCTCCCATCACCTGACCTCCTAATTCCTCACTGTGAAATTACAGGGTCTCTGAAATTACAGGGGTCTGCCAGCATTCCATACTAGAAGTGTGCAAACCACTGGGATCTGTTAGGCTGCTTGGTAAAAATACCTCTAAAGTGCCCTTATACGTAGACAGAATTGAAGGTTGCCTACTCTTTGCTCTCCTAGTACCTTGTACTCACACTGTTCATAAAACAGTGTTTAAATGTCTGTCTGCCTCCTCCCAAATGCTAATTTCATTTGAAGGCAGAGGTATCATATTCCTTCTCATATTCCGTAGTTAGGCTAAATGAGCAGACAACTGATACACAATAAATGCTGACATTGGATTTCTGAAGCTTGTTTAATAGACTTTGAATGATGTGAATGAACCTTACTAACAAGTGCCCGCCCTGCAAAGAGCAAAGTATTTGTATGTAGTATGTGTGTGGGTACATGTGCATGCAGGTGTACAAGTACAGAGAGGGGTCAGAAGTCAATGCCAGTTGTCTTCTTCATTCTCTATCTTATTTTTTGAGATAAGGTCTCTCACTGGACCTGGAGCTGATTAGTTAGACTGGATAGTAAACAAAGTCCAGGAATCTGTCTCTGAGCATAAGGGTTAAAGACATGCTATCATGCCCAGCTTTATGTGTGGGTACTGAGAATTCAAACTCCTGGTTTTTGCACAGTGCACTGGACTAATGTGACAACTTTCCAACTCCCACAAAAGGTTTTTATTCTGCATCATACATCTAAAAATAAGTCCTATGTGCATGTTAAACAACACATAGATGAACTGAAATGAAAAGTAAAAATTAAAGTAGATTCAATCAATCTAATATTAACTATGAGGTGCTTTCCATTTTTAATATTAATAAGACAGAAGAAAATATGATTCTGGGTATGTGAACAGAAAACAATTTAGGAAAGAGTGAATTAAAATCCTAAGCACTAAAAAAAAAACAGATAATGTTCAACTGGTGAACCAAAGCAGGATATGCACACATTTCTACTCAAATCTGTAAGTAAACACCAGAAGGAAAAGTTAAAATAACTGAGGTTAGGGTATTGTTAGGTGAGAGGACAGGTAATTAAAAAAAAAAAAAAAGAAAAGAAAAAAAAAAAACCCCACAAACAAACCTGCTAGTAGTACTATCTTCTTGCAGAAATAAATACTACTGTTTTAAAAATGTATTATGGTGCTGGGATTGTAGCTCAGCAGTACAGTATCTGCCTAGCAGGCTCAAGGCCCTGGTTCCATCCCAAAAATAAATCAGAAAGCAGATTGCCAAAAGGACAAGTGATGTCAAAAGACGGGGATATTACCTACATTATACTACTCAATGTATTTAATGCAATAGAGTACTTCTACCTCACAATCATTTACTCCCAGGACCTTAAATCATGACCTAGGAACATCAGTATTTGGTATGTAAAAATTTCATCTCAAGGAAATTAAGGTTCCTGCTACAGAGATAAAACCTGAGATTTGTATTTCAGATAAGCAACTTCTGACAAGGAAATGTAGAACAAATAATGAAAGTCACTTCTTTGACTATTAGAGAATATGTACAAGCTGAAGAAATGTCAAAATACTATGCCAGTAGACTTAACTATCAGTTTGTAAAAATCCCACACAGAGCACAGGACAGCAAAAGCCAAATAATTTTTCAAGATTTTCTAATGCTGCCCCAAATGTCAAAATGTCTATGCAAATAAATTTCTGTACCAGTAATACAGCTAGTTAAAATGCAATTAAAAAACATAGCCATGGAATTTCCCTCCCCCAACAGCCATCCTGAGACAGGGTTTCTCTATGTAGCCCCAGCTATCCTGGAACACTCTCTATAGACCAGGCTGGCCTGGAGCTCACAGAGATCCTGACTCTGCCTCCCAAGTGCTGGGATTAAAGGTATGTGCTACCATAGCCTGGCAGCCATGGAATTCTTTAAAGAAAATTTTTATTAATAGATTAATTCCTCTAAAAAATTTAAATATTTGATCTATAATCTGCATTGTGACTATTGGTAATTAAGGAAATACAAAAATATGTTTTTTCCTATGAAGATCTTATATAGGGAACCTAACTTTTACTGTATTTTGCTATTAAAGAACCAAACAAACATATAACAGAAAGGAAATCCATCTAAAGTTACTTTATTGCTCTTCATAACACAAGATTATGAAAGAGCATGTAAGATTACTGAATACACTCATCTCCGAAAAATATCAAGAATATTCCAAAGTCCAGAAGAAATAAAGTAAAAATATTCTTGATAAATTGTTTTGTTTTAACTCAACCTGGATTAGGACTAAGCTATTTTAAAGGTCTTAGTACACATGTGCTAATCTGAAAAACTAACCTGTGGTAACTGAAGCTACAGGGGCAACTAACGCTTACCTCAAGGGAACCTACTGGAGATAAAGTCCCGTCACTTGCACAGTCCTTTCAGCTGCCTGCCAGTTGTCTCTGTGGAAGGGAAAGCCTGATGAGTGAGAACCCTATGGCACACTCCTGTGGAGTGTAGGGTTGCCTGTATAACTGCACAAAACTGCCTACCTACAGGTTCCTAGATCTCTCAACAACAAACAGCTAGAAAGATGTCACCGTTTGAGTTTCTCTCTGCATGGAACAAGGAAGCCAAACGCAGTAAGAATTCCTGAGTGTTAACGGTCTATGGCAGAAAAGACTAAAGGAACCAAGTACAAACGTGTTCCATCGACAGGGAAAGACAAACATGTACATGCACGCATACATACACACATAAAGTGGTTAAAATTAATGGACAGAACTGTATAACCCAAGGAGAGAAAGGTAAGACTCACAAAAAGTCATTGTATCTAAACATGAGTGCTAAACCCAAACACATTCGTGTCCACCATTTTCAGAGACGCCATTGAGTACATCATGCACAGAATGGACCATACCGTGGACCCAAATGTCCACTTCTAAATACCACCTACTTTCTTGATGAGGTCAGTAAATGGGTACTAGTGGGGGGACTTATCATTTTAAGAAAATATGCAAAATGAAAACCATCAGCTTGATTCCACAAGAAATTCTACAAAGAAGAAAGATGTATTTTTATAACTAGAAAAGTACACAAGCCCTCATAAAGATGAAACTAAGATGGTAAATACTAAAATAATAATTTTAACTATGAAATGCAGCATATTTCAAAACCCACCTTCATTGTATAAAACTGTAAGTGGCTGGTCTTCTATTGACAATACCTTTATATTATCCATGTGCAAATTAAGCTGCGGAATCAAAAAACTATGGTCTAATGGCAAATATAACCCTTAACCTAAACGTCTGCCTCATTAGGCCACCCCCACTCCCTACCAGCCCCACCCAGGGTTGGGGGACACTACATGAAAAAGTTCTAAAAGGAAACTTTAAAACATTAACCTTCAAGACCAGGGTTGTCAGGGCGGAGGGAGGGGCACTCATTTAAAAGACAATTCCAGTTTTTACTTTCCCAACACATTTAAAATAAAATTACTTACCTCTGACTCTTTGTCACTTAGAGATCCTAAGCTTCCAAAACTGTGATTAGAACTTTCATTGTTTGTTGAAGCCTGTGAAAGATTTTTAAAGGTGAAAATTAGGAGGGATTTTAAAGAAACATATTACAAGGTATAAAAACAATCTTTATATGTATGAAAATCAAGTATGATTTCTCTAATCAAGGGAGACAGACAAGCAAGGTAAATGTAACAAATACCATGCTCTCAATGTTACAAATGTCTAAAATGATTTGTCAAGCTACCAAAATTGTACTGTTTCAGCATCTTACTTGTGTTGGTGACTTTTTTACAACATCAATTCAAAAACAAAGAAACTGGGCCATGGCTAGGACACAGGATGAGTAAAGTCACCAGCCAATGTAAGGGAAGCATCATCCATGTGCCTCAGTCACAACAATCACATTCCGTGTCTTACACACAACAGCCAAGGTAAGGCATCATCCATGTGCCTTGCTGTTCTGTTTTGATTTAATTAAGAAACTCTTAACTACTTTGACGGTCTTAACTGCTTTGCTCAAGTCTCCTCATTTTCTAGATAATGGTGAGCAGAGACAAGCTTCCTGCTGGTAGGCTGGTTGTCTGCTCTCCTCCAGCATGCTTCTACAATGCTTAGCATTTGTGAACTCCTGTAGCAGGGTCAGTGTCATGGATCCATCCTTACCGGAATTTTGACCAGAGGGTGATGACAGGTTGCCACACAAATGCAAACCAACCGATTCTCAGATTTCCCTCTCATTCCTAAGACTAGCTACAAATCTTACTGTTACGTTACAAACTGGCAACTGGGGGTGGTGTTGCACACCTGTGATCCCAGCATTCCAGAGGCAGATTCAGATAGATCTCTGTGAGTTCCAGGCCAGCCTGGTCTACAAAGCAAGTCCAGGACAGCCAAGGCTACACAAGGAAACCTTGTCATGAAAAAACAAAAACCAACAAGCAAAAAAGTTACAAAACTGGCCTAATTATTTACAGACAAATTTCTGGCGACAACTCTGAGCTACTGCATATTATGAGCACTGTAAGGTTATCAACATGGAATGGCAGCTGACATGATTAAGATTCAAGGAGTTTTGGGGATGGCTCAGTTGACAAACTGCTTGTGTAAGCATGAGGACCTGAGTTCAATCCCAACACCTACATAACCTCTAGACAAAGTGCAGGACACACCTGAAACCTCAACACTACTGAGGCAGACACAGGAGCATCCCTGGGACTTGCTGGCCAAGCAGTCTATTCAAACAAAGGCACTGCAGGTTCAGTGAGAGCGTGGTCTCAAAAATAGGTGGGAGGCTAGAGAGATGACTCAGGCATTAAGAGCACTGGATGACCCAGGTTTAATTCCCAGCATCCATACAGTAATTCAGAACTGTCTGTAACTCCAGTTCCAAAGGATCTGACTCATTCTTCTGGTCCTTGCAGGGACCAGGCATGCAAGTGATGAGCGGACATACATGCAGGCAAAACATCCAAACAGATATTAAAAACGAAAATGTTTAAAGGTGTGTAGTGATTCAAGAAGACACTGGCATTGATCTCTGGCCTCCACAAACATACACACCTAAACTCACATTTGTAAACAAACACAAATTTCTGAATGCACAGACTAGGAAAAAAAAAGGAAATACCTTAGTTTTGGAATAAACCCCAAAACCAGCAGCAGAGGAAAGGAACTCTGTAGAAAAAGCCAGGCTGAACCACCTTATTGTTCAGGCTGCCTGAGTTCTCAAAAAGCAAACAAAATGAGTCAATCTTATAAGGATACTATAAGGTGCAATAAGGGTCCAAATTAACAAAAAATACCCACAAAATAGGTGAAAACTGTAACCCACTATTTCAAAGTGAAACACAGCATTACAAAAATGGTTTATAATAAAGAAGAACACTACAATCTGCTCTTTAAACATGAAAAAGTGACAGAATTCAGGGAAGGTTCAAAAATAGCATCAGTAGGTACCATGCAATCACCACAGTATATGTACTTTAAGATAGCCCTAAAGTCACAAGGATGTTTTAAAATCACAAGGAATACAATAAAAAGGACTTTTATTTTTTAGGTTTATTTGTTTCACTGTGTGTGTGTGGCAGTGATGTGTAAAGGTCAAGGACACCTGCAGGAATTAGTGTTCTCTGTCTACCACAAGGGTTCCAGGGATTGAATTTAGGTTGTTGGGCTTGGCAACAAGCACCTTTACCCACTGAGCCAACTCATGGACCAAACAAAAAGAATGAGAAAACCAACCAGGGAAGCACTGGGGGTTTAACAGAGAGAAATTAAATTCCTTCAAAGACTAGGAAAAGGAGAAAATAATGAAAATTATAATTTAAGGAGTATTTCCTGACAATATTTTAATTTACAGCCAATTAGGAAAACATAACACATACCTATGAATATCAACTCAGACGAATGCCAAGTTTTTCAAAGGCTTTATGTGTTTTATGCCAGAAGAAAACACTGAAGAAAAGCAATTATGAGTACAACATTTTATATCCAGTGAAAGTGGTTTTGTTTGTTTTTGTTTTTTGAGACAAGGTTTTTCTGTGTAAGCTTGGCTGTCTGGGAACTCACTCTGTAGACCAGGCTGCCCTGGAACTCAGAGATCTGCCTGCCTCTGCCTCTGGGATTAAAGGCATGCACCATCACCACCATCACCACCACCACTGCAAGTAAGTTTGAAGACACTGACTGTTACCTGAGTACAATCAGGTAACCACAATGAAGAACTGACAACCACAATGAAGAACACTGAAGAGAAGCAATAGAGTATTATTTGTTTACTGATAAGGAATACATACATAAACAATTGTGGGATATTATAATTATGCTATCTGCATTGTCCTAAAGAGCAACAGATTCTCAGCAGACTACAGATACAGATACAAATAAAAATAATATAGTCCTGAATTTGGACACAAGAACAGCCCCAGAGCAACTACAAGTTGGATCAAAATCTGTAACTTCATTGGTTAGAAAAAATGATTTCTGGACACAACAGCAGCTGTGAAGGAGAACTATGTAGAAAATAAAGAACCACAAAGATAAAAATTTTGCATGTAAATTGCACCCATGCCTCTAGTTATTATCTGATCTATATGATGCAGGAAAAGGAGGAAGGGAAGGATGACCACAATGATAATGATGACTGATGAAAATGACGATGAACCAACCTTTCCTAAAACTGGAAAGTATGAATTTTAAATTAGAAAGAAGGCTGGAGAGTCGGCTCAGTGGCACGCACGGCTCTTGCAGAAGATCTGAGTTTAGTTCCCAGCACACATGTTGGGTAGTTAACAACCTCCTGTAACTCTAGGTCAAGGGATCCAATGCCCTCTCTTGGCCTCTATAGTATCCACACAATATGCATACTTAAAAACAAGTCTTTTTGTTTTGTAAGTAAAGAAACCTTTACATTGGAAGGCTGTTTCTGCTGAACCAAGCAAGCTCAAGGTTCATATTATAAAGACTAAGTGCTAGAGATAAAGACAACATCCTGAAATGCTTCAGAGAAGCAATTTATTCACAAGGATCAGAAATCAGCATGTACCAGAGTGACAAGCAGTAGCACGGAAAGCTAAAAGACAACAGAACGAACAATGCTTCAAATTTGAGAAAATGATTTCCAACCTAGTATTCCCAGATAAATGACAAAAAAAAAAAAAAATCACAGGAGGAAAACAAGCACAGCCTGAAAACATTCCCCATGTTCCTTTCCAAAGGAAGTAAGCGGAAAATGCCCCCAAACAAAGAAATAACCCAAGGCAAAGATGTCGGGAGAAGGGAGCAGGAGCTCAGACACAAACTAAACGGAAACAAACGCTCAGGGCTGGGAGAGAAATTCTAGGAAAGCTCATCGCAGGAGCAGAGCAAAGAGCTTAAGAAGACATGAATGAAGTACTTCAGGGGAGAGACTTACAGAACTAGGGAAAAGGGGGATGAATAATTAGTATTTTAAAATGATGCCTGCCTGCACCTCTCTGCTGAGGAGTACATGGTTTACACTAACCCAACAAATAACTGTTAGCTGTGGAGAAAACAAAAGCTTTACAAAAGAAATACAATCATGGAGCTAGCAGGTTCAGCTAGGAATAGCTGAAAAATATACGCACTGAAATACCAATTTAACCATAAATAAAGTACTAATACTATCAAAATTAGATGAGGTAGGGGCGTGTATTTATTTCTGTAAGGGAGCAGACTGGGTGATTTAAGAGTTAAGTCCTTGCCTTCAACAACAGAGTCAGTCTGTAATGGCTCTGTTGCTGGACTGATTGGTTTAACTTCTACTCTGGTGTTAGCAGTACAAGGGCCTGACTTGCCACACTTCTTGGCATCTAACAGTACAACTCCTCTAGCTCAGCGCTGTCCTTAACTACAATCTTGGTAAGTACCCAGCTGAATTCACAAGCTTCAAAAAAGATGCCATGGCATCTTTACCTTTATATTCTGTTACACATTTTGAAAGTTTATTCATTTTTACCTTCCTCCAGATACTGCAATTTTTAACCAGCATTGCACTGATCTACAGAAAAACTTATGAAGAGGTGACAGACTCCTAATGTGGAGTCTCCCCACTCATAAGAACTACAGCCCTCATTCATTCGGGCATCTTTTCTCTGCACTTTGTAGCCCTTGGTGAAATTGTCAAGTTTCTTTTGTCAGATTTACTCTGAAGTACCTTATAATTTTTATGCTCTTGTACAGAACATCTTTTCCCAAAAATTTATTTTCATTTGTTGATATGTAAAAATATTGCTAATTTTGCAAAGACATATACATGACATGACCCGTGTATCCTCATTTGTCACTTCTTTGGGATTTTCTTCTGCAGCAAAGAGTCTAGTCTTTATGGCGGTAACACGGCTGACTGAGTCATGTAACCAAGTAAGCTGTGTAAGCAAACACAGTGAGTCACTCCCTATGTACTAGGAGGACTACTTTTGAGTCGCTATTGATTTCAGCGGCTCCATCACCACTATGTTGATTATAATGGAAAATTATCCTGCCTTGGCCTCTCAGGTGCTTGGATTACAGATGTAAGCCATAGCATCTGGTTCTAGATATCCCTATTTAAGGTCAATTATTTGAATGTTAAGAATCTTAGCACAGATTCCTTGGATAGTAAAACTAGCAATTTCTTCATAAGTATTCTTAACTTTACCTTCTGCACCAGAACTAATATGCATTTTTTTTCTGTATATTCAACAGTGCCCTGTGCCATGAAGTGGTTTACTTAATACTTTTGTTCTTTGGTTTCAAAAATTAGATTGCAGCTGTCTTTAAAACATTTTGTTAAACAGCCATATATTCTGCTACTAAACAGAAATAATCTGTAAGTTCTCTATACAGAATATTTGAAACAGAATGACAGTCTAAGTACATTATTGTTCCACAATTAATCTTATGAAAATGCATTTTGTTACACTGTAAAAAGGAATATTTTTCCTAACTCAAATGTAACTCCTTTCTATAAGGAACCTTTTTAAAATTACTTACATATTTAATTTTGACTTAATGTAACAAAGTTATGGGCACAAAGCAGTATCTCCATACAGGCCAGTCAAATCAGGGCAGTTGTTACTTCCAATTCCTGATCACCTGCTGCAGCTCCTTTCTCACAGTTCCGTACAAAGTACAAATCAGATATCTGCAAATCAGAGTCACCCTTACTGCACTAGAAGATATCAAAACTTACAACTCCTTTTCCTTCCCAACTTCCATTACTCATTCTTCCCTCTCTTCTTCCTTACTTTTAGTAATCCTACTTTGAGATCAATTCTTGTTTCCACATAGCACAGAGAACATGCAATACTTGTTCCTCTGCATCTGAATTATTTCACCTAACAATGTCCTCTAGTTCTGCCAGTTTTGGCACAAAAGGCAAATGGTTATCTTTTTGGATGCCTATTTATTTTTATTTTTGTGTATATGCGTGTGCCAGCTTGTCATATGTGCATCAAAATGTGCAAAAGAATGCATAAGATTCTCTGAAACTAGAGTTACAGGAAGCTATGGGACACATGTAGATGCCAGCAGCCCACCTGGGCCCTCCAGAAAAGCAGCCACTGTCCACTGAGCCATCGCAGTCCTAGCATTTACTTTCATTTTATATGGATGAGTATTTGAATGTATGACTTTGAACATGTGTGCAGTCCCCACAGAGTCCAGAAGATGGTAGATCTTTTCGGACTAGAGTTACACATGGTTGTGAGCTGCCATGTGAGTGCTAGGAATTGAATTGGGGTCCTCTGGAAGAGTATGTAAGGTTCTTAACCACTGAGCCATCTCTCCAGCACTGGGATTTCATTTTATTATTGAAAAAAGTTCCTCTGTATGAGTGTGTATGTGTATTATTCAATCAATGCACATCTATATTGATTTACTATAGTAGTTATTAGTGTTATAATAAACATCAGCATTCAGATATCTCTGGTATACTGGCTTCATTTCCTTTGAGTATATTCTAGAAGCAAGACAGCTAGCCCATCCTACAGACTTAGTTTTTCTGAAGATGGTTCTCCACAATGGCCATCCTAATTTGCATTCTCACAGGCAGTGACTAAGAATTTCTTTTTGTTCCCATCACTGCCAGCATGTTATTTTTACTTTTCTGGCTATAGCCATTCTGATTAGGGTGAAATGATATCCCATCACAGTTCTGATTTGCATTTCCATGACAGCAATTCTGTAATGCTTTCAGTGGTAATCCTGTCAAGACTTTGAAGAATACTTAAACTAGAAGATACAGTTTTTAAACTGAGACTACTAAAACTACATTTTAAAAATTAGCTTCCTCACTTAAACACCTCCACATTTTAAGTCCACATGTGAGTAGAGAGATCAACTTCCAAAGTTGTCCTCTGCTCCCCACATACATGCGACAGCACAGATATGCACTTAAGATAAAAAAAGAAAATAGAAAATTACTTATTAAAGTCCTTATGTAGACAATAAGCATAAATTAAGCCACAGAAATGTTAAAAGGATCATAATCCTATTCCATAAAGTTTTATCAGTACGATCTGCTAGAAACTAGGGATTATCAAACCATAACTTAATAAAGTTTCACTGTAATATAATGAGTCACACCCAGTGAATGACATTTTGTCTCTGGCTCTTTGATTGCAACAATGACAAAGTAAAGCATTCGTGGCAGAATTCATATTACTACTTGGCCCTGTAAAGAAAGTTATCCAAATTCTGCTACTGCTATACAGACCATATGAAAATTTGGGGGGATATATGTGCACCCACGTCGCTGTTCACATATGTGTAAGAACTTAATGTAATGTTGTACCTCACCAATGGGTGTGTGTGAAAGAACTGAATGCAATGCTGTACCTCACCAACAGATGCCCCCATCTAACCATGCTAATTGAATATAAAAATTTCTTGCTTCCCTAAAAAGCACTGCCTCAATTTTTTAATTCAAAGCTTAAATCTTATGACATAAAACACAATTAACACTTCCTATCTTAAGTACTCAGCCTCCACTCTGATTTTGGGTCAAACAAGCATCAAAGGTTGTTTTGTGCTGCCTTCTATTTTTGGTAGGACTGTAAGTTAACCTAAGTACTACAGACATTCTAAAGAAGATCCTTCTTATATATACTCCTGACCCATACCTTTGCTTAAGAGAAAATGCAAAAGCAGGGTGACAACTCTTCCCCCTAGAACACAGGTTCTCAACCTTCCTAACACTGTGACCCTTTAACATACAGTTCTTCATGTTGTGGTGACCCCAACCATAAAATTATTTTCATTGTTAGTTCATAACTCTAATTTTGCTACTATTATGAATCACAATGTAAATATTTTTGGAGATAGAGGTTTACCAAAGGAGCGAACCATAAGATTGAGAACTGCTGCCCTAGAGCTTGAGATCTCAGAATGATGTAAGTATAGGGTGGAGGTGAAAGGGGTTACTTCATGGGCTGGGATCCTGGAAGAACCCCACAATCAGAAAGAAAACAGTTTTTGGGCCAAGGTGACCAGAGTTGCCCTGCCTTCTGTCCAAGACTCACCATCTCATCCTCAGAACCATTCTGTGAATTGTCCCACAGTCTACCAAATCTCTTCCCCTCCTTAAGACAGCTAAACTAGCTTCTTTTTCTGTAAATAAAATCCAATAATTGGTATAAAATGTAAATACTTCAAAATGGCTTAGCAAAAAATCTGAAGTAGACGAAAAAAAAAAAAAGAAAGAAAGAAAGAAATCACCAATTTATCAAGATGACCTGTCCATCTTTAGCCAGGTGTTCTGACTAGCATTAACATGTAAAATGGACTGAGCTTTGGTTCCCATCCCAATTTCAATCAGCTTTGTCATTATTCTGTTCTTAGCTCTGCTAGCTACCACATTATTCATCTATTATTGCACTAATCCTGTTTTCAATTAATTCTAAACAGTAAATGTAGAAGCTTAGATTTCAGTCTGCACCTATGAATATAAGAAAAAACCTGCTGAAATGATCCCATTTCCTTAGATGTCTTCAGTTCACTGACATACTACCTTAAAATATCTTTCAATTGCTAGGCACAGTGGTATACACCTTCAACCCCAGCACCTGGGAGGCAGAGGCAAACAATCTAAGAGTTTAAGGTCAGTCTGGTCTACAAAACTAGTTCAAGGACAGCCATGGCTATAAAGGAAAACACTGTCTCAAAACAACAACAATTAAATAAAATAAGAAAGGAAGAAAAGAAAAAAATCCATTAACTAGGCTAATGGACTTAGAACATTTCATATTTTAACAGAATTTTTGAAATGTAGGTTTTTTGTTTTTTTTTTTTTTGGTTTTGTATACATTTTATTGGTTAGCCTCATCCCTCCCTCCCCGCCCCCTCCCATGGGGTCAGGCCTTCCCAGGAGCCCCTGCCTTTGCTGCCTGGGCCCGCTGGAACTCCTGCTGCAGCTGAGCAAGGGTTTCCCTCTGTTGCTCTGACTGCCACTCAAGGTCCCGAAGCTGCGATTCATAGCGCTTGATTTCCACTGTGATACAGTCTAGCCTCTTTCCCACGGTGGCCCGAGCCTCTCCTAGCTCCTGCCTGACAAGTACGGGTCCCAGAAGCTTAAACACCACGTTGGATCCATCCAGCAAGGCCAGTTCCTCCTTCACGATATTATTTTCTGTTAGCTGTGCCTCAAGCTTCTGCCTCCCTGACATGGATTTACTCAAGTCCTTCTGCAGCTGTTGGTATTTCTCCACTTCTCCCTGCAGCTTCTTTTGGTGATATCAGCTCAGCCATAGTGAAGGTGAAAGCCTACCGGGCGGGGGTTGCTGGGTGTCGGGCTCTGGAAGGCACCTGAGCTCCCCTTCCTGGCCCTCTTCACCTTCTACTCTGTGTATCAACAAACTGAAATGTAGGTTTAATTTATAAATTTTTCTAACAATTCTATTAACTCCCATGAACTAGATAATAAATGTGTAATACCAAATATGCCTATATATAAAGTTACTCGCTACACCTATTCTTCTCTGGCTATTATTAGGATGACTAAAATATCTAAGGCAGGTATATAATTCTGTCTGCAAACCAGGAACACTAAATGAAACATTACACATAACGAACACTTTTTGTTTGTTTTTGAGACAGGGTTTCTCTGTGTAGCCCTCGCTGACCTGGAGCTCACTCTATAGACCAGGCTGGCTTCAAACTCACAGAGATCCAGCCGCCTCTGCCTTCCATGTGCTGAGATTAAAGGCATGTGACACCATCACCTGGCCATAATGAATATTTTAAAATATATACCGACAATGCTGGGCAGACAGTTTAAATGTAGACAGCTTGCCTACCATGTGTTAGACCCTGACTTCCCTATATACACATATTAAATATATAACTTTGGTTTTTATTCTTATCTGATATCATCAGCTTACACGTAAAGAATATTATTAGTAAACCAAACACTGACTCCATTTCACTTCCGGAAACCTTGCTAGCTCTGGCTACCAATAAGAGAATAATACAAGGGCAAGTTTAGAAGGCTGCATGATTCTGTGCTAAGTCCAGGTACAATTCAAATACTTTCCCAAGTACTTTCTGGAATAAATTCAAGTCTCACAACAAATCTTCTTGGGATAGGCATACAGCTCAGTGGCAGAGTGCTCATCTACCATGTATAAGGCCGTCGCTTTAATGTCCACTACCAGGGAAGAAAAAGAAAAACTCAAAGCAAATTACCTTAAATCAAAACTTAATCTCTGTCATTCCAAAAACCAGATTAGATCCAGGCACATCATTTTTACTTCTATTTTTTAAGTTAAGAATTTTTTATTTTATTTTTAGATGTAGGTGTGTTTTGCCTGACTTTATGATTGTGCATCACTTGCATGTCTGCTCACAGAAAACAGAATCCCTAGGACTAGAGCTATAGACTGTTATGAGCCTCTATGTGTGCTAGGAATCAAATGCAGGTCCTCTGGAAGCAGACAGTACTCTTAACCACTAAGCCATCTCCAGCCCTGTTTTGAATGAGACAGGGTTTCTCTTTGTAGCCTTGGCTGTCCTGCACTTGCTTTGTAGACCAGGCTTGCCTGAAACTCACAAGAGATCCGCCTGCCTCTGCCTCCCCAAGTACCACCACACTGGCCTGCTATGAACTCAAGTTATTTCATCTCCTAAACTAAGATACACAAGTCTTTGTCCTTAACATTAGTCTAGTAGAAAATAAACAATTAAAATGTCACATGATAAAGTATGCTAAGATACACCACATTTGTGATTGGGCAATCAGGCAGTCAGAGGAACATTTCAGGACACTGCCTTATCTCAGACAGTGCTGAGTCTGATATCAGAACTGGTCATGGGCATGTGAAACAAGGCCAACTGCATGTAAAAAAAAAAAAAAAAAAGACAGGAAAACCCTGCTGAAGACTTCAATTTGTTAGACTAGATAAAAGTATAAATGTGATGAAAAATGGAGGGGAGAAGCATAAAATTGGTCCACAAGATAATGCAGGAATCAAAACTCAAAAACTATGTGAAGCCATTTAAGAGTTTCTGAGAAATTCAGTACGCAATCAGATGTGCCTTTCAGAAAACCCACCAAACTAGGAAAATGACATCCTACATGCACACACATTTCAAATTTTCTCTCCCTATGGGGATAACTCAACAGTAAAATAAAACAGCAGCTGTACTGTTATAACATAGCTCATGCTTTTACTTTTTCTTAAGAGAAGGTCTGTGGGGTAGATGTAATAGCTGTCATGGTTCATCAAGTAGGAACAGAACAACACTGGGCTATTAGTGACTCAACCCACAACTGACAAGGAAATAGGAATTGAACTTGTTCTTTTGGCTAAACCTATGATGATGGATGTCAATCCCAGGGCCTCTTGGAAGATCTGACAAGTGGCATGAGTTGCTCTTCTGCCTTCAGTATCATGTACATGGGAACACTGAGTAACTCTAAGCTTATAGCTGTTGGTAAAACTAGCAGAGCTAATAAATATGTTCAACCAGGTCGCAGGACACAAGAGCCATGCACAAAATTCAATTGCACTTTTTATGCAACAGTAATGAACACCTGAAAATAAAGTGAACAGGATAATTCTATTAAAAGAGAAACAAAACAATCAAAACTGAATACCTTTAATAAATACTACTGTGAAAAAGAAGGAAAAACTCAGAAATTTAAACAAATGCACACACACCAAAAGCCACAGAACATCACTGAAAGAAAACAAGATACCTAAACAAATGTAAGAACATTTATGCCATAGACTAGATAACTTACTAAGACTGCAATAAAGTAACCTAAACATTCATCTGTAATTCCTACCAAAACTCCAGCTGTCTTTTTTCGAAGGTGACTAGCTGGTTCTAAAAGTCAGACGAAGATGAAAAAAAAAACAAAAAACAAACCTCAGGATAGCCAAAATAATCTTAAACAAGAACTAAGCCGGCAAGTGTATACTTCCACTTTTAAAATGTACCACAAAACTACACTGAAGTGTGGTTGAGGACAAAAGCATTGATCAGCAGAGAACTAAGTTGTCAACAAGGAGATTTTATACGGTATTGCTTTATACACCAACCAGAACGCTATAGTAGGAGAGATAATAACCAAATACTGACAAGGATAGAGAAACCATACTCCTTGTACATTGCTGATGAGGATATAAAACAGTTGGAAAACAGTACGGCAGTTTCTCAAAATAAGAAACATGAAATTACCATGAGAAGAATAAAAGATGATTTAACACATACACATCAGAATACGTAATGCAGCATCTGAATAGACCCAGGGACAGAAATCACAGCAGTCTCAACAAATGTGGAAAAATTCTTTCCACGAAGTTCAACATCCTTTCATGACCAATGCTGAAGAAACTAACAGCAAAGGGGATCATACTGCAACATTGTAACCACTGATGATAAGACATCACACTTAATGAGGAAAAAAACGGAGTCTTCCCTCTAAAATCAGTAACAAGACAGGTTTTCACTACTTCACTTATTCAATATGGTAGTTGAATGGTTAGCCAATAATAAAACAAGAGCAAGAAACAAAGAAGCCATGAGTAGGCAAGGAACTTGCTCAAATCACTCCTTTTTAAAGATAATAGGTCTGACTCCAAAGCCTCCAGAAAGCTCTTTTGACAGACTTTTAGCCAAGTCTACAATACATACAAACTAGCAGCTTTTCCATATACCAACAACAAACACTAAGTAGGAAATCAAGAACACAGTCCCATTCATGATGGGATAACATGGTTTAAAAACTTTAAACGTGTGCATGCTGATAGGTAAATAAATGATAGATAGACAGACCTAACCAAGGAGGTGAAAGAAATCCACAAAGAAAACATTAAAGACAAATTGGTGACACTACAAAACAGAGCTCAAGGACTAGCATAATAATGTAAAAATGCTATGTTACCAAAACAATCTATATATTCCACATAATCCTCCATCAAAACACAAGCACATTCTTCACAGAAAGAGAAAAAACAAATCCTACAACTCATTTGGAAATATTAATGACATCAGGTAGCCACCCTAAGCCAAAAAAAAAAAAAAGGCTGGAGGTATCACAATGTCCACTTTCAAATTCTGCTACAGACCTGTTAACATATACAATATGCTACTGAGACTAACATGCACAGATCAATGAAACAGAACACAGAAACCCACACAGGTACAGCCATGTGATTTTCAACAAAGGTGCTAAAAATGTATGTTGGAGAGAAAGACAATCTATTCAAATTTGATGAGCAAACTAGATTCCTCCCTCTCTGTGCAAAAATCAATTCAAAACAGAGCGATAAATTTCATGTAAGACCTCACATTAGAAACTGCTTCAGCAGAGTATAGGCAAGGACATTTTGCTCAAAAAAATAACAGCAAGAATTGCCAAACACAACTGCATTAATATAGAAATCTTCTGCACAGCAAATAAAAAGAAATCAAGTTTCTAAATACTAACTTTTCTTCTATGCATTATAAAAACCTTAAAGAGTAATAGGTTTCTCCTTAGCATATATATATATATGGAGAGAGAGAGCGCGCGCACGAGAGAGAGAGAGAGAGAGAGAGAGAGAGAGAGAGAGAGAGAGAGAGAGAGAGGGCGCGCGAGAGCTCCTGCACAAAAGATACTTTGTAGTTTTATTAGTGTTTTATATTTGTGTGTGTGGGGGTACACATTATGGTGGCCAATGGACAATCCGTAAAACTTGGTTTTCTCCTTCCAATATGAGAGTCCTGGGGCTTGAACTCTGTTGGTCAAGACAGCTCAGCAGCCCTATTATATATGTTCTTGACCACTTAACACGAAGAAAAGACTTTAAATGAGATGAAAATTTTACTTACTTTCGCACCAACACTGCAACTCCCTGTGCTCCCAGTGCTCCCAGTTGCAACTCCAGTAAATCTCGCTTCCAATAATTCCTGCCTTCTTGGATCCAGACTGTGAAGCTCATCCATTGCACCTATTAAGACAAAAGCAACACATACATGTGTATATGCATGTGTGCGTGCACACACATTACACAGAGTGAGTCTACAATATAAAATTTACAAACGAATGCAATAAACAGATTAAGGAACTATGACTTAGGCAGGCATGATGGTGCATGCCTTTGATCCCAGCACTCGGGAAGACAGAGGCAGGAAGATTGCTTTGAGTTAAAAGGCTAGCCTGGTCTACAAAATGAGTCCAGGACAGTCAAGGCTACACAGAGAAAAGAAACCCTGTCTTAACACACACACAAACTACAACTTTTTAAAAGATGCACCCCATTTAACAAAACATAATAGATTTATAGTTTTGACCATAGATCACAATACATCCAATTCAGTACACATGCACACACACATAAAGATGTTCCATGAAAAGGTGGCCTACTGTAGCAGAGTAATAAAATTCTATACAAGCCAGGTGTAGCACATACCTACAAACCTAGCACTAAGAGGCTAAGGCAGAAAAGTCAGGAGTTCAAGGCTAGCCTAGGCTACACAGAGAGCTTAAGGTAGCATGGGTCACATACGTCATCTCAAAAACTTAAGAGTCCTATACAATGCCAATTCTATTCTAATACATTAAGAGGTGGGAAGAACACAATATTAGTTGTGAGTTGTAAGTGAACTAAAAGGGAGCACCTGCCTAGCACACTTGAGGCTTAGATTCAGTCCTCAGTACTTTGAAAAAAAGAAATTTATACTATGTATTACAATTAAAGCATTTTAATTTTTAAAAACTAATGAATTGGACATTATCAAACTTTTAAAGGTCTGTTAGTACAAAAGACATTTCAGATAAAAAGAGAAGTAGAAGACTAGGAGAAAATGTTTCTAAAGCATCTGCGTTTTCCATACTCTCCTTTGCTCTGATGCCTGTTTGCTAACGCACCAGCACTTAAGAAGACAACAGGCTCTACTCAGTTCAGGACCTGCCAGCAGTAACTACCTATTTTATTTCCCACTATTTTTGCATATGTGTAGGTTCTTCTAGGACCTAAATCTTACCATAACATGTGCACGGGGGAGGGTGCATTAAACCAAAACCGTGCGCCCCAAGCTGCCTCCCTTCATCAGTTTCTACGACTTTGAAAGACTTTTTAAAGACAGAATATATGGGAGTGCCCCCAGCACAGATTCTGGCACAGAACAGGTGTTTTCTGAGTGCACTGGCAGTGCCTGAAAATCTACCTGCAACACTAGAGACTTGCTAGCTAACATGAAACCGTCTCCCGTTAAGAGTGGTCCCTCTGCAGCCCAGACTGTGCACTTTAATAAGGCCCTGTGAGCACTCTGTATCTGAGAAGCTCTGCTGTGACCCAAAGATTTGCCAACATTTTTTTATTTAAAGAGAGAAATCCTAAGTATTTCAATTTCTGTAGGCCAACAGGCAAAATCATGTACACATTTACATAACAAGAGAAAAGGTTTCCACAAGCTTCATGGACAAAACTCAAGTAATACCCATTGGATAGTGTCTTATAATACTCATCTGCTGATAAGAATGGACTCTCTGGGGGAACAGACTTACTAGGGTCTCCTATTCCCAAGATATCTTGTGAACATTCACCCATAAATACTGATCTGAGTTTCTATATATTTATCTTTCTTAAAAAAAAAACTTTTACCATAAAAATCACTGTTTGTCAGGCATGGTGGCACACACATTTAAATCCCAGCACTCTGGAGGCAGAGGCAGGTGGAGCTCTGAGACCAGCCTGATCTACAAAGAGAGTCCAGGACATCCAGGGCTGTAAAGAAACCCTGTCTCGAAAAACAAAACAAAAATCACTTTGTTGTAATAAATTCATAAATAAAAATGTGATCCAGCTAGATTAATGTTCACTCAAATGTACACTCATCCAGTCCCTAGCTACACTAGCAAGCTTCTATGATTAGAGTGGCCATTCTGAAGCCCCCGTATATTTTCACTATCAATTACATTCATAAGAATGTACTTATTTTTACTTTCTTATTTATTTTTACTTCCTACATACATGTACCTGAGTGTACATATGTGCACCACATGCATGCAGGTGCCCATGGAGGCCACAGGAAGGACTGAAGATCTGCCTTCTTTGATGGCACTCAAGCATGTATGAAAGTGCAATATTCGTCACTAAGTGCACATTGTGTTTTTATTTTATCTATCTTAGACAGATATATATATTTGGTTGGTTTTTTGAGACAGGGTTTCCTTGTGTAGCCTTGGCTATCCTGGAACTCACTCTGTAGACCAGGCTGGCCTTGAATTCACAGAGATCCACCTGCCTCTGCCTCCAGAGTGCTAGGACTAAAGGCGTGCGCCACCATGTCTGGCATGTATGCATTATTTTATCATCTAATTTAATGTTATATTCATTTAAAAACAGTAAATCTGAAGAAAAAAACAATTTTCAAAAGGAAATCGTATTTGATAATAGTAATTGACATCTTTGATCTAAAAATTTCAATCTCAGCCTTTAAACAACTGTAAAAACAAAGTACTTTACCATCACCAAGCCAGTCAAGATACTCAGCTTTTGCTCTCAACAAATATTTGTGAAAGCAATGCTAGTTTAACTCCGTGACAGTGAATGGCATTCACAATAGTGAGTCACACATTTTCTGAAAAGGACTTGTTGATGCATAACACATTGAGCAACCATAGGCTTTGAACATCTGACATTTTTTTTATCAGTTTTGTGAATCTGCATAAATGTTTCTGTTCCGGGCATACTTATCACCGTCCACTGCGGCACAGCTTGGTGAGTCGCACTCCCTTTTTTGCTTATGTGTTCCCTCAACTTTGAAAACACTTGTCTGTAAGTATTCCAAAGAGCATTCACAAGGTTAATTTTTCTGCCACTTTAAACTTGTCAGTGAGTTCTCTAGTAAATAACAACTGAAAAGCATCAATAACATCTGTCAAGTCCTCAAGAGCCAGGAGAACCACTATAAACTATGTGCCTTGTTTTTTAATTGACTATCAAAGCCACCCCAGATGTCCTTAAGTGTTAAAATCAATTACTCTTGCCAAAAAGCTAAGAGTTTTAAACAAGTCTCTAGACATAACTTTTTTGACTTTCGTGATCCAACAGTTTAATTAACTCAACATCAGTAAATGACTGCTCAGCTAGCAAATGAGTCCACTGGAAACTTGTTTTAATGGTAACTTCACTTTTTTTTTTTCATTTTTATTTTTAGGAGGAAATGATTCCATGATAGGATACTTCATTTCAAAATTTCCAATTATAATCCCAAAAGCTGGAAATGCTGCAGTATGTTTACTCTGGTGATGCCAACATATATTATTCTATCCCAATTGTACTACTACTGCATAATAAGGAAAATGTTTGCCTTTTTTTCTATTTAATTTAACACAGTAATCCAAATTGCATTTAGTGGCCAAGGGTGTAGTTCATGGTAGAGTACATACTTAACATGTACAACACTTGGGTTTTCACTCCAGAACGTATGGGCTAACAGGGATTTGTGTGCGCACACACACATCACTCAACATCCATTTTCTCTTATTTTGATGGACATAAACTAGAAAACAAATAACAGACCAACAACAGCCATGGCACTCAGCATGCTGTCACATTATAACTATATCACTAAAATTTACAATCTAAGAGCAATATAAAGTGATGAGAATGACAATGTATGGTCTCTGTCACAACTACTCATCTTTGCCACTGTAACACAAAAAGAAAGTCATAAAAATTTTGGGAAGATGTAACACTGTTCTGAGGACAAATGAAACTGAAGTTTCAGTATTGTCCTTCTTTTGATCCTTTAAAGCATACTTAAAATACAGAAGTACAGAGTTTGCTATTATCTGAGAGCACATTTCAAAGACTTCAATCTAATCCAAGCTGTCAATAACACTCAAGTGTTCAGTATTCAATTACAAGGGTGGAAACTTCCTAAGAAAAAGTAACAATGCCACAATCCATTAAGTTATTTCCTATACAGTGTTTATACTCTGTAAAAAATTACAGAACATACTAAAGACATTAACTTTTTTGTTTGTTTTTGCTTGTTTGCTTGTTTTTGAGATAGGGTTCCTCTGTATAGCCTTGGCTGTCCTAGACTCACTTTGTAAACCAACCTAGCGTAGAACTCACAGATCTGCCCACCTCTGCCTTCCCAAGGGCTGCCATTAACGTTCTTAAGGAATATCCTAGTAGTACCTGCCAGCAATCTACAATTCTAGAGATCAAGGCAAGAGGATCCCAAGTTCAAGGGCAGCCTGAGCTACACGGCAAGACCCTGTCTAAAAAAAGTCACCATCAACAAAAAGAACATTCTCTAGCTATGCTATGCTGCATATCATTATTTTTACTAGCCTATTTCTCAGATTTATAGTTGGAAACTCCAAATTGCAAAAACGAGAGCTGAGACTACCCAAAAGTGAGATCAACAGTATTGTACATAATCAAAATAGACTCAGAGAACAAAAATGAAGCACATAACTTGACCCCATTGAGTACTGTGCTGTGCCCCTCTCTCCTCTCTGCCTGTGTCTTTCACATAATGCTTACCAGCTGTCATGAAGCATGACGTCCCAGGATGGCATCGAAGGTGTACTATGGTCAATCAGCATAGCTTACAATTTTATCAATTTCAATACATAATTTTTAGTTATCTAAGTCTTCATCTTCAACAGTCAAAATAAAATCAAAATATTTAGAAAGCATGTCTTTGACATATTACCGTAACATTTTAAAACTTGAAACTTCCCAAAGTCCAAAAACTTGTAATTCATTCCAGATTGTTAACTTTCTGATTTTTCTGATTATTAGATCTGAAAACTTTCAGATTATTAAGATCAGCCTGATATGATCACTTATACATAACAGTTTTTCTTCTATCAATGTTTTTCACATAATGCCTGATAAGGCTGAGGACATTTAATAAAAAGGAAAACCAGAATAAAACTAATAAATCAGTTTAATAAAATAAAATATTCCATTTAAGTCATACCTTTTTGCTCATCTTAATGCACTTCAAAGTATAAAAATTCTGTTCTAATAAACTATCTCTGAGCCATATATACCTACCCCCTACCTACACAGAGAGAGAGAGAGAGAGAGAGAGGGAGAGAGAGGGAGAAAGATGAAGATTACACACCCATAAAGCAATAATTTTAACCAAATAATAAAGTCTAGGCACAGAATCTATTGTTTATGTTCAATTATATATGCCCACAGTGAGAAGACAGTTTCTTCTAGACTCACTCCAAGTAAAAACGCTCTATCACTTTAAACACTATTCTTGTACCCGTCACAGGAAAAGATTAAGATATACTGAAACCTAACACTACAGATTGAGTCAGAGGCAACACACTGGATTTCTGCTTCTCTAGATATGACTTTAAAAATTAATTTAAATTGTATCCCTTATTAATAAAATGTCTGGTGACTAATCTTTCTTTCATCAAAAAATAAAGTTACAGAGGGGCTGAGGAGGTAGTTGAGCACTTGAGACCAAGTCTGAAAACCTGAGTTTAGATCTCCAGAAGCCTGTGAGCCAGATAGCCTGAAATAGTAGAGCCTGTATCAAACAAGATCAAAGAACCGAGACTGGAAGTTGTCCTTTGACCTCCACATGTATGCCATGGCACACACAACACACACACTCTTAAAACTGTGTCAGGCTTGGTCAAATTCTTTCCTCCCCTGTTTCAACATCCTTATATTTAATAGACACATAACGAAACAAAATTTATAGATATACTACAGTAAAACAAGTTTGTATTTTGAACCAAACCTGTCACTTAGGGTTCATTCAATAAAATGCACCTATTCACATGCTAACATACAGGTGTATACCAGCACATGCAATATACTCATAATTTATCCTTATAATTTATGCTCCTTCCAGCTTTCTCCCTGGGGTCTGAAATCCTACTGGGTAGAATAGCATAGATTTTAATGCTTAATTTCTCTAATGTCATGTAAGATAATTAACCAAGATCCTTTTTCGCTAGCCTCAGGCTTACAATTTTAATTTCCCCTCTCATGCATTCAAACATGAATATACAGATACACGTTTTATACTAGATCTTATTTCGATATTAACATATAGTCCCATTTTAGAAACAAGGAAATTGAAAAAGAGGTTATGGTATATGGCCATCTGTTAAAGGCTATAGACACTCAACCAAGAACACCTTTACTCCAAAAGAAGATTCTAGAAGTCTGTGTGATTGTATGACAGAAAGAGTGGAGAAACAGAACATAGAGAGGAGTGTACAACTGTGCTGGGAGAAGGGATACTCTCCACACAGAGTCGGAGAAACAGACTGAAAGGTCAGCTGGGGCTTGTCTTCACACCAATGACTCATTACTCAGCTATTTTTTCTGCTTCTGTGTCTTTCCTTACTCTTAAACTCACAGCTACTTATGAAACAATAAAAATATAAAAAGTCCCCCCAAGATCGTCGACTAGGTCCCACACCTCAGAGGTATAGGCATACCTATACAATCATTTTACAATATTTTTCTTTCAAACTGTCATAATTTCCTGACAAGATTTATTTTATAATGCCAACTTGTTTGCTATGAGCAAGAGTTATGTATTTTTATTTTTAAAACAAGCAATTTCATTTTGTTCTCGATGGACCTGTAACCCCAGTAAATACAGAATCGCTGACAAAAATGGAAAGTGCAAAAATGCAAATTCAAATTAAACCCCACCTGTAAGCCCTAACATGCAATGAAAACCAGAGTACATTGACTTCTTTTCTCACTCTTTCTTTCCCCTTCGTTATCCAACAATACAGATAATGCATTATAATAACTCCTGTTATTTATAACTTCAAAGTGAAAAAAGGTTCATTATGTGATAACTACTGCTAAGTGAAAGAATGTGCATAAAAATTCTTATCCAATTCTCAGGCTGAGGTTATTTTTCATAACTAGCAATCATATATTCAGAAACCCATCACGTTCCTGAAATCCAATGCCCCACCACCACCACCAAAAAAGCAAGCTTTACATTTTTGGAAAATAAAGCCTGAATGTTTTAAATGAGAAAATAAGAGTAGCAATTCTTCACCAAAACCACAACTCCCCAAACACACATACACACACCACAACTGCATGATGAACTTAGTATCTGTGTGCTCTCAGACATATAAGGAACTCAGCATCGCTCTTTCTCCATATGGGGTGGGTGAGATAGGATCCCTCCCTGAATCTGAAGCTAGCTGGCCGGCCGGCTGACTGGTTGCCAGGAATCCCCAAGAATCCTGCTGTCTCCAGCTCCCAGCCCTGGATTACATAAGTACAGTTCTGCAGCTGGCTTCTTATGTGAGTGACAGGTGTCCAAACTCAAGACTTCAAGCTTGTAAGGCAAACACTTTCCAACCTGAGCCTCTCCTCAGCAAGATTTCTTTTGTTAGAGACCCTGAATTTGGTTTGCTTTAGATGTGTAAATAAAAATGAAAGTGAGTTTCACTGTCAGGACTTACTTGCTTATCCAGCAGTAAGACATTCAAAAGCCTGCACTATGGCAATGACTCAACTGTCACCAGCAAAGAGGATGAGATGACGAGGAAAGGCATGGACACAGTGCAGTGTAGCATACAGAGCTGAGGGAAAAGGACTGGAACACTGCTTCACTGCGATCCACACTAGAATGCATCCATGCATTTAACGGGATCGCTTAAATGACTGAAACTACTATACAAAAGCCAAAAGGACAAAACATTGCTTCAGCATGAATCCGAGCACTCAGGGAGGCAGAGGCAGGATCTCTGTGAGTGTAAGGCCAGCCTGGTCTACAAAGTGAGTCCAGGACACCCAGGGCTACACAGAGAGACCCTGTCTCAAAAACAAAAACAAAAATAGTAAGACTATGAGATACTGAGCATCTCTGCTGGCACTTAAACCGAATCAACATCCCCACCCCACCCCCAATCCCAACTCTTGTTCTCTCCAACTGTACTTTGTGGACATGCTAAAAGAGTACAAGAAACTATGCTTAAAATACTGGCTGCCTAAAACAAACAATAGCAACAATATAATAACATAAAATATGGTTGGCTTAGACCAGCAAGGTGATTCAATGAGTAAAGGTACATGCTTTGCAAGCCCAACAATACCCAGAATCCACATCGAGGGAGATGGAAAAAAAAAAAAAAACAATTCTAATGAGTGGTCCTCCAACTACACACATGCCAAGGCATACTACCCCTCCCCCAACACACACATCATCCACACAGAATAATAATTTTTAAGTTAAAAAAATATAGTTGGCTATAGTCTGAATTAGCAGGCCAAGATCTTAAATGGACGTTTCCTTGCAGATAAATATACATGGCTGAAAGTATATGAAGATATTCTGGTCCAGCAATTCTACATGTATATATACAAAGGAATAGAAACCAATGTCAGACCCATTTGCATTCCCATATTTACTGCAACACTGTCCACAACAGACAAGACACAGAATCAACCTAAATATCCCTCAACAGATATACTGTTTAGCCTTTTAGAAAAATCCTTTTCAACAAGCAAGTAAGAGATAAGATGATCAGAAATAAATTAACTATCAAAAACACCGATTCAATACAGTACCTTTTGAAAAATAAAGTCAGTTTTAGTTTTTAGAGTAGCCTTTTATTTTACTTTAATTACCAAGATGTAGGCACAAATATAACTGTTTTAAATGAGCATACCAAAAATGTTATACTATGAAATTTTCACATATGTATATCATATATTTTGCTTATATACCATTCTATATCCTCTTACTATCCCAATCTACTCCTCAAGGGTCCCTTTTCATGTTTCTTATTCAGATTTGTTTGTAGGCATTTTAATCCAGAGTTTATATATAAAAGAAAATGCTCATTTTTTTTCATATGATGTATCTAGATCAATTTATGTCTTTCAAATAACATAACTGCATTCATTACGGCGAAATTAAAGTCTACTGTTTATATGGCATACCTTCTTTATCCATCCATCAACTGGTAGACACTTAGGCTGATCCTAAAGTATTTTGTCTGTTATGAATACTGTCACTGATAAACCTGGATGTGTAGGTATCAATTACATGCTGACCTTTTTACTCCTTCAAGTGTGTAATCAAGTGCTCTAGCAAATCATATGGCAGTTCTAGTTTTGTTTTTAAAGGAAATTCCATGCTGTTTTCCACAACAGCTGAACTATTTAGATTCCCATAAGCAGTGCCTGAGGAGTTATTCCTTCACTCTCCAGTATTTGTTTCCTTTCTTTCTTCTGCTTGGATGGGATTGAACCCAGGCTCCTAAATGATAGGCAAGAGTCCAACCACCATCAGGGTCTCACCAAGTTGCTCATGACGGCCTTGACTTCACTGAGTAACTGGGATAACAGGCCTCTACCACTAGGCCTGCCGATTCTCCTGATGCTAGCCACTCAGATTAGGGTGAAGGTAAAGCTCAACAAAGGGCTTCTCATGTTGTTGTCCTTTTCTGTTGTTTGAGACATAGTCCTGCTAGCTAGCTGGCTGGCCTGATATGTAGCTTACTTGCTACAGGCTGGCCTTAAACCTGCAGCAATCTTCTTAACACCACCTCTACCGTGCTGGAATTCCAGGTACATTCACCACCAAGTCCTAATAGCTAAGGATGCTGCCTGTAAAAAGTGTGGTAATCCATGGTCTTTAAAATAAAACATCAGTTATTAAGCTCTTAGGCTTCTTCTAATAAATACAGGCTTTACACTAACTTGTAAATTCGAAAACTTTAGACCTAAAAGTCATTTTTACTTTACACAAATTTAGAAAAGGTATCATTAATTAAAATGTGCAACAGGGTGAAGATTTAGCATAGTGGTATATAAATGCCAAGTGGGCATAACACCCTGGATTCAATCTCTAAGACAGTAAACATATTCTGTCTCTCCCAGTCTCTGCCTGTCTGTCTCTCTCTTCCCTCTGAGAACTGATAAAATATAAAGCTCTGGGTTCAATCTCAAAACCAGCAAACAGAGACAACTAATACATACTTTTATGAAAAGTATGTATTATTTTTGCATTTTCTTAAATGATGGAAAAGGCTCAGAACACTGGAAATGAAAACTGTAATATATCACATTCATTTTCAAACGCTTCTAAAAGTTCAGGGACCTGTAGACAATGACCAAATTGACTGTTATTTTAAGAAGGTGGTGTGATGCATTCCATGTCTTCAGCATTATGTTCACTGTAATCAGCGTCATAACTAACCCATGAAGGAAGGGCTATTCACAAAGTAACTTTATTGCCAAAATGTGATTGTCCCCAAAAAGACTTCAAAAATTATGTCTTCAAGATAATCTTCCTTTATGTCTTCCTTTAATGGAAAAAGTATCTCTACCTCAAATTAAGCCTACAATTCCAGATAGCTAAACAGTGACAAGCTGACCGGTCTGTACATAACTAAAGGCAACCTAAACAAAAAATAAAAGAAGGAAATGATAAAAAAATTATTGAAATTTGAAAACCAATTTGTGTATTAACAATACTCTAGTGATTTTAGGTAAAGTGGGCCAATCTACTCACTGAGGAGGCATGAAAATTAGCTTCTGGATACCAGACATTGAAAAATCATTGTATAAGTGAGGCAGATAGGCAGGGGACGTTTGCACACATGTGTAGGGGTAGTGTGCATGTACGTGCGCAAGTGTGTGTTTTTATATAATAAAGTTCAAGTGGAGTCTACACAGGGGACATTTCTCCCAGAAAGGCATGGATTGCCAAATAAAATGTCCAGGGTTAAGTGTGGGACACCACCTCTTAAGCTGTTGTTTGGGGTATCCTGGAGAACCCCCTACCCCCCCCCCC
>CM053752.1:72607036-72650492 GCA_028658305.1 Pachyuromys duprasi | reverse complement strand
AAAAAATGGAAATTACAGAATGTTTTCAAATGAATAAAATGCAACACACACACACAAAAAAACCCCACTAACACCTACCCATCCAGCACACAACACAACACCCACCCATCCAGCACATCAAAATCTGAGAAAGAACAGCACTGAAGTACAGAGCTTAAGAATCAACTGGATATATAATGAATCAATTGTGAAGGAAAAAAAATTCTTTTAAAAGTCAACTGTGTTTTGCGAGTTTAATCCACAATTCAAGAACTTATAAACCCCAAATATAAGAGGAGGGATTCAGAAAACCAAGAGCTGAACATTTACCACAGTTTAGAAAAAGAGCAGCAAATTAAACCAAAGAGCTTCAAAGAAGGCAGAGGATAAAAACCACAACTAACTTTTAGGTCCTGGCTTCAAGAAGAGCGAAGAGCAGGAATGCAGGCCAGACCACGGACTGTGCACCAGGATAAAGCCATGAGTAAGTCCATCACACTTCTGAAGCATCCCCAGCACTGTGTGTCCCAGTCGACATGATGCCGAATTACTGTGTGAACATGCCATTCCCCACAGGAAGATCAGGGATCACTCCTGTGAAGCTGGAAAGGACTCTGACTAGGACTCTGATCTGCATTTGCTGATTCTGCCCCATGACCTCAGCCAAAGCCCACGTGAAGAGCTGTATTCTGTTTCTAAAAATTTTTTTATATTTCTGTATTTGGAGAGGGAGAAAGCGTGCCACAGTGCACATGTGGAAGTCAGAAGACAACTTGCAGGAACTAGTTCTTTCCTTGGTCCTAGGGATCAAACTCAGGCGGGTAGGCTTTGCGAGTCATTTTGTGGGCCCCAAAAGTTACATTTTAAAATGGAAGAAAACAATCTTCTCGGAAAAAAAAAACAGAATGCAATGAAAACTGTACTTTTCAATTAAAGCTAGAATGAAACTCAAAAAGAAAACCAAGGAGAAATAATGAACAGAGCTGAACATGGATTCCTGAGTAAGACTAATAGCTGCCAACAGGCTACTCAAAGAAAGAAACCAGACACAGATAGCAATTACATACAACTTCAAGAAAACACAAGAACAACTACAATTTTACAGACACATTTGAATTTTCCTTAAAAAAAAAAAAGCAGAAATTTCTAAATATACACTTTTTTTGAGTAAAAACTGACAAAAAAACCCCAAAAACTTAAAAGTCTAAAAATGTTAAGAGAAAGTGACAGCATTAGTTTTAACATCTCCAGAGAATGTCCAGACCTGGAGGGCTTGGCCAATAAACTATCAAAACTAAAGGAAAGTAGAATGCTGTTCTTAGACTCTTTGCAATAATGGTAAAAGCAAAATTATTTCTCAATTCATTTTTATGGAGAAAGTGCTACCACCGGGCGGTGGTGGTGCATACCTTTGATCCCAGCACTCGGGAGGCAGAGGCAGGCAGATCTCTGAGTTTTAGCCAGTCTGGTCTACAGAGTTCCAAGACAGCCAAAGCTACACAGAGAAGCCCCGTCTCCAACCACCCCCCGCCAAAATAAGTGTTACCATAACACAAACTCTGACATAGAAATTTATATAAAAGGAAAGTTGCAAATCTACTTCATGAATATAGGTACAAAAATCCCTAACAAAAATTAAGAAAACTATCCATCAATTTGCATATAAGTAGTAATTAATTTCACAAGTAGACTGGTTCAGGAGTGCAAGGCAGGTTTTATAAAGAGCAATAGCAATTCCACACTACAGGGGTTAATCTTGTTAGCCTGAGCAGGTTGAAAAGTGCCTAAGAGTTCAGAAAAGCACTCCTATCCTGTGAGTACTATGTACCAAGAGAACTAATTCAGGAAAACCCACCAGAATACTGGTGGCATCATCCTAGAGGCTGGGGCTTGGATGAAATGGAGGGAAAAAAGGAGAGTGTATTCTCTCTCGTGATTCTCCCATCATACCATACTGGGTTGCATGCTCTGCAACCTTATGAACCAAAATAAAATCATCTTTAGAATGTTTCTCTTTCAGATATTTTTCACAGTGTCACACACATACATACACACCCCAACCTCATATGACATCATCTGAAAGACTTAGAAAAAGTTATTTATCTAAATAGATGTGTAGAGTAATCCAGCAACATGGCTGCTCTGGCAAGGGATCACATCCAAAGACCTTCTAGGTCTGTTATCCAGCTGGAATGCAGACACGCTATGAATTCCAGTATGATCTGGCTAGAATGCAGACACACCCTTAGTCCACACCTTTAATCCCAACAATGAAGGTAAGGTAAGTTTATAGAAGGAAGCAGCCATGTTTGAAAGTGACATCTAATTGAGGGGCAGACAAAGTGACAGATCAGAGAAAGATCTGACAGAATGAGTCAGAGATGGGATACACCCAACTCTCAGGAAAACGGGACAGGAGAGGCTACTTAAGAGCAATGCAGGGAGCTCAGTGCAGAGAAGGGGATTTTTACCAAGAGTTTCTTACTGGGACAGTCTGACAGAGACAGGCTGCAGAGAGAACAAGACAGACACAGGTGAAGACAGAGCAAGCCAGAGAATGAGAAGGCGCCAGAAGATTAAAACATATTGCCAGAATTAGTTTTAGGCCAGGCAGAGCAATTCAGTCAAAAGCCAAAAGAAACAGTTTGAATCAGTCAGCTTGGAAAGGGGTTTAGGCCAGAACAGCTGAATTTAACTAGCCCCTGAGAGTTCAGAAAGAGCTAGAAGGGCTTGAGAACGGTTCTCATCTCATCCCCTCATCTGAGGAAATAAAAACAACACTTACAGAGGTGCAGAAGCTTTTAACGAAAACACTTATTCATTATTTAAACAAGAGCCATAAATTAGGAACAAAGGAATTTCCTTCATCTAAAGGTGACAGATCAAAAACACCAAAACATTAAATTGCAAAATACTAAAAAATTGTGAAATACAAGATAATGGATCCATTATAACACACAGGCTCAACACTGAGTCAATGAAGTAAATCTAGAATAACAAAGACTAGAAACTGCAAAAGATGAAACGACCACCTTTCACAGCCCCCATTTATGCTGACATAAATGCAAATGAGCTTGGGAGTAAAAGAATTATAAGCAAGGCTACTAGTTATCAAGTCAACAATAAATATTAACTGTTTCTACGTTATCAGCAATAAAATAAAAATAATGTCTAAGAAGATATAATCACATTGAAAGGCATAAAACGTCTAAAAGCATAACAATAATTATATGATCATTATGGAGAAATTATAAATTATTAACAGAAATGAGATATGCATTTATATATGATTTGGAATACTCATTGTTTTTAAAAATGGTCTGTAAATTTAGTATGTAATCTCAAATAGGTTCATGTTTTTCTATTTTTGTTTTGTATAATTTCCAAGAGCCAAAACTAACCAATACAATTCTGAAGAAAATTGGAAGTTCATACAAAGTTTCTATTGCCACACTTTCAAGTTATCACAAAGTTCTCTGCTTACAGGTTCACAAATATGGTATCAATGGCAACTAGGCTGTATCTCCATTAAGCTGCCACAAGAGATGTTACAGGGTGAATCTAAAATAGGTTCCTAAAGCTCATGTGCGCAGTCTCCAACCGAAAGCTGTAGGCCCACCTGGTGGGACAGCTACTGTCATGTCTCTTATCAGCAAATGCGCAGCCACCCTGCCATGACAGACTACAATGTTCTGAAGCCACGCACCAAACTGTTTCCTTTCATAAGCTGTTCCTGTCAGGTATTCTGATTACAACAGTATTCTGACAGGCATTACAACAGCATCAAAAGTAATGATTATAGAGGGGGATGTCCTTCCACACTCAGAATGCTGCCAGAACTCAGCTCATAGGCCCAAGGTCTCCATTTCCATATATCAACTGGGAGTTGGACTCATCTTTGTATTGAGAATTTTAGAATTTTGGTTTCTTTAAAAAACTGTAATATTGTAAGAATATGTTTTTGTTTTGATCCCAGGTATGGAGATATGGAGCTGCTTTGCAGCAGTTGTCTCGTGCTCTGTTGGGGGCATGATTTTGCCAGCAGCAGTTTCTGAAATTGTGTGATGTTTGAAATTCTGGGGACTTTTCAGAGAGCATATAAATGTTAGGGCCCCGAGAAGCAGGGTTGTTGGCTGGTTGTTGGTTGCTGATGGTCGTGGTTTGTTAAATAGTCATGTGCAAAGAACAAACAACAACAGGAAATTAAATATCCTGGTGATAAAGATGAAACTTGCCCCAAGGAGCTCAATGTCTCTAATCAGCAGAATTAGTCTAACCATAATGTCACCCATTTCCAGGATCTCTATTCAAGGTTCTCTTTCCTTTCCTCTCTATCCTTTTTTTCTCTTATCTAGTGTTTGGGAGTTGAAGGGGTGAAAAAAAAGGGGTGGAGAAGGGTGGAAGAAAGACAAGCCCACAAAGTAGCACAGTCTGGCCACACATCTTCTGTGGGCCACCTGCATTTCTAGTTCAGAGAGTTACATCTTCCTGAGCCAGTTTGAGATCAGTCTCAGCTATAAAGGAAGGCCCTGTTTCAAAACTAAACATGAGCAAGAGGGAAAGCAGACAGCTTTCTCTGAACTCTGTGCTGCATCTCAATTCTGCTTTCCTTTTTGGCTTCATCATATTACTTTTTAAAGTCAATCTGTAACAACCACAAAACCCCTCGGCAGCATATCTAGATTTATATTCAACTGAATCATCAGAGAACAAAACCAGGCAGTAGCTTCAGAGTTCTGCAGATCAAAGAGCAGGTAAGACTGTTTTAGTAGCCATCAAGTTTATCATGAACACACGGTACTCACAGTCCACAGCAACAGCCAGGTACAGACATTTCATATATAAGCAGGCAGCACTATGAAAATCAGCAGGGTGACAATGGCACTGCCGTAACAGGCTAGCCTTATGGGAATAACCTACTCCCACATCACAGCACACAAAAGTTAATCACAACAACACTAATAAAGACACAAAGATGGGATTGCAGGAACTCAGTGAATCAACTCTCCTCTAAACTGTCATAGAACTGTGACAAAATTCTGTTTGAGAAGGTGAAATGAAAAAGCATCTGTGACACACAGCCACTCCATTCCTTCCTCTGACTCAGTGAAGCCCTACACTAGGAAGTCCCCGCTCCAGCTCCCCTGCAGGAGGGAAGGCTGCTGGCATCTTTTTCCACCTTGCCCCTGCTGGTCAGCATCCCACTGCAAAGTCCACGTAGGAATGAATGGGGCTCCTTTATTTTACCAATCCCCACTTAGAAGGCATAAATTCTACTTCAGATATGGCAGAGCACAGAAAAACAAGCCTGGGCTCCAAACACTCACTGGTAGGACAGAGGTTTGTTTTTTCTGGAGAGCTAGGCTGAGAAGAACAGGGGTCACCATCAGTGCCCTGCCCCTAAGTGGGCAGTGGCCCTTCTGCTGCTTCCAATCCCGGCTTCACTAAAGGGAGGTACAGGTTTGAGGTGACGATGAACAAAACCAGAAGACACTGCAGTGCCACATATGGGCACCCTCTTTTTCAAACACACTGAGGAAGTTCATTCCTAAGGGAATTGTTAAAAAAAAAAAACAACAACAACTTTAGAGAGCTTTAAACAGGTAAAAAGAAACTGGCAGTTCAATGACAGTAGCAACAAAATGTAAAACTCAAGAACAGCTGTCAGCTTAATAAGAGAACTGTAGTAAGTCTCTGCAAAAAGGTAGTAAAAGTCCTCTTGGGGTAAGCCCAGCTATAATATAAAAGCCTGGCAGTGCTTGGCTTCTGCCGAAAGGCCTAACTTTAATTGGGTCAGACTATGGAGCAATTTAAGCCCTAAGACATTGATGAAAGCAGAGTAATTAGTACAGCTGACAGCTGAGCAAGCCAGCAACAAAAGTAACCTAGCTAAAAAGCAAAGGAAAAGATCAAGAGCTGCTAAGCAGAGCAGGGCCAGCACAGCAGCCATTATGGAGACTGTGCACATCCAGAACAGCACCCTCTGAGAAGCAACATCACAGGCAGTGCTCAGCACAGAAGACAAAGTCTAGGGAACCACTTCAGCCAAGCACCCCAACAGATGAGCAGGTAAACAGCAACAGTCCAAAACTGAGAGATCAACAGTTTTCAAAACTCAGTGTTCAATTGCCAATAAAATGACATTCAAAGAAAAAGGAAAGCATAAGTGCTATTCAATGGTGAGATGGTCCAGTATTGCATTAAAGAGGGTTCAAAGCAACCATGATATTCAAAGAAAAGAAACCATGTTTTTAAGAATTAAAGAAAGGTTTTATAATATTGCTTCCTCACATGAAAAACAGAAATGAAAACAAAATTATTTTAAAACTAGATTTCTGAAGTTTAACTACAAAATAATTGCAATTTAAAATTTCTTCAGCGAGTGAGCAGTGAGCTGGAGCCGGCAGAGGAATGACAGCCTGTCCTGGCTTCACAGAGGGTAACTCAAAACCGCCATGGAAAAGCAAGAGTGCAGCAGGGCACAGCGCACACCTGTAATCCCAGCCTCTGGGAGGCAGAGGCAGGCGGATCTCTCTGAGTTCAAGGTCAGCCTGCTCTACAAAATGAGTCCAGGAATGCAAAGGCTACACAGAGAAACTGTGTTTCGAAAAAAAAAAGAAAGAAAAAAGAAAAAAAGCAAGAGTGCCAGGGAAGGTTAATTACATAGGCCAAGTAGAAGAATAACTTCATCATCTGAGTTAAAACACCAAATGCACACACGTGTGCACACGTGCACACACACAATTTTGTTGCCAGATATATTACATATAAAAACATAGTAAACCAGGCATGGTAGCACATGCCTGTAATCCTATCACTTGGAAGACACAGAGGCAAGAAGATCAGTTCAGAGTTTTCTCAGCCACACCATGAGTTCAAGACAGCCTAAACCACATAAGGCTGCCTCAGAAAGACCTGAACAAACAAAAGCAATATAAGGACAAACTTTATTGAAGTATGGAAATAATACAGAATAACAAATTCAATATTCAAAGAATATTGATAATATTGGTAATAAATTCAAATATTCAAAGAAATGAATGTAAGTAAAAATGTTAAGTAATAAACATAGTATAACAAATTACAAATATGAGTGTGTATTCTTTTCTTACCCTGACTTCTTTAAAAAGCATTAAGACTATGAATAATTGTAACCATGCATGTTAGGGTTAATACATATACCAAATATGGGGAGAAGAGATATAGTTAAAGGCTCTGATAACACTACAATGTTCAATATAAGTCCTAGAGAAATCACTAAAGGATATCTTTTAAGTTATTAGCCTTAATTTAATGCTAAACCAGTAAAGAAAATAATTAAGAACAAAAAAGTCACACAAACAAAAAATAAAATAAACATAAACCAAAGCATGTAAATAAATCTAAATGTGAATAGATTAAAAAAAAACAAGACCTAGGCTGGAGAGATGGCTCAGAGGTTAGGAGCACTGGCTGCTCCTCCAAAAGTTCTGAGTTCAATTCCCAGCAACCACATGGTGGCTCACAAACCATTTATAATGAGATCTGGTATTCTCTTCTGGTATGTGTAGACATACATGCAGGCAGAACACTTATAAACAGAAAATAAAATAAGAAAATTTAAAAAAAGAAAAAGAACAAGACCCAATTAAAATGCTGTCTACAAAAAACACTTTATACTCAAAGATACAAACAGGATGGAAGTAGCTGAATGGGAGAAGGCATACCTTGCAAACAATCATAAAATACACAATTATCAGATCATGCAGATCTTCACAATATTTAAATGTTAAAGAAATACCTACAGCAATTAAACAGTAATTCTATCTAGATTTCGTAATTAACGTTCATCCACCTTATAATAAAGCCTCAAAATAGACATAGTAAAACCCAAAACATTAAAAGGAGAAATGAAACCTCCAACAGCGATAACTAGGAGACTGCAATACCAGACTTCCAATAATTAGCAAACAAATGTGCAGAAAAAACAACAAAGGAGTATGTATTACTTTCCTAGTAACTGTCACCAAATATTTGACAAGTAACTTAGAGAGCAATGAAGCTGGGGAAAAGTGAAGCACACCTTTTAATCCCTTTAAGCATTCGGGAGGCAGAAGAAGGTGAATCTATGAGTCTGAGGCCAGCCTGGTCTGCATAGTGAGTTCCAGGACAGCCAGAGCTACACAGAGAGAACCTGTCTAGGGAGGTGGGGGGAGTGTCAGAGAATGATTTATTTTGGCTATCGGTTTAAAAATGGTCCATCATGACAGACAAGGTATGGTGGAGTTCACAGTGGTGGGAATTTGTGGCTGGGACTCCTCACAACGTGTGTAAGACCAGAAAGAGGGAAACCTCAACTGGAAGAGAGGCAACTTTCTTCTACACCTCAGAATCACCAGCCTGGGGACAGCACTGCCCACAGTGGGCTAGACCCTTCTACATCAATCATTAATCAAGAAAATAACCTACAGGCTTGCCCACAGGCCCTCCTAAGGAGGCATTTTCTCAACTGAAGTTCTCTCTTCTCGGATGACCCCTGCTTGTGTCAAGTTCACAAAACCACCAGGACAAACACTACATATATCAACAAATTGAAAAGAACTAAAAGTATACAAAAAAAATGTTCTTCATCCACAGTAGAAATTAAAAAATCAGTTACAAAAAAAGCACTTTGGGGAATTCACAGTCATCTGGAAATTAACAGATTCTAAAATAACCAATGGGTCAAAAGAAATCAGAGAAAATAGGGATGAATACAATCAAAAGAGAACATTACCAGAATTTGTTACACGAATTAAATCAATACAATGAAGAAATCTTACTGCTACAAATGGCTACATTAAAAAGAAAACATTTTTTAAAAACACAAAGCACAAATTGAAGGGAAATGTTTCCTGGTTCAGCAGATTAAGATGCCCTGCCACCAAGCCCGATAACCTGATTTAACCAAGGGAACCCACATGGATAGAAAGAGAAAACCTATTAACACAAGCTGTCCTCTGACCTTCACAAGTTTGCTGTATGCATGTACACACGTAAATATTTAAACATATAAAGTAAATATAAATGAAAGTAAAATTTTTACATGAATTCTTAGACTGAGTTAAAGAGGGGGTTGGGAGGATATACTCCAAATACATGTATGAAACTGTCAAAGAATATTTTTTTAAAGAGTTCTCAAAAATATAATAATTCCTACATGCATACACACATTCAAAATTCAAACCAAGGGTCTCCAACAAACACACTGGTAAGTGAATACCCCTGAAGTTACAGCCTCTGTCCCATTCAAATAGAAAGACCAACACGAGGTAGAGAGATGGCTCAACAGGCAAGCATGAGCATCGGAGTCAGATCCCCAGGAGCCAACCTGCAATTCCAGCTCTGGAAGACCCCTGGAGACAGGACCCCCATAACAAGCTGGCTAGTAAAACCAGCTATACTGGAGCGCTCCAGATTTTACTGAGAGGTCACAATTGGTAAGATGGAAGAGAATGATTCCCCCCAACGTTAGCCTCTTCATGTACCCCCACATAATGCAAGAACATATACACACATACATTCATGCCACAAAAAATGAAAATGGGAAAAGAAACCATAGTTTCTACACCCAAGAGGCTAATAAACTTCATGAAAAAGGGGCACCCTTCCACATCTAAAAAATTAAATGTACTGTGAGCAGTGATTATGAGCCTGGGAGGGTCAGCAACTGCAAAAACATGCTGCTCTGGTTGAGTTCAGAGAAGGGGAGAGGCTGTGTGGCATGTGGTGGGAGAAGCAGGTGTCTGGGAAATCTTTGTACCTATGTTCAATTTTTTTGTGAATCTCAAACTGCTCTAAAAATAAAGTCTGTTCAATAATAAACATTTTAAATGAAAATTAAAACCACAAAGAAACACCACTCCACATCCATCAGAATAGTTAAAGTGAATCACACTGGTAATCCCAGTTGTTAGTAGGGATGCTGAACAGTGGGAAATCTCATATACTATTCATGAAAATGAGGGACACTTTAGAAAGCTAGCAGGACCCTCTAAAGGCAAACAGAGCCTATAATCCAGTAACTTTGCTGATAAGTATATATTAAACAGACATTAATAGTGCACTGAAGAGGACGGATATGCATGTCTTAAAACACTATTTGGAAGTCAGGCTGTGCTGGCACACGCCTTTGATTCCAGCACTCGGGAGGCAGAGGCAGGTTCTCTAATTCTGAGGCCAAGCCCGGTTTACAGACCGAATTCCAGGCAGCCCAGGCTACACAGACACCCTGTCTCAAAGACAAAAAGAAAAGGACACTATTGAGGGAGCTGCAGCCTCCGTTCAGCAGCAGCCAACTTTGCTTAGCATGTGCATTTGCCCACCAGCACCACATAAACATCTTCCTAAAAGAAGGAACATTATTATTAATAATAATAAAGAACTATACAGAGTACATAAAATCATATTTTTTCAAGGAAATACTTGAGAAATAAATAAGCTAGTATCAGACTTACACAGATAAATCTTACAAATCCTGGTGTTAACCAACTAGACTTGAATTGTATACTATGGGAGTGTATTTGTATGAAGTTCATACAAATATGAACTTAACTATGTCAGAACAATACATAGAAGGCTGTACCTAGTGATGATTGGCTTTTATTTCTTCTGTGAGTAGCAGTTACACAGGTCAGGGTGTGTAAAAACTCATTGAGCATTACTTTGTGAGTATTTCTGTAAGGTTATGCTTTATCTGAAAGGTAACACACTACATAACTTTAAAAACAAAATGAATTGAATTACAGTAAGAGTATTTGAACTTTAGAGACCAATAACTTAAAAATGTCACAAAGAAAAACTGGAGATGAGTTCAATAAAGGCATAAAGCTTTATACACTGGAAAATATAAAAGAACTGTTTCCATCTGATGTAGCAAGGGTTGACATCAACACCATTTATTCTAATGTCTGAGATACAGATGTTAAGAAAAACTGACAATAGAATTTTGATACAAATACCACGTCCAATCTCACTAGAGATCCAGGTCCACCAGCTGAAACAACATGCCGATTAACAGCAGCTAACCCTCCCTTCTCCAGAGGGCACTTGTTCAGACCTCTGAGACAGAAGTTCAGGTACTTCCTCCCCACTCTGTTTTACAGACCTTAACTTGCCTCACTGGAAAGGAGCTGTGCCTCTTCACTCCCCAACTGTCCCAAATCCTACTCAGCTCTTTTGCTTAGGTTTATTTCAAGCAACCAAATGATCCATGAATTTCACAGTTTGCTATAACATACACTACAATTACACACTAATTCATGTTCACAACAAAAGTCAAAGCTGGTAACTCACAGACTATCCAGCCTACCACTTCAAGGCTTTGCAAGTCAGTCTCCATCAACAGACGCAAGTTCCTCAAGGACAGACCTGACTTTAATGAATCTTATTCTCAGAACTAGGCTCCAGTTTTAAAACTACTTGCTGAATGAATTTTTTCAAAAAAATATTTGGCTCTTCAGATAAAAGTGCTCATTACACAAGCCTAATGACCTATGTTCAAGCTCTGGAACCTACATAAAAAGTCAGAGTCAATGATACATATCTGTAATGTCAGCAATCTAAAGATCTAATCAAGCATCTGTTGGTACAAATATGAGTAAGTGACAGCAGAAGCCCTCCTTGTGCTTTAAAGGTTATTGTTCTAAAGCTTAGTAATAAATAGCATAACCATGTTTCAAATGTGATCAATTCTCACACTATTAAAAAGCACACACACACAACAGGGACTGCTAGGCATAGCTGGTGTGCATATATAATCCTAATACTTGGGAAGCTGGGGTATGAATCATGAACTTGAGGCCAGACTGGACTACTAAGCAAGACTCTGCCTAGAGGGAAGGGAACTGGGGGGTAAGGGGGTACATGGAGAAAATCTATAGATCAGTGAAATTAAGAGACTACTGGTATGGGATGCAACACAAAATATGTTTAAAACCATTATCTTATATTAACTTTCTATGTGAAAATACTTTTTACACATAGTATTAATGTTCAAAAAGTAGACACAGTCATATACCACTTCACACAGGGAATGCACTAAGAAATGCACTCCTTGGGCCATGTGAGTCCCATACAAACATGGACAGAGGACTAGGCAGCTCAATCTTAAGTGACTGTATATATTCGTGAACTGCCTTGATTACATCAAGTGGCGCATAACTATGATGCTCTTAAGTAGGAATACTGGGAAGAGCAGGAGTAGCTGAGAGTTTGCAGTATGTTGCCATTTATTAACCCTTAAAATTATAAAACTTAGTTAAACTAACAGAATAAGAAATACCTGAAGCAACTCTAACAAAGCACTGACAAAGATAAGACTTGTACAGTCTTGAGTAAGCAACTCCGGTTAAGCGCAAGGCATACTTTAATTTAAGCCTGGTGTTCTTGGAAGGGCTGAACCCTACCCTCACTTACAAACACAGGTCCATCTCATACACTGCTGCCACGGGAGCTAAAAGACAAAAACAAAAACCAAAAAGACAAGATTTTGGTAATTTACCAAAAATCCACTGATGATTTGAATCTAGTCTTCTAAAAAATTTCAAAGCTTACGCTGTCATTATATATCGATGTCTTTAAAATAGCCACAAAAATAACAATTAAGATAAAAAGAAATAATCAAATAAGCTCCTATATTAGTTGTTTTTATCATCATCTTCTCAGGAAAATGACACCTCACTCCTTCCATGTGATCTCAAGAGACTTTCTGCTATAGCTTTCTTACCCTGTCCAAAACCTTACTGGCTACCATTCCTATATCTTGCCTCCTGCGTCCCATGAAAATTAAGGAATCAGCAATTCAAGTAGATGAACAGTAACCAAAATTTGACATGTGGACATTTCAAAGAAAATGTTGTCTTTCATTTGTGGTTGCTAAGCTACAGGTAGATGCCTGGAATTCCAGAAGTAAGAAACTAGAAAATCCAGTAATGGAAACAATATCTGAAATTTTGGATCTAGTTGCTTCTAAAGTCACTCCACACTCCTCCAGACACAATTACCAGTTGTATGAATAAAGTCGTTGCTGTGAACACAAGTATTTTTTTTTAAATCATGACTAAGCTGGGAATGTGACATATTTAATCCTGGTACTTAAATGCTAAAACACAAAAAACCTCAAAATGAAAGCCAGCCTCTAAAACAAAGACAGAAAAAAAATAAAATAAAAGAAGCATACCTCTAATCACAGACAGGGCTCTAGAGGTAGAGGCAGGCAGATCTCTGAGTTCAAGACCAAACTCATCTACCTAGCAAGTTCCAGACTAGTCAAGAGCTACATGGTGAGACCATATCTCAAAATAAAACTAGCCACTAAAAGTGCAATTACTAACACACTAGCTTGGGAGAAACAGCTCACTGTCAGACAGGTAACCACTAAGATCATGCACCAGTATAGTCCAGACTGAGTCTTCGCTCTGCTAAACTTCTGTGTACTAGGACATTCCTCCATTTCTCTGAACCTCTGTACATACCTCCTCATTTGTAAACAGGGATATTAATGGTACTCATTTCCTTTGGCTGTCAGAAGTAAATGAGCTTTGATTTACCAAAAGCCCACTGAGAAGCATTAATATCTTTAGTTAAATTAAGTCATTTTTAAGAGTATACAAACTTGACTGATTACAGTGATGTTTAGCAAAACAATTGTTTGCAGGGGGAAAAAAACATTTTAAGTGATACACACTATTCATGAAAAACAAAACAAAAAAAGCCTACATACCTCTGGTCTCTTAAGACAGGGTGGTTATTATTAGCTTCACATGAACCTCTCTGACCTTCCCCAGTGGCACTGCACTTATCATCAAAAGGGAAACACATCGTGAGTGGGAAACCGTGAAATCACACACTTACTACCCGCACTTCTCAGACAGGGCTTCAGAATCTGAAGCTAAAGGCAGCTTGCTGTTTTCTACAGCTAATTAGTTTCTAAGGAGAGGTACAGTTTAGAAATCTGTATCCAACCACATAACATGACAAACACTGTAAGTCATTTATGAAAACTATTTATTTGGCTTTGTAATGAGTCTGGAGAACATAACATTTATTTAAGTAAAAGAATGATTTGCCTTCTTCAAAGTCACCAAATATCAGACGTAATGATAAAGCTACATTGGGAAGGACTTTATTTTAAATTCACCTACCACCTGGATTTTGCTCAGTAGATTCTTCTACCCTAGGCTTTTGCTTTCTATCAACCCATTCAACCTCTCATTAGATTTGCCAAAGAATTTTTAAAGCAAAATTAGAATTAAAGCTACAATTTAAAAAAAAAAAAAAAAGGTTGCATAGCTAGCCCAGACTACATGTAAAGCTTTCTCTGCCCATACTGAATATTAGCAAAAGTCAAAGATCTGCCAAAAAGCATTATGGCTTTGTCCAGAGCCTTGGCCACCAGGTCACACACAGCCTGCACAAGGGGACTGCGCCTCTTCCCTTACAAAGAAAATGCTTTGTTCAAATGTTTATCTGCTACAACCCCTGAGGTTTATTAAGGCCAAAAAATTAAGATAAATTAAACTCCAAATTAGATTATCCAACACGAAGAGATTTTTCTATTAATGTACTTCTAGCATTTTCCATGAGTGCTCTAAATTTATCTTTTTAAAAAAATAGCATGTACAATTAGCACAGCTGGTACAGCTTTCCAAACTCGAGAGGGTGGGTTGTTGGACCATATCTTCATGCATGTATACAAGTCAAAATTAACAAAAGTTTATTTGTAAACTCAATGAACTCCCAAAAGATTTTATATTAAAAATGGGAGAAAGAAAAGGGCTAAAGAAATTACTCAAAACCAAATTTCCACCTTTTAGACACTATACTTAGTGATCATACCCCAAAGCCTTATTTCGACTCCCAGCCTGGCAATCACATTGATTAGCAGGCCAGACAGGGCACATACCTTTACTTTTCTGCTTCAGTGTTCTCACCTGTAAAACGAGAGTAACTGAACAGAACTCTGTGTTAAGAGATTAGATGAATTAGTACAGGGAGAAATAGCATAGGCAAAATCTAATTATTTTATTATTATCCATGCCACCCTCTTACCTAGAGGCAAACCAAAGGTCAGACTGAGGTACATTCCAGAAATACTTGCTGAGAAGCAACCAATCATTGTCTTCCTTACACATTTACATACGTATCTGAATATATTAAATAACTTTTAGTATATTCCCAAGTGTTTCAACATATAAATCATTTTTCAAAACAAGACTATCACTCAGACACAGTGGCACACACCTGTAATCCCAGCACTCGGGAGGCAGAAGCAGGCAAACCTCTGTAGATTTGAAGCCAGCCTAGACTACTAAACAAGTCCAGGACAGCCAGGGCTACACAGAGAAACCCTGTCTTGAAAAAAAGAAAGAAAGAAAAGAAAGAACAAAACAAAACAGACTTTAGCAGGACATGGCACCGCAAGCCTTTAATGCCAGTGCTGGAGAGCAGAGGCAGGAGGATCTCTGTGAGCTGAAGGCCAGCCTGGTCTACAAAGAGAGTGCCAGGACAGCCAGGGCTACACAGCCTGTCTCCAATAACAATAACAAAAAAAATGGATTTTAAGTGAAGTCTCAAACTGGAGGCGTCATCACATTTAGTTAGTTGATCTCAGCAATGTTGGGAGGGGTGGAAGAGATGGCTCATAGGTTACACAATTAGGACTAGAAAGCTCCCAGAAGCCACATAACATGGCAGGTAAAGGCCAGTAACTCTTAATTGTCACAGCCTGGGCACCCTGGCTTCTGTGCCCACAGATGTGTGCACACCTGTCCTCCACCTCTTCAATGAGCAAACATTCAACAGACAACCGCATACAGAAATAGTTTTAAAATGTAAGAGAAAGTAAACTCCAACACACAGAAAGAATTATGTTCCATATAAAATTTAAAAAATGAATTGTTGTAAATAATATTACAAGCAGAACCCTCATAATATAAAATTAAAATTTTTGATTTTATTTTATATTCAGGTTCTATTTAATATATATTGTTTAATTCAAGAGAGATTAATTTAAACATTTTCTTCCATGTTTCCTCATTTTCAAAAGCATTAAACAGCTTAAGCATATTACTTCTAAAATCATATAAGCAATCACACAAACAAAAGACTCAACTATATTGATAATTTCTCTTTCAAAATTGAAAACTGGCCCCCCAAAGTATTCTAAAATCCTGGGCTCAGTGTATTACACTTTACTAAACTGTTCCATTAGCAGTACTCAGTTCTCTAAATGTCTTCAGAGCTTATTATATTTTACAAGGAACTTAGCAACATTTCAACAAGACTGATCCTGTTGACTCCAGAAAATCCTCAGAGGAAAATCACAACAAAATGCAGAAGAATAATAAAACCAACAATAGTTTCACATTACTGCCTTGAGAACATCCAAAACATTCATGGGGATATAAGTACAGCTTAACTATAATTAGCGATCCTTAAAGAAGAGAGAATGCCAGAATGTTTGTATTTTTATATTAGATGGAACCCTAACTTGTTAAACGCAGGAACACCCAATCTAAGAGTCTACAGCCCAAATATCTCCGTAGTTTACGTCACATTCTTCAGAGTTAACACTTCTTCCCACTGTTGGTCAATACTGGCAGCTTAGCAGCTATATGGGTCTTACGTTCTTGTCCAAAATTTACCTTAAATGTTTTCACTTGCTGAATTACCTCTGTTCTTTCTAGACTAGGAGAAAGAATCTACTTTCTGTTAATGGTTTTGAAATATAAGTCTCCCATATTTCTCCCTCCTACATTATCCTGGGCTGAATACATGACCCACTGACTTTCTGAGGCTTCTCCAGACACTTTTGGAGTACAGAGTACTTCCACATTGCCAGTAATCTTTTTTTAAAAATCTGCCACTTATAGAGTTTTGGTGTATTATCAGAAAACAGTCATTCTGAAAAGGCTAAGTACTGTATACACCTCAATCAAAACATATCACAACAGATACAAGCAGAAGCAAAATCCAGCTGTTCTTCTAGTGAGCCAAAAAAATCACGCAAAAATACAAAACAATACCACTAGCTATACTAATTTTTTTCATTTCAGATCGTATTTTCACCAAAATTTCACTTAACATGTAACTGGTTTATATTTAAAATTAATTAAAACCTTTGAAATTCTCAGTTTTAATACTGCAAATACAACCATTAATAATAATTCTTATTATATAATTATCATGCAGTAATTATTATTATTAAAATAATCTATTTGGAGCCAGGCAGTGATGGTGCATGCCTTTGGAGGCAGAGGCAGGCGGATCTCTATGAGTTCGAGGCCAGTCTGGTCTACAGAGTGAGTCCAGGACAGTCAGAGCTATACAGAGAAACCCTGTCTCAAAAAACAAAACAAAATATCTATTTGGGATCCTTAGTAATGCTAAACATAATAAAGGAGTGCTGAGAGCAAAAAAATTTCTAAAAGCAAAGCATCTCTCAGATTTCCAGCCCGCTATCCTGGGTTTTCTTTTCTCTTGCTCCAATATATACTAGTTCTTGAGCTAGAACCCTAAAAGATATATACCGCTGCCCTCATCTAGCTGGTGATTTCAGGGAATTGCAAGCCCACATCTTATTCCTAACATGTCCCCACAGGTACTCAGGCACCTCAAGTTAAACCCTTTATTCTTTTGTAGTCTTCAAACACGGAAATTAGCTGCTCTGTGGTGCTGTCCATCACTAACATTTGCGCTATTCACAAGAAAATAAAGTTACTCAGAACTAGAAGAGTGGTGAGGAAGAAAGGGTACTGTCAATAATCAATTATTTGATTCGTGGCAATAATAAATTCAAAAAGTAACCATATGTTAACATGCAAAAGGCAAGGAATAAAACTCAATCTGTTTATTTAGCCAGCTACCAGATTTCAACAAATTGACCTTTCCTTGAAATGTGTCTCTTTCTTTTGTTGTCTTTTGGGACAGGTTCTCTTTATGTGGCTGTGTCGGTCCTAAAACTCAGTATGTTGACTCAAAGATTTCTTGCCTCTACCACCAGACTGCTGGGATTAAAGGTGTCCCACCATGTCCAATTGAGGGGGGTAGGAGAGGAAGGAAGAGATATGGCTCAGTAGTTGGGAACACTTGTTGCTCTTGCAGAGCACCTACATGGCAGCTCACAACCTTCTGTTATTCCAGTTCCAGGGGATCCAAGACCTTCTTCTGACCTCCTCAGCACTAGGTAGCATTACCGCACACATACAACCACTGACAAAACACTCATACAAAGATTTAACAATTAAATAACTGAGATGGGTGTGGTGGCACATGCCTGTAATCCCAGCACTCTGGGAGACAGAGGCAGGCAGACTTCTGTGAGTTCAAGGCCAGCATGGTCTACAAGGCAAGTCCAGGACAGACAAGGCTACACAAAGAAACCTTGTCTCAAAAAAAACAAAACAAAAACAAAAAACTGACAAAAAGAGTTCACAAACATACATGTACCTAAGCACCCTTTGATTCACATTTTTCTGTGATTTCAAGTTATTTTAGTTGAGGTTTTCCAGAAGCAAAGCTGTACTCTTCTTGATATGTTCACTCAACACATAAGTTCTACCAACATCTTACTAGTCCTCTCTTGAGGTCAAAAGTTCTCAAACTTAATCAGTTTATGCAGCATATTAACATATGCACCTGCTAAAGGAACTACACACTTGTATCACAACTGGGACTCCACTCAATGATAAACATTTCCATCTTGATCCTTGGGGCTTCCTATAAATAATTCCTGCCGACACTGGTAAAACCCAAGAACATGGTGCCAAAAAGAATAGAGGGTAGGATTAACACTTTTAATTACATGCTGGTTAATAAATAAGAAATGCCCCACAATGACCTTATAAGGGCTGGGGTGTAGCCCTTCGGCAGAGCACTCGCCCACTTTATGTAAGATTCTACAGAGGAGGAGGGAGGGAAGGAAGGAAAATTTGATGTCAAACCTAACTTTCACAAAACCACATCCCACCATTTCAAGTCTTAACTGAGACTCCCTACCTTAGGTCAACAACAACAAAAAACAAAAACTGCAAACAAAACTACTAGGGCTGGAGTGTTCTGGCTATTTGGAACTTTGAGTTAAATTATTCCAACCACTCAGAATTTTTCAACGTCAGGAACTGTACAGATCAGCACATATAAGATGAGAAGTTTAGCTAGCGCTGATTTTTCTCAGAAAGTCCATCTGAATTTGGTGGCTGCCAAATTCCCAGGACTGATAACAGATGTCAACTGTTAAACCAACACCTTGCCCTTAGCAGATTACCTCACAAAGGTTCTGGCTCATAGTAATGGCTCAATAAACACTTGAGAAATGAATGGGGAATTATTTTTCAAAGGTACAGTACTTTAGAAAACAAGACAATCTTTCGAAACTCACACTATCATTAGGCATCTTAATGAAACTACAGAGTGGAAATATGCTACAAGCATCAACTGCCCTATTTACAAAACCATCTACTTTAAACCATCTACTTACAAATTTTCAAGTTTATACATGCACGTAAAACATCTTATAAATTTTCAAGTGCAGAAAGAAAAACTCAGATGTATTAAATTTAAGTCATTCAATATATAGGCTTTTATCTTCTAGTAATGAAAAATCAGTGTCAGGGTGGGATGAAAGGGGAAAATGTCTGTCGATGTAGTCGACATGTTTAATGGATGCCATAAATCATACCTTCCCATGAATTTTCTAGAGCATATTCATGTCAATCTTTGAGCCTATTGTCACTTTCACACATGCTCACGGGAACAAAATGACAAAGAATGCTATTGCCTGAACCACTGGATCCGGGCATGAAACATTTGATTAGCAATTATCGAGGCTCTGGTTAATAAATATGGACATATTTTTCAAAATACATTAATCCTAACGACTCCTACATGAACCGAAGCTCTGAATTTCTTTACGACATTCACTAGACTGCTGGACTTCCGAACGTTTTTTTTTAAAGGTGCCGATAATCTTGTGAGACAACTGAGAGCGAACAACCCATTTACCAACAGCTAAAGAATACGGCTCCGCATTTTCCAGACAAAAGCGCGTTAAAATAGATCCGATGCACATTTGCTCTTCCAAAAAATCCCATTTTATGTAGTATAGTTAAAGTTAAATGCAGCAAGTTCAGATTTTTAGTCACAGCACTCGATGCCTTACTAGCTGTGTGACTGCTACATCTGCTGGCAGAACACTTGCCTGCAAGAAGCCAGAAAACTTAGAAAACAAATGTAACCGATCTCGGGTGCGTGTTTTGCAGAAAGCTTCCCGCAAGAATTTCCCACACACACACACACACACAAAAACCCACAACCGCCGGCGGGGAAGAACACGAGCCTACTCGCACCCGCGGGCAGACCGCACGAAGGAAGGAAAGTTGCAACCATCTGGAGGGGTGGCTCGGGCAGCCTTGCCCACGAGCCGCTCTGCCGCCGGGAGCGCTCTGGGGGGCCGCGCTGGGGATCCGAGCCGGGTCCCGGGCCGCCCGGAGCATTCCGGCGCCGGGCGAGGGGCATCCTCCCGGGGCCCGGGCGGCCCGGCTGGCGGCGCGGGGACCGCCTCCGGGGGAGGAGTGCGGGCTAGGGGAGGGGGCTCGCGCGCCGAGGCTGCACCGCCAGGGCACGGGCGGCCGAGCCCCGAGGCCGGGAGGCTGAGCGGGCCAGGGCAGGCCTCCCGCCCGCGAACCGCCACCCACCCCCCAACTCCAGCCCGGGGTCCGCGCGGGCCGAGGGAGCCCGCGGGAGGGAGGGAAGGAGGGCGCGGCGGCGCTTACCTTCCCTGGGCCTCCCGGATGGCGGCGTGTGATTCAGCAGGGACCTGGCCGCCGCCGAGCCCGGGGTTGGAGACGTGGAGAGCCGGGACCAAGATGGCGGCCCCTCCAAACTTCCACTGCTACTTTGGACACTCATCAAGCTACTTTCTGGGAGCCCGACTCCCCCCCTGCGACGACGGCGGCGGCACCGGCACCCGCCTCCGTCATGGCGGGGGCCGCGCTGAGGGCGAGCGCGGGCGCGAGGGCTGGGAGGCGAGCGCCGCGCCGCCGGGGGAGCGCGCCGGGCGGAGGGCAGGCGGGGAGGGCAGCGCCGAGGGGAGGCGAGGGGCCGGGGCCGCGGGGCCGGGGCCGGAGCGCGGGCGGAGCGCGGGCCGCGCCGGCCGAGGCCACTTCCGCGGGCGGAACCTGCCGGCACCTCTGCAGTGCGTCGGGCCCCGGCGTCGCCCGGGCGGCGGCGGGCGGTGGGTGGCGGCGGCGGCTGAGGCGGCGGGGTGGCCTCCGCATCAGTTACGGGCGGCGGCGGCGGCGGCGTCACGCGCCGCCAGGGCCAACACTATCGCGAGGCTCCTGCGCCTCCGGTAGCGGCGGCGGCGGCCGCGGGGCCGGCGGGAGAGGGGGCGCGGGGGGGAGGGCCCGGGCGGGGCGGGGGCGGGCGGGGCGCGAGCGCGCAGGGAGGCGCGGGACCCGCGGCGCCGGGCGGCGGGGCGCGTGCGCGGGGCCGGCCGGAGGGAGGCGCGCCCCCGCTGCCACCTGCCTCCCCCACCTCGCCGCGGCGCGCCTGCTCCGGCGCGCGCCCCACACCCAGGCCGCCCGAGTCGCCTCTCCTGCTCTCGCCGGCCCTGCTCCGGGAGTCTCAAAATGGAACTGAAAAGTTGAGAGTTGCCTCTTACCCCTCAGGGGGAAAAAAAAAAAAGAAAGAAAAAGAAAAGAAAAGAGAGAGAGAGAGAAAAAGCCAGCGTGCGCTCACCCGTCTGCAAAACAGGAGTCGTCACGGAATAAAAGACCTAAGGAAAGAAAACTTTCCTTAAAAACAATCTGCCGAAGGAATTGAGAAAGCCTACCGGTGGGGTAGCCCCATGTGTGTGGGAGAGCTGTTCTTTGTTTTCACAGAAGTGGAAAATCGAAGTAGAAAAAATTGACTACTGAGTTCACATAAAAAAAAAAAAAAACTATAGTGTTCATCTTAAAGAAGGCATGGTTTCTAGAAATTTCCAGTTCTCTGGTGCCGCTTTTGAGTATTGACGGCAAATTCCCAAAACAAATTACAGCATTTGCTAAAATTTATAGATAAAGCGTAGCTTTCTGCACACCCACGTACACACACCAGCGGCTGGCCATCTTGTTCATAAAAGAACAGTCTGGTAGTCCAGGAAAAATACAAGGTTATTGCTCTCTTTTAAACAACCAAATTGAATAGAACACTAAAAAGATTACGCTATAGAGCAACTGTGCAGGCATAAGGAAATGACATGATTACCAGGGGGACAAAAATGTCATTTCTATTTTTTATTTTTATGACTTTGCATTTCTCATAGTAATGTTTTCTTCAGATAAACTATCACCCCAGAATAGCGCCTTGGTTGTCAGTTATCTCCAGAAGTCACTGGACTGTTCCTGGGCTTCAGATTCTTCTGTTCTCAGTCACATTCTGCTTTTGAAACCTAAGAGCTGTCACAAACTGAACAACTTTATTGAAGTAGAATGGCCTTGGTGTAAAGTGCGGGTCTTTGGTTCACACTGTAGGGTGCATACAGCTCTGAAGTGAATATCCGTTGCCTCCCACCTCTCTTCTACCTACCCCTTTGAGGTTTCTCCCTGCTCCACTTCCATTCCCCTCAGAACTCTGTGCTACAGAGTAATTTGAATTTCTTGAATTTTAGATTAACTGTGCAGTGTTTATTCTGTCCAGTTTCTCCAAACAGAATTATTTTAATAGCCACAGGTTACATTCTCTTGTATGAATATTATCACACTTTATGCCTTCAACTGTTGACGTTTGCATTCCCCAGTTTTTAGTACAACACTTCCAAGAACATTCATGCACAAGTCTTTGTATGGACACACACTATCTATTTTCTTGGTTGCGTACCCATGACCTTATATGATAGGTAAACAGATGTATGCTTTTTCTGTTTGCTTGGTCTTTGTATGCTGGGGATCAAGCTTCATATGTGCTAGGCAAACACTCCCAGCCTCTTTCTGTATTTTAAGAGTAAGCTTAGGCTGCAGATTGTATCATAAAGAACACAGGACATGAAGGAAGTGAAGAGACCTGACATTAATGTCAACAAGTAAAAACAAAATATTCTTATTTCTTTCCCATCTATAACAATAAGGTTAGGGTCACTAGGAGACTCCTACCAACTCCAGGATTTTAATTCAGAGTTCAAATCCTCATAAACTGTAAATAAACCCCAAGGCAGACAGACAAGGTGGCTCACACCTTTAATCCCAGCACTTGGATGGCTGAGGCAGGAGGATTGCTTTGAATAGACTGGACTACAGATCCCTTCCTGACAACATTGTACAGAGCCATCGCTGGCTTTGTTGCCAGCCGAGTTGGGTTTTATGCAGTCTGTTTTTTTTTGGGGGGGGGGGGGTTGTTTTGTTTTCTTTTGTTTAATGGTGACCAAAGGAACACAGCACATACATAAGCAAGTTATTCCAGTTTTATTTTGCTTGTGGCTGCTACCTGAGAAGGACAATTACATATTCCGTCTTTGCCTTCTTGTAGCTTATGATAAAGATAACACTCACCAACATCACCAATAGTAAGTGGCTAATCAGAAAAGCTGCCTTAGCTTAAAAATGTAATGCCATTTATCATCTAAACTCACATCTTCAAAAAAAAATCAAAGGGCAACGATAGACATTTCATACTGTGTTATAGTAAGTAAAAAGTGGATATGAATTCTATTTGTAAGTTTATACCAAGAAAAAGAAACTGGCTAGGATATACCTCAAAAAGTTAATGACTAGTGTAGGCTGTAGATTATACCATTACTGTCTCTACCTCTGTCCTTCCCCCAAATTGTGTACAACAAATTGTATGGTTTTCTATTCAGGAAAATTTCATTAAATGACTTTTAAGTAACTTAAGCATAAATGTCTCTAGATAAAAATATAAACAGGTAGTTTTATAAGCTGTGTACAGTTGGTGTCCACGTTACTCCCAGCTCCTTGGCAGCTGAGGCAGGAGGGTCAAGAATCCAAGGCCAGCCGGCTCATATATCAAGAATCTGTCTTGCAAATGTGTGTGGGGGTATAATCATTTAAAATAATTGTGCCAGCTAGGTAAAAATGTATAAATGGTAAGTTCACCATTCATGTACCTCACACATGTGTCAACACATAGGCGCTCAAAAAAGTCTGATGATAAATAGATTGCATGACAGGAAAAATACGGAAATGTCAGAAGAATCCAAATTCGGACTGAAGGGGACATCCGCCACTAAGGGTTGGAAGAGAGATCTCAAGAGCAAGAACACATCACTGGTAGGGTTAGGGCTTGGGGGCAATTTTCCTGGCTGAAATATTCCTAGAAAAAAAAAAGCCAGCTTTGTGAACACCAGTGTCAGCTTAGCAAATAAGAGAAGGCAGGAACCCATCCCAGAAAGAACAGGGAGGAGGCAGATGGTCCCAAGCCCCGGACGCTCCACTGACTGAATTCTGAAGCCTCTAGAAGAGAATCTAGCCCAGGCCAAGGGTTCTGTCAATCTTGTGAAACCATGGGTTTATAAGGCTCAATAAAAAAGGTGAGGGAGCAAAGGAGGACAGGTCTCCAAGGGTCTCCTGAGGAAAGGTCATATATAGCAGGTGCAGACCTGAGTCCTCATTTATAGACTGACTCATTTCCAGCTATGCCTATTAGACCTGTCTATTTGTATTTGGAACTAAAATTATTTTTAAAAAATCCAATATTATTGATGTAATTTTTTTTTTCTGGGCAATGGTGGCACATGCCTCTAACCCCAGCACTTGGGAGGCAGAGGCAGATAGATCTCTGGGTTTGAGGCCAGCCAGTTCTACAGCGTGAGTTCCAGGATAGCCAAGGCTACACAGAGAAACCCTGTCTTTAAAACAAACAAACAAAAAGCCAAAATAATAATAATAAATAATACATTTTATACCTCCTAATAGTTGATTCCTTCTCAATTTAAATTTAAAAAAAATCAATTTCTATGCCATCTGAATCCTTTTCCCCAAGCCAGCAACAAATGAACCAGATTGAATGGAGATGTCATTTGTAAGTGCTCCGATCAGTGGGATGCTGGAGCGGTTTCCTATCACCCTGAGCACTGACTGTGTGCCTCAATTCCCACCTAAGTGTTCGGTGATGTCAGAACTGCAGCTTTAAATCAGCTGTGGTGGCATATTCCCACCTGCAAAGTAAGCAAAACCCACAAACCAGCTTCTTCTCCCTATCAGAGCTGGTTGTTTGTTTGTTTGTTTTAAGAATTATTTAGTTTATTATGTATACAATGTTCTTCCTGTATGTACACCTGAACACCAAAAGAGGGTACCAGATCTCATTATAGATGGTTGTGAGCCACCATGTGGTTTCTGGGAATTGAAATCAGGACCTCTGGAAGAGCAGCCAGTGCTCTTAACCTCTGAGCCATTTCTCTAGCTCCGGAGCTGGTTCTTAAGCTATCAGCCAACAGACTACTTATCCTGCAGAATATTCTTCATGGTCCTCTGACTTCCTTACCACACACACCCGTGCCTAAAACTCAGTGAGGGCAAGGACCCTGGTCTATCATGTTTACAACTATATTTCCAGAATCTGGCACCAGCCTAGCACACACTTAGTGTCAAATATCAGTTCAGCCAATGTATTGTATACATAACTAGTCAGCAAGCCCTTGAGCCTCTGGGCTAACCTTATAATCATCTGGGTGGACCATCCATCAGAGGAAGGAAGAGAAGTGTTTTACCACCCCTCAGTCACTCATCACTGACTAATGTTTGTGGTTTGGTAAAGTTCACAGAAGCACTAGTGAGGCAGAGGCAGGTGAATCTCTGTGAGTTTGAGCTAGCCTGGTCTATACAGTGAGTTCCAGGATAGCCAGGGCTTTAGAGAGAGAACCTATCTCAAAACAAAAAACAAACACAAAGAAAAGAAAGAAAGAAAACAGTTATGCAAAAAATAAGTCAGATTGGTTTCATTTATAAAAATATAAATTTTGCATGAAACATCCTTACATTAAGAATTATGATTCTAGGAGACAGGAGGTCCGTAAGGAGACCAACAGAGAAAAAAAAAAAAAAATCTAGGCCCAGGGGTCCTGCAGAGACAGATACTCCAACCAAGGACCAAATATGGAGATTGCCTAGATCCTCTGCTCAGATGTAGCCCATGGCAGCTCAGTCTCCAAGTGGGTTCCCTAGTAATGGGAGCAAGGGCTGTCTCTAGAATGAACTCAGTGGCAGGCATTCTGAGCACCTCCCTGGGGGGGGGAGGGGGGACAGCCTTGCCAGGCCACAGAGGAAGACTATGAAACCAGTCCTGATAGGCTAGGGTCAGATAGAAGGGGAAGAAGACCTCCCCTACCAGTGGACTAGGGGAGGGGCATGGGAGGAGAAGAGGGAGGGAGGGTGGGATTAGGAGGAGAGGAGGGAGGGGCTACAGTTGGGATACAAACTGAATAAATTGTAACAAATGATCGTAATTTTTTAAAAAATAATTTTGATTCTTTGATATTTGAATTTTACTGAATATCCTGGGCTTTCATTGGCTAAATCTGGCAGTACCAGCCCCTTTGAGTTCATAATTATCTAGTAAAGTTGAAGACAGGATGACTTGGCAATTTTGTTCCAAGGAGATACTACAGGAATCCTTGTTCCTGTGCACCAGGAGATAAAAATGTGCTCGGGATTATTATTTGCAGTGGCCCCAAAGCCACTAAATGCCCATCAACAGGAAAATGGATAAACAGTGGGACACTACACAAAGATCAAGATGCTCATGGTCAGAGCACTGGTTAAAAAGAATAAAGACGTGACGGCTACTTAGGAGGCTGATTGAGAAAGGTCTCTTGTGCTCAGTATTCTGGAACCAGCCTGGGCAACATGGAGGCAGCCTGGGTAACATGAAGCCAGCTCAAGAAAGGAAAATGGCGGCTAAAGAGATTGCTCAATGGTTAAAAGTATGTGCCTCTCTTCCAGGTGATCTAAGGTCAGTTCCCAGAACCCACACTGGGTAACTTGCAATTGCCTGTATCTCCAGCTCCAGGAAATGTGATGCCCTCTTCTGATACACACACACAAATTTACATTAAAAAAAAAATCTTTGAAAAAAGAGCCCAATTACATACACAGATTTGAGCTCTCAGGATGCCTGCCTGTTCCCCCTTGTCAGTATGCTGCCTCAATTGGACAAATGACTCTACCATGTTGAATTCTGAAGAACATCCATTTTAGATATGACTGGGTTTGTTCGACCTGCACAGTACAACCCACAAATCCAGTGCTGGAAGGCTCAGGCTTCCACATCCTTTCTAAAGATTGTTCTAGATGGGCATGGAGAGACGGCTCCATGGTTAAAAGCACTGACTGTTGTTCACGAGGACCTAGGTTTGAGTCCCAGAAACCACACGGCAGTTCACAATCATCTGTAAGTTCAACCACAGGGGATTTGAAATCCTCTGTTGGCTTCCCCACGTACAGGCACACACGTGGTACACAGACATACATACAGGCAAAATATCCGTACATATAAAATAATAAAAATAATTGTGTTGCTATTATTATATGAATAATAAATAGTAAATTTTTTTTTCAAAAAAGATTATCCCAGGGTCTGAACATAATAGGTTGGGTGCTAGGAAGTGGCTCAGTGTTTAGAGTGCTGGCCTAGCATGCCCAAGACCCTGGTTTGACACTGCCTCACACATTCTCTTTCCCCTGTTCGTCAGTCCACTGGAGTGGAGAGAATCTGCGTTCCTACACAGCAAAGAACAGGAACTGCAAGATTATCGTTTTGTCTGACATTAAAAGATCATAACCGACTTCAGAACAGCATGTTCCCTCCCATCATGCACACTGCACACTGCAAGCTGCCTTCCAAGGACATGAGGATTATACAATGTTTGCAGATACAAAGTGCAACAAACTGACATGGCACGTTTAACAAAGCATGCTGATTTGGAAAGTAAAGGGGAAACTGTACTACACCAACTGCATGACAGTGCAGGTACTCATCCTAAAGTTTGTTGATTAAACCATAATACAAATGCATCACATGGCATGGAGGAGGGAGGACAAAATCCCCCAAATCCTGTACTACTAGCTCATCTTTGTTCAAGGTCCTGAGTTCAAGCTCCAGGAAAAAGGACTTCCTTTTTTTTTTATGATATCATTCCCTATCTGGCCTTGAACTCCTGGAGTCAATCCTGATTCATCCTGAAATAGCTGAGATTCCAGCTGTAGCCCATGATGCCCACTTCAACAGATCTGTCTTAATACATAGCAAAAACGACAAAGTTGGGAGGAGGAGGGGCTGGAGAGATGGCTCCACAACGCTGCTCCGGAAGAGCAGCAGCACTGGCTGCTCTTCCAGAGGTCCTGAGTTCAAGTCCCAGCAACCACATGGTGGCTCACAACCATCTATAACGGGATCTGATGACCTCTTCTGGCGTGCAGGCACACATAAACACTAAATAAATATGTTTAAAAAACACTTAAAAAGCAAAGCAAACTGTCATAGTTTTTGTCAGCTTAGCACAGGCCTGGACATAGTTGAGAAGGGGGAATCCCAATTAAGGGACTGCCTCCATCAGATTCACCTGTGGCCATGTCTGTGGAGGGTTACTGAGGTGGGAGGGAGGGTCTAGCCCAATATTAACAGCGCTATCTTCTGGCTGGGAGTCTTGGGTGTACAAGGAAGGTATTTAAGAAAGCAAGCCTTGGGCTCTGCGTCAGTTCTTGCCACCAGGTTTCTGCCTTGAGCTGCTCTTCTGGTATCTTGATAAGGGACTCTAACCTCTGAGAGGTAAATGAATTCTTTCCTCCCTGAGTTGCTGTTGGTCATGAAGCTCATGACAGTAACAGAAACCAAACTAGGGGGCGTGTATAACCATAAATATGTTTAGAAAGTCTGAAACAATGCAGGAATATCAAATATTATTGAGAATTTCTCTCCCCTCCCCCTTCCCCTTCTTGACTCTCTTCTCTCAGTAAAGCAGTTCAAATGCCATCGGAAAGGTAGAGAGGGGTGTCTGACTGCAAGTGGGATTTTGTTCTTGGATGTGGTACAGATTAGAAGTGGAAGTTCAGTTATGAAAAGTCATCTAGTGGTGTACCTTGAGAGAGAGAATATTATAGGCGATATCTTATCTTGACACCATGGTGCTAAGTGTTTTCCTCAACACCTAGGAAACGAATCTGTTGTTACAAGCACTCAACAAGAAAATGGAAAGAAGTATTAAAAACAACCATCTTGTTAATATGAGAGGAAATGAATGGTGCTTTCTTGTGGGTGAAAAGGAAAAGCCAATGTCTTTGAAGTAATAAACATACAAATGGCAATTCCTAAAGCTGCCGCTTTGTCAGAGTCCTTGGATTAACGTTTGTCTACCTTGCTGGTGTCAGCTTTGGGCACTTGGTGAACGCAGCTGTCGGCAAATGGCTTACACCATGTATCCACTGCTCTTGAAAACAGTTATAGACTAATAAACACACTTGCTGGGCACCTGCTGGAGGCAAAGTATTTTGTCTAGGGCCATGGGAATGCAGAGATGGGTCACATAGAATTTTCTGGTGATGAGGAAAGTGGGAAACCAATGAGGTCAGACGTGAAATGCAGACAGGTAAATGGGAGAATTCAGAGGCTCATATCTGAAGCTCCTAAATGAGGGAAAACTTCAGCTGGGCCTTGAAATGTATCAGTGCAATGTAGATCACTTCTTTTTCAAAACCCAACACTTCTCACTTATCCACTGGGTCCATTCCATTCACAGACTGAAGGTCTTGTTTTTTCATTACATTTTTTTGGTTTTATGCAATCTTGAAATCTTCAATCTTTGTAGTTTTTTTTTCCTTTTTTACCATGTGGAAAGACCTTAACACATGATCAAATCTCTTCTAGAAGCAGGTCTTTAAGACATCTACTGACATTTTCTCTATCTATGCACCAAAAAAAAAAAAATGGGATAGGTTGGGAGAGGAAAAAGACATGAGTAGTAAGATACAGTTTTCCTCCATGAAACTAAGTCACTTTACTCAAAATACAGAAAAGAAGCCTTCTAATTAGGTTAAATTAAGCATTAGTTTTATTAGTGATCAAAAAAAAAGCATATCAGGAACATTCTCCTATGGGTTTGACATAATTTGATGAATCACAACATTGTGATTCACTGAATCATAAAAAGAACTCATGATTTGGAAGATTGGAGTTGGAAAGAGTTGATGGGGACGCCTAAGACACATTAGCTAGAGACCACGTCAATGAAAACACTAATAATGAGGGGGGACTTGGTGGTGTTAAGTCTAAAATTCTAATAACACAGTCATAATGTAGTAGTAGAGTTTAGTATTTATGTAATATGTGATATATGAAAAATTAAATATAGTAATATTGGTATTGTATTTCTTTTTATTTTAATTTGTACTTTTATGTATATGGGTGTTTTGCCTGCATGAATGTCTGTGTACCACTTGTGTGCCTGGTACCTTCAGAGTCCAGAAGAGGATGTCAGACCCCTGAACTAGAATTCCAGGTGGTTCTGAGTCACTATGTGGGTGCTGAGAATTAATCACAGGTTCCTACAAAAGAAGTCAGTGCTCTTAACTGCTGGGCCATTCCATTTCTTTAGATTCCTATATTGTATTTATAGTGGCAGAGTTTTTTCTGGAAGCAATTTAGCAATATGGATCAAGAATTAATTTAAGAGTTGGACGACATGTTGCATGCCTATAATTCCAGCACTCAGGGAGGCAGAGGCAGGCAGATCTCTGTGAGTTAGAGGAGGCCAGCCTGGTCTACAAAGCAAGTCCAGGACAGCCAAGGCTATACAGAGAAACCCTGTCTCAAATAACAACAGCAAAAAACTGGGCATGGTGGTTGGTGTACACCTTTAAACCTAGCCCTGGGAAAGCAAAAGCAGGTGGATCTCTGTAAGTTCAAGGCCAGATTGGTCCACATAGAAAGTTCCAGGACAGCCAGAGCTATATAGTGAGATCCTGTCTCAAAACAAAACCCCTTCCCCCCCTTTTTTTATCGCTTGATCCCAGGAGTTTAAAGGCAACACAGCAAGACTGTGTGTGTGTGTGTGTATGTATGTATGTGTTGGTGAGGAGTATGTGTCATCATCTATCTATCTATATCCTAGTCTTTAAAATCTTTTTAGATTTATTTATATTATATATATATGAATGCTTTACTGCATGTATGTGTATGCATCACATACATGCCTGGTGCCCAAGGAGATCAGAAAGTGGCATTGTATGTCCTGACACTGGCTGTTGTGAACCAGCATTCGGGTTCTGGGAACAGAACCCGGGTCCTCTGCAACAGTAGCAAGTGCAATTAATCACTGAATCAGCCCCGATATCATGGTCTTGATCTATAATGTGTATGCATAATAATGAAATGGAAAGGAAATATACACAGAGTTTTTCTTTCTTTCTTTTGTTCTTTCTTTCTTTGTTTTTTGAAACAAGGTTTCTCTGTGTAGCCTTGGTTGTCCTGCAACTCATTCTGTAGACCAGGCTGGCCTCAAATTCACAGAGATCCTCCTGCCTCTGCCTCCCTGAGTGCTGGGATTAAAGGTGCATGTCACACCGCCTGGCTCAGAGTTCTTTTCATAGTGTGACACAATGCTACTAGGGTTTTGCTGCTGGCTTTTGTATTTTTCAGTAGTTCACAAGTGTTTATAAAGGGAAAAAAAGACTGTAGGGTTTTTTTTTTCCCCAAATGTTTGGATTTGCCACCCCAGACTAATTAATAAAAACAGCAAAAAGAAGGGTTAACAGAGGTTAAAAGGAAAACAAACAAAAACATGGCACTTCCTCTTCTACAAAGAGCCAGAAGGCATTTGGGGTTTCTCTTGGTACCATTAAACAAAGAAAGTATCTATGGAAAGCCGTCAGAGACTTGCTATCAGAGTCAGAGGAAAGTCCACCTTCCAAAATCTCAGTAGATGATAAGAGGATATGAGCAAATGAAACCAAAGTCTGTAGAGCAAGCGACAATCATGCAAAGAAACAGCAGGCTCACATGAAAACAGGGACAGAATCAGGAGCAGTGAGACCAAGCACGATAAATTTAGTTATGAAATTTAGATTCCCTATTAATAGAAAAAGCCTCTCAGATTGCGTTAAAAATTAAATCCAATTCTTCGCTGCTTATTTAAAAAAAAAATGCATCCAACTACCACAACACAGAAACGCTGCAAAGACGGCAACAGGTAAAAATGTGGCCAGCTTGCAAAGAGTTAAGACGGCACCTTTAAATAAAAGAGAATTGAAAGCAAAAAAATCTTGAAAAGTGATCTTCACTTATAAACATTACACACACACATAAACACACACCACAAAAGACAAATGTCAACTGACACAGTTCACAAAATGGAAAGTGCAATCGGCTGACCATGAGGGAGTGATAGAACCCGACCCTCTGTGTGTGAGTGGATTCAGTGAGTGAGATGGGGCCTGAATGTGAGAGGATGAAGCTGTGTCCCTCACCCAGGCTGAGGACCAGCATCGTCTTCTGTTAGCAGGAGACTCACATACTGATGTGAGGTTGAAAAAAAAGATGAAAGCAGCCAGGATCTCTCCATCACTGCACGCACAGCATTTCCTGCTACCATGGGGCATCCGTGCAGGGACTTTGCATATGTATAAATAAGCCTGTATTGCATTCAGCCCTGACGTTCGCCCTTGTGATACAGCCTGTTCTACTCTGATTCATAGTGCCCAATGAATCAAGAAGAGAACACGGCAGCAGATTACTGCCTTCCATTGACGAACTGGAAAAGCCTGAAACATTAATACGTGGACAGTGTGTGGATGGGGGAGAGAAATCACTTCAGTAAGGAGACCGTGTGAAATGGAAAAATATATTCCAGATGGACTGCAGGCAGCGCTAAATGTAAAAATGAGTTCGAGGCCAGTCTAGTCTACATAGCAAGTTCCAGGACATAGCGATACCTTGTCTAAAAAGAAAGAAAGAAAATAAAGTTTTTCAAGACAAAATGTAGCATAAGTCTTTTCATGACCATGCCTGAGTTAGGCAAAATTCGTTTATGTGTTTTGTTTTGTTTTAGATAGGCTGACCAATTATATAGTCCTGGTTGGTCTAGAACTTAGTTTGCAGACCAAACTGGCCTTAAATTCCTAGACCAGGCAATCTTCCTGCCTCAGTCTCTCAAGTGCTAGGACTACAGGTGTGGTTTTGGGCAGATTACATGGTTTAGATTCATTAAATAAAGCGCTGACTGGGCAAACCCGAGGGAACAATCTGACTGAATTATATAAGACAAAGATTTGACCATCGATAAGAATCAGGTAAAGCCTGTGAGAACAAAGAGTAGAAAAAGATATTTGTAGAACATGTATTGGACAAAAGGACTTTTATTCAGAATATAGAAAAAAAAAACCCCAAATCTCCAAATCAGAAAAGAAAAAATTCAATGTAGTATAAAAATGCACCAACCCTTGGTTACTTCATTAAAGAGAATAATCAAAGAGTCACCAAAAAAAGTGTCAAGATGTTACCAGCTTTAGTTAACAGGAAAAATGTAAATTACGGTCAAATGTGATTATGACTCACTGGAAAGCTTGCAGTGAGAAAGGTGAGCTGTGTGTTCTATTCAGAGCACAAGCAGCTCTCATACTCTGCAAGCAGCACTGTTCATACTAACCCCGACCCTCCAGAGCAGAGGCGTTATAGAACGTTCAGACAAAGGAATACCATACAGGAAAGAAAAATCTTGAAGAAAAGAAAACAGAAACATCTGGTAGTTGTTCAGTCCTTGGAAGCTGGGTGCCTCTCTCTCTGCAGTTCCAATCTGGTACCAGAGTCTTGGACGGTTCCAGGAGATTTCCTGGTCTTCGCTGGAACCCTGAAGAAGTTTGATTTAATGCTGGCCACGGCATCGGGAGAGACTTGCCAGTGGGACTGAGGGTCAGCAAGCAAGAAAGCTTCCTTCTTCCTGGTCCTTTAATAAGGGCTGCCACCAAACAATGTGACCTGGATAAGGTGTGTCTTCTGCTTCAAAAATCTGATCAAGAAAATCCCTCAGAAGTGCTGAGTTCCAAGCCAACCAGGGCTACACAGCCAGACCCAGTCTCAAAAGGAAAGGAAGGAAGAAAGAAGAAGGGAGGGGGAGAGAGACAGAGACAGAGAGACAGAGGTGGGCCGGCTTGAGTTTTAGTTGATTTCAGATGCAGTTGACAACCAAAATTAGCCATCACATGGGGTCAGAAGCAGGAGTGAAGAACCCAGTGACCCAAGCCAGAGATCTGGAAGTCAGAGATGTTTCCTTCACTACTCATTTCCCATGCCTCCGCGCCTCGCTGGCCCTTACATTCACACTGCCTACTAAAGCGCCTCTTGACTCTAACCCTTCCACCCGTCCACCCATCCACCCCTTCTTTTGCTATCGCCTCAGTCCAAGCTTTTATTATCTCCCTCCTAGATTATTGCAACAGCCTGCTAAGGAGCCATTCTGACCTTCTTTTCGGCTCTTTCAGTACAGTCGCTGCGGTTAGGCTTGTGACACCAGATCTGAGCACGCTTTTCCTCTTGAAAATTCTTCCCCAGCTACTCAGAAGCGACGGGCCAAAGTTCAAACTCTTTAGCACCGTGTGCTTTTTTTCCTCTCTTATCGTCTTTATCTTATCCTCACTTGCTTGTCTTTCCAGTTTTACCTTTGGCTCGTGGAAATCCCATAATCCAACCACACCAGAGTTCCCATAGCTGCCAAACAGGTTAGCTGTGTTTTCACCTCCCTCACAGTCTTGTCTGCCAGCTCTCTTCCTTGGCTGAACCATCCTCCAAAATTCGATTCAAGTCTTCTTTGCCTTTAAATCTTTGGGGAATTTTTCTCTATCTATCTATCTGTCTGTCTGTCTGTCTGTCTGTCTGTCTGTCTGTCTGTCTATGGTTTTGTTTGTTGGTTGTTGTTGTTTTCGAGACAGGGTTTCTCTGTGTAGCCTTGGCTGTCCTGGACTCTTTGTAGACCAAGCTGGCCTCGAACTCATGGAGAACCACCTGCTTCTGCCTTCCAAGTGCTGGGATTAAAGGCGTGCACCATTCTGCCTGGCAGGGAATTTAACGTGGTATAATCCAGCAATTTTCCATCTTGTTTTTATCGCTCACATTTAAGCATGAGCAATTTTCGTTTGCCAAGGTGCGTCTCATAATTATCATTCAGCATGTTATTAAATTTCCTCTCCTAAGCCAGCCCAGAATGCTGCTGACAACTCTTACTATTTCACTTAACACCTGTTTTATAATTTCTTTTTTTGAAACAGGGTTTCTCTGTGTAATCTTGACTACCCTGGGCTCACTTTGTAGTCCAGGCTGGCCTCTAACGAAGAGATCCACTTGCCTCTGCCTCCCTGAGCACTGGAATTACAGGTGTGTGCCACCATGCTCGACTATTGTAGTTGTTTTTTTTTGTTTTGTTTATGTTCACCTCCCCTGTTTGGCCCTGAGTCCCTTAAGGAAAGAGACTCTGGCTAAATTTATTTCCATATCCTCGGCACAGAGTGGAAATTTACCAAATGAAAATGAATGAATCATAGTGGTTCTATAAGTGCAATAGAATTTTGGGTAATTTTTTTCCTGTTTTTAACTGCTTGAAAACAGTGCTTATTGCTTATTCTTTAGGTTTTTAAAAATATTCTCTCTCTCAAAAGCAGGGTGTCACTATGTGACCCTGACTGGCCTAGAATTAACTATGTAAACTAGACTGGTCTCTACCTCCCAAATCCTGGGATTAAAGGTGTGTACCACCACACCCAGCTGCAACAGTTTTTTTTGTGTGTGTGTTTGTTTGTTTCATTTTGTTTCTTTTGTTTTGTCTTTCTTTTTTAAAGAAGAGGATTTTAAACACACCCTTTTGGTAGTATTATATTACCTTTATTGTTTTAGATAATTTTTGACTTGTAAGCTATCTTGACCCCCAATTTTGTGGAATGCACAGATGCACAGTGAAGAAAGAGCAGAGAAACATTCCTCTCAGGCTTTTTCTGACATACATCGTCAAGCCCGGTTAAAAGTTAACTCAGCCCTTGACTTACAAGTCCTCCTGGGAGTGTGGTGGTGGCTGCACCCTGGCTTTGAACCACTGCCCGCCTTTGGCCTCTTGAACACAGTGTTCCATGGTCTGCATACCTGATCAACCGTCCTTGCTCAGTCCTTTGCCAGACACCCCTCCTCTTCTAAGTCTCTAAACAGTGACACCATTTCATCCCCTTGGATCTTGTTTCTCAACCTCGGCTGCACATTAGAATTTCCTGAGAATTGTTGAAAACGCACTACCAAAGCTGGGTCTACTGACCCAGGCATGGGAACCCCACTCCCCCAGAGGTCAGGGAAGGAGAATTACAAGTTCAAGGTGCAAAATGCATACAGAGCTAGACTGGCAACTTAGTGTGACCTTGTGTCAAAGTCAAAAGTGAAAAAAGGGCTGTAGACCCAGTGGTAAAGCACCTACCCAGCAGGCATGATGCTCAATCTATAGTTGTCACACACACACAAAAGACAAACAAACAAGCCGGACCAACACCGAGAATTATGCTTAGTTTGAACACAGCTCTATAGAAATTAGCTCAAAATGTCTTGTCTCTAGGCCAGATCTCTTTGAAGGACCCAACTTTAGATACTGACCTGCTGGCTTCTCTCGGTTCCTCTAACCAATGCTGTATCTGAAACTCAACACTGTTTTCATTTCTTTCTTTCTTTTTGTTCTTATCTGTGTATGTGGGTCCAGCATTTTGTCTCTGCTTATACCAGAATCTTGAAAACTGTCTTGATTTTGAAACAGCCTCTGTTTTCCACAGCTACAAAGTTACATCTTTATCTGTTTTGTTTTCTTTCAAAACAGAGTCTGGCTACGTAGTCCTTGCTGGCTTGAATTTGCTACATGAGACCAGGCTGGTTTCATGCTAATACTCTTACCTCAAATTCCTGAATTATGGGAAAAATAAATCTTGTGATTCCCTGTAATAGAATGTGCCTTCTAGTCTCAATTACTTTGGAGTCTGAGGTAAGAGGGTCTCCCAAACTTAACTGTTTGAGAACAGCATTGGCAAAGTAGTGAGACCTTGCCACAAAACTAAACCTAACAAAGAGAATGTTTCTGCTAGGGCCTGTAGCTGAGTGGTGGGCAGTTCCCTAGTGTCTATAAGAGGTTCAGTGGATAAAGGAAGCATAAGAAACAGGGTTCAGATCTTTAGAACACATGGAAAGTTGAGTGTGGAAGCATGAGCCTGTTATCCCAGTGATCTGGGGCAACAGAAGACGGAGATGGAAGACAACGTCTGAAGGAGTTCATGGGTGAGTTAGCCTGGCACATAGTGGTGAACACAAAAGACTATGCCTCAGACAAGGTGGAAGGTGAAGACCAAGAGCCAAGGTTGTCCTCCGACCTCTACGTGAGTGCTGTGTCAAATGTGTGTTCCCATTACATACACATAAAAATTAGAGGAGGAAAGAGTGAAGGGTGGGTGAAGAAAGAAATAATAAAATAAGAGAGGAGGGAGAAATAGAGAAAGATATGTAGACAGAGAGAACACAGAGATAGAGAGATAGAGACAGAGAGGGACCAAATTTGAAACAGCTCTGGTCATCAAAGACAGACTTTACACATTTTCTCTAAAACCTGACTCTTTTCAGTTGACAAGCTGCCGCTAATACAACTTTCTTAGGCTCAAGGTTGTTAGTGAACAAACAATAAAGGATGTGGAAACATTCACTACTAAAGGTACATTGCGTTTTTTTAAAACAAACACATTTTTATATTGATAGCACCAATGATTTATTATTAGCTAGCTTTTTTAATGCTCACTCTCTGTGGAGTGTTTGCATATATTATCTCTGTGTGACATGATAAACTCTAGAAGATGGTACCATTGTTATCTTCATTTACAATTGAGAAAGCCAAAGCTAAGTGAGGTTAGGGAGCTTGTCCAAAGTCTACCAGAAGTAAAACCCAAGCCCACTGAAGGCCAAAGTCTATGCTCTCAGCTGCTCTGCATCTGCCTTTTCCTTTCCCTGTCCACAGATACCCTTTTCTGTGTCTGGAGGGATGCCATGGCCTTTCAGTTACGTCAGGGAAGGAGCCGATACCAGCATCACTTTAGCTTCTCAAGTTCACCCTGGCTTTCTTTCCTCTTCACTGCCTCAACATGAGATGAAAGCCTTGGCTGAAGATAGATCTGCGGCATCAATAGTAACTGAGAGAAGACGAAACCAGTGGCACACTTGTGAGTAAAGCCATCAAGGGAACTGAGCAATTATTTGCCTAAATGCAGTCAAACAAAGCTGCTGTAATGTTTATTGCTTTTATTCATTGTGTTAAACATTATAGGCTTATTAAACAAGAAGAATCCTAAGTGTGAGTTTAAGCTTCCTGCCACTTTCCTGGCTTGGGTTATCAGTTTAACTTCACATTATCAACACAGTCTTACTTTTCAAGTATTACGGCCTTTTATACTGATGACTATTAAATTTTATATCTACTTCTTTATTACGTTGGGTAAGTCAGTGTGTTTTCAGTAGAGTCTCTTTGAATGGATCTTTTCAGGATTTGGAGATAGTCTGCTACTCTAGTTATTGCTTTTTATAGGCCTGTCATCAGCAGAATTGAAGACTAGTCTAATATTTGTTGTTACATGTGGAAGGGTCCATATAAAAAGATATGGACAGCAGTTCCCGACTCGGCAGGGAAACTGGCAATGGCGCTGTGATGGGAAGCACAGATGGAGTGGTGAGAGCAACTTGCTCCTTTCTCTAATAATCTCCATTGCCACTACGCACGGTGGCACACACCGGTGATCCCAGCACTGAGGGAGGCAGAGGTAAGCAGGTCTCTGTGAGTTCAAGCCCAACCTGGTCTACAAAGGAAGTCCAGGACAGCCTAGGCTGTCTCCAAAAATGAAAAGAAAACAAAGCGAAAATCCCCATTGCCGCAAGGAAACATCCTTTTCTCTAATTCTAAATCATGGGACACTGTTTTATTCCCCAACAGAATGAGTATATATGAAGAGTGTTCTTTTAGTTCTCATTTCAAAGATCTGGTTTTTCACAATCTAGGTAGTTGAAAGAATCAGACAGGCACGAGTTGGGATCTTGGTTAGGAGGCAAAAAAGGATGGAGAAGCTACGGATTCACCCTGCCCCTCCCCTCCTCCCAGCCTCTGACGCAGAAGGACTCTATTGCTGTGAGTCTAACACAGTGGCTCTCAACCTGTGGGCCACGACCACTTTGGGGTTGGATATCAGATATTTAGGTTATGGTTCATAACTAGCAAAATTACAGTTATGAGGTAGCAATGAAATAATGTTATGGTTGGGGGTCACCACAGCATGAGGAACTACATTAAAAGGCTGCAGCATTAGGGGGCCTGAGAACCAAAGAGCCAACGCTTTTCTCTCACTTGATAAAGAAAGGAGGAAGGGAAAGAGGAATAGACAGCGAAGCTGACTCTGCTTGCTCTCTACACCAACATCGTTATTCACAACGAAAGAATACTTAGAGGAGCCGCCGCAGAGGAAGCAGACATGTTTGCCCTCCGGGTGCCAGGGTCAGAAGAGGTGGTTCTTGTCATACAAACTATAATCCCGACATGATGAGAGGGAAGCCCCTCACAGAGTTGTTTTGACCACACATTTCTCCTTGGATACGACATATCATGTAAAAAAAAAAAAAAAAAAAACATCATATGGCGAGTGCTGATAACCCCAGAGCTGGCGAGGTGTAGACAGGTAGATCCTGGGGGCGGGGCTTGCCTGTGACTGGCTAGCCTTGCTGAGTGGGAGAGCAGTAGGCCAGGGGGAGACCTGGTTTCAAAAACAAAACAAACAAACAAAAAAACTAGGTGATTCCTCAGATTCCTCAGGAACCACAGTTGAGGTAGTCCTCTGGCTTCTACATACCTGTGCGCACATGTACACACACACACACACACACACACACACACACTGGAACCCGCAGACACAGACACAGAAAAAGAAAAAAAAAAAAAAAAAAGAAAAGGGACCACTATTTGGATAAAGATCTGAAACTGAAATTTTTAGCAATGTAAATTCTGCAGATGAGTCACTTGTCATGTTAGAGGGAGCATGTGGGCATGGAAACATTGGTAGGAGGAAGCAATTTTGGCTTTAACATGAAGTTCAAAGTTGGAGAAGCCAAATTCATGAGCTACAGAGCTGTAAGCCTAATGAAGCTGCCCACAAGCTCCGAAGGCCTTGCAAACGCGATCAGTTCTGATAATGACAGCTGAGGGTAAACTCCATCCATGTGAGCCCTCAGGCAGAAGGACCTTTCTGTTTTCACTAGAACTGAAACAATAAGGCTTGCCACTGGTTCTGTTGTTTGCATGGAAACTGGAAGAACTAATGTCTGCAGCAAAACATGCTGCCGCTTTCTTAATCTTGAAACAGAACTTCAAAGCTTGTGATGTAAAAACCTTGCTACCAAGATCCTGAGATGATCAGAATCGAAAGGGAAGGTTGAGCCGGTCTGTGTGTCATGACTTTGATTGCTGTGAATCCCCTTGTACACTGAATCAAGCATTGTGGTGAAAATGTTAATCCCCACCCCACCCCGAAGCATTTGGTGGCATCTGTGAAACCTAAAATGAAGAAAATTCGAGCCAGGCCTTGAACCCTGCGGTAGTGCCCTCAGTCCCCAATGGCATGGTCACCAATCTTCTCCAGTCCCCCATGTCCATCATTTGCCTTTCCCCTTTCTGTACTGATTCATGATCTCTCCTTCCCACTCTTGGAAAGCCAGTTCCCCCTCATGCCTTTTTAAAAGCTCTCTGAGCCCACTGAGGCTAGCTTCCAGCTTCTCACATGAGCTGAGCTCCTAGAAACGCCCCTTAGTCTTCACAAACTTGATGCTAGGTCTTGAAAGTAAAGGAGGTTAGGAAAATACAGCACCTGGTCTGATACATGAACCGGCATGGAAAAGAAGATTATTATGCAATTAAATCTCTGGACCAAAGGTATATGGGATTTTTTTTTTAATCCTTCTGCAACTTTTCTGTATACTTACATGGTTCCAATAAGGGGTTTCAAAACAAGTTTAAAAACCCGCTTTTCCATCCAGAACCATCAGGCTGTGCATTCACAAAGAAAAAACGAAAGAAACATTTATATTGTCTTGGTTTTTCTCTTCCTGTTTCTGTGATAAAAATGCCATGACAAAAGCAACTTAAGGGAGTAAGGGTTTATTTTAGCAACAGTTCCATACAGGAAGCTCAGTGCTTTAGGGGGTTGTAACAGATTTGCAGTCTATCAGATCATGGCAGGGAAGGCAGCAGCAGGCGCTGGAAGCAGCTTGTTACACTACGTCCACAGTCAAGCACAGGGAGCAGTGAATTCATGCGTGCCTGCGAGAGCTGAAGTCGCTCTTACACTGCTGTATAGTCCAGGATCCCCTGCCCAGGAAACGGTGCGATCCTTGGTGGGCAGGTGTTCCCGACACAATTGATGTAATCAAGAGAAGCCACCACACAATGTGCCCACAGTTCCACCTGATGTAGACATTGCTCACTGAGACCCTCTTTCCAGGTGATTCTAGGCTGTGTCAAGCTGACACACTAACCATATCACAAGTTAATGCCATTTATAAATGAAAATGGTCATCTCTGAGTTTATCACTCCATTTGAGAAACAAAGATATTTATCAGTAATATGAATGTTTCCAATTAAAGCCCTTCTCTACCTCATCCCCAAAGGAAATATTATCCTGAATATATTTCATGAACCTCTTGTTTTTATTTAAAGATGTATTGTATCTATATGAATTCTTAATTTTATTCCATGAGAGCTGAAATTTAATTTCCCCCTCTGTTTATTGGTTACTTTTATTTCTTCTCTAAATCATCTGTTTTATTTTTTGCCCATTTTTTCTAATGAGGTTTTTTTTTTTTTTGGCTCATTGATTTATAGATGTTTTTTATACCTAAGGATTCTTTAACTAGTATGGGTATTATCACTGCCTGTTATATAGAAGTTTTTCGGGTTTTTTGTTGTTGTTGTTGTTGTTCTGGTAGTTTAGTTGGCAGCTATGCGAAACTTGATTTATCATCAATTTATTCTTTACAATGTGAAGAAGAGCTCTAAACTGATGTTTGTGTGTTTTAATCTATTCGTGGGCAAGTTAACAGTTCTACTAAGATGACAATGCCTCAAACCCCAGGCCTATGGATTTGTTACCTTACTTGACGTAAGGGATTTTTCAGATGTGGTTAAAGTTACAGAATTTAGGATGAGGAGATTGTTCAGAATTACCTGGGGAGGGGCAATCTAATTTTGAGAGCTCCGTAACTGGTTTAGGTCACAGAGAAATGTGACAACAGAAGAATGCTGGGCATGATGCAGTTCTGTCAGCCCTGGAGCTGGAGGAGGGGCCAAGACCCAAGGGATGCAAGGGATGGCGGGAGCTTTCCAAAACAAGAAAAGCTCAGGGAATGGCTGCTAACCTGGAGCATCCAACAAGGAATGAACTAACTCTTCTCTGACCTACAGAGCTATAAAGATATTTAAATAGCCCAAATACCAAGGTTGTTGGTAGGGTTAGTTAGAAAACAAACACGCACTTCCAAATGGTGCCTTTTACTAAATATGCCGTACATTTTTCTACTAAATTAAAATATGATCTTTTCATGTGTAGAAGTTGTGCACTCGTGCTGGGTTTTCAAATTCTCTAGGCTGATTCTAGGGAGGATGGATTTGCTTTCCTGGTTCATAACTGCGCTTTAATTGTCTCAGCTTTTTCAAGTCTTCAGTTCTCCACCTGCTCTCCACTCCCGCCTCTCAGGAGCTTCCCAGCTCTCCTGTCCTCCTCTTAACTGCAGTCTGTGGCCTTCCTCTTCCTCAGGGTCACTTTGCATTCTCTTTCTAGAATTACTTAAGATGCAAGTGTCATTTCCGCTCTTTAAATTCATCAGAGCCATCCACCCTTCATCTCCAAATTCTTTGATATGGTTCAGAAAGAGCTGTGACAAATGACCCTGTCTGTTTGTCAGTGCCATTTCCTGCTTCTCCCAACAGACACTAGATGTTCCAGAAACCAAACAAGTTAAAACTTGTATCAAGTTTACAATCCTCTCTATCTCTGTGTATGCCGCTGCTTCTGCCTAGAATACAGTCCATTCCTCCCCAAAGTCAGCTCAAACGGTACATTCAAAACCCAGACCATAGAGGAAGAGGATCCAGGCAGTCCTGATGAGTCTTGATGAGCTAGGGGCAGATTGCAAGGGAGGAGAACTCCCACTTTCAGTGGAGGGGAAGGGGGTGGGGGAAAGAGGGAGGGACTGGAAGCTGGGAGGAGTTGAGGGAGGGGGCTACAATCAGGATATAAAATGAATAAATTGTAAATATATATATATATATATATATTATTTTTTTTAAATTAAGCAGGGCAGTGGTGCCACATGCCTTTAGTCCCAGCACTTGGGAAGCAGAGGCAGACCTATCTATCTCTGTGAGTTCAAGACCAG
>CM053752.1:72535521-72606936 GCA_028658305.1 Pachyuromys duprasi | reverse complement strand
CTTAAAGGCAGGAACTGTATGTTATTTCTAGATACACAGTGCCTAACAAAACACTTTGTGATAATAAGAATGTGAGCAACAATTAATTGATAGTTCTTATTAAAACATGAACCAAGTGATTCCCATAATCTCAGAACTGCTAGGTGTCCTTTCTTAAATTTGTGTTCTGTGAAAGTGCTTTCGGCTAAAAATAGCATCACCCAGCTTGTTCACTCATCTTAGGAACAAGGCTTGGCTACAAGTGACTCCAGGATTGTCCCAAAGGAAGAATGTTCCCTCTGTTGAACAAACTGGAAGGAGCATGACTCAGGTTTTACAAGCAAACCCACAAGAGAGCATTCTCAGATGTTCTCAGTAGGAATGACATTGTTGGAATATTTTTATTGGAAAACCCTACTCAACTACCTGCAGGAGCCATCGGATTCAGGGAGGGACCCGTCTGGGCTCCTGTAGCACTGGAAACAAATACCCTGCCGAGCACATCATGTCACATGTAAAGGATGTGGAAGACATTTGTCTCTACCATTACCCAGGATTGTTATCAAGAGGATGATTCAGCCCCCTTTAAGGGCAGGAAAATTCAGAGTATCATAATGATGTGGGAGAAGCACCCTGCTTGTATGTAGAAACCAGAGATGGGGCAAGTATCTTAGTGCATGTAAGACAGCCCTTCACAGCATAAGAATATCCTAACCAAAATGCCTACAGTGACCTTATTAAAAATCAGACTTGCTTTCTCTTGGATTTCCCCTGGGCTGAGAGAAGCCCAGCACTGAAAGAAAAGTCACTTTGAAGAATCTGCAAGGTATGAGCAGAAATTCTTTGTCATTGTAAATTATGGAGCTTAAAGAATCAATTACATTGTAATCACTTTCATCACACCTTCCACATCACTCTTCTAAACAACTGATGAAATACGAATAATGAAAGAATGGAGTTATTGAATCCAGATGTTTCTTTGTTGAGTTGGTCCAAGAAAGGTTAATTCTAATAGAACTAGCAAACAAGCTTGTCATCTGCACTCTCTTTCAGTCCACCCATCGCTGGGTATCTTCTTTCTACTTCCACATCTGCATCTGGACCATCCTAGGGTCAGACATCTTGCCTATGCATCAAATGGGCCCTTCCTTCAGTATCCCGGGTCTTAATTGTTAGATCTGATAATCCAGGTGGCTTCTAGGTGAGATTTTTCTAAACTTTCTTCCTTCCAAATGTAATATTCTCTGAATCTCTGCCATTGAAAGCCTACACTATTTTCACATGTCTTTCTTAAACATATTCATGACTCTAAGGCATTTACGAGCAATTACAGCTTTTTTTTTTTTTTTTGGTGTTTTTTGTTTTGGTTTTTGTTTTGTTTCCTGATTTTTGTTGTTTTGGTTTTTTTCTTTCTCGAGACAGGATCTCACTATGTAGCTCTTGCTGTCCTGGAACTCACTATGTAGACCAGGCTGGCCTCAAACTCACAGAGATCCTCCTGCCTCTGCCTCCTGAGTGCTGGGATTAAAGGCAACACTAGGCCCAGTTAGAAAACACTGTATTAGGCTGAGTGTAGTGGTGTATAATTTTAATCCCAGCACTGAGGAGGCAGAGGCAGGCAGACTCTATGCCTAGTCTACAGAGTGAGTTCCAGTTGAGTGTACAAAATAAGACTCTGTTTCAGAGGAAAAAAAGCAAACAAACATGGTTTAGTACCATGAACTGAAGCACAAAATTTTAGGGGAGGCACCTAAGACCACTTCATTAAAGTGGGCTTTTTTTTTCTTTCAAGTTGCTGGCCTTTGAATTACTCCAATTATGAATTTTAGATCAGATCTCTGTCAGCCCTTTTCTAGTTTAAAAAAAAAATAGCATCATTTCTTGTCTCTGCTTCTGCTATAATGACGTCTCTATGAGAGCAAGAAATCTGTCCCTGTATTTAAACTGTGTATCTTCAGTGCTAGGAACTATACCTGATCTATAAGGGATCACTTTAAATACTTCTGAATGAATGAATGAATGAATGAATGAATGAATGAAGAGTGTATGAATGACTAACTTACTACAGGTGGGAATGTTTTGTTCATCTTATTATTTGTGTGAGTGTTTGTCAAATGTATGTATATGAATTGTGTGTGTGCCTGGTGCCCTCACAGGTCAAAAGAGATCCCTTGGAACTGGAGTTACAGACGGTCATGAGCCACCGTGTAGGTGCTAGCAATCAAACCTGAGCCCTCTGCTAGGGCAGCAAGCGCTCTTAAGGGCTGAGCCATCTCTCCAGCCTTTGCTTTTCTATGGGGTTTTGCTGTTGTTGTTGTTGTTATTTGCTTGCTCATTTAGAAAGGGTCTGTAGGCCAGACTGGCCCTGACTTGCTATGTGGCCCAACCTGGTCTCCCGCTTGTAGGGATCCCCCTGCCTGTACCTCTCAGGGGCACTGTACTCCTGTACTGCAGGAGTCACAGGCTTGAGCCACCATGTCCGAGGTCTGGGATTGAATTATTTAGGATGAAATAGTATATTCTACACTCAAAAGACACTACATGTTAAGGAAAGGGAAATTGGATAATACTATAAACACTAGACTAATCATAAAGTCATGACAGGGCTAAGGAAGAAGGACCCGAAAAGCATAACATGAACTAGAAAATAAAAATAATGAAAGGCCTGAGAGCTGGCTCAGCAGGCAAAGGCACTTGCACCAAGCCTGACAACCTGAGTTCAGTCCTGAGAACTCACGTGGTAGGAGAGAACCAACTCCTACAGGTCGTCTTGACTTCCACATAGGTGTTGTGGTGCATGCCCAGACACATAACCACGTATATACACCCACTAAATACATACATGATTTAAAAAAATCATTGAGTTTTAAGAGCACCCAAGCGTAATGAAAAGCCAGGTAAAATTCATTACCCATGTGGTTGATATAGGCTCTCAGTAAAATTGTGATAAGTTCTGAAGCACCATCCTGAAAGATTCAAAGCACTGTGACTTAAGCGATGATTGGTCAGACTTAGAATCTTACTTTATAAGATTCTAATATGCATATTAAGGCTCAACCAGTATACCTTATTGGAGCAAAATGTGAGAAATGAAGAAATTAAAGCAAACTCATCTATGTCATTTGTGTTTAATAATTCTCATTTAAAGAGGAAAAATAAAGATATATGAAATAAAAAGCTATTGTAAAATGATCTTAAGTCAATCGGTATTATTCCATCCTACGTGAAAATTTTCATATAAGTAGACCTGAACGTTTCCAATATTCAGAATTGAAGCTGGGACTCTGTGTGCCCTAGACAAAAGCTCTATCTGTGCTACACTTCCAACCCTAAGCAACCGGATAGTGGCAATGAAATTTAAATTAAATTTTAAATTAACTCAAATATTAGATGCATAGTTTTAAGATTTCAAACATTTCTCAACTGCAAAATGTCAACGAGAAATAAATTGACATATGGAAACGATGTGCTTATTTTATTGCATAAACCAATTCATTTGTTTAAATGTTAGAAGTCCCATGGATGTTAGCTAAAGAAATTCTGTCTCTGGATCCTCAATCCAAAATCTCTATCATGAGAAATGTTTCGATTTGAGGTGGCATTCATTAACAAATAACAGGAGATGTGCTAGGGTTTGGTTGTTTTGTTTTGTTTTGTTTTTATATCCCAAGAAGTCAGAAGGTAAATAGTGATGTAAGACCAGAAGTTGTCTCTGTCTAAGCATATGACTTTTGCCCTCATACTGTCATTTTGTGGTCACAAGACAGGCGTCTCATCTTAAGTATGACACAGGAATTCCAACCAAAAAGAAAACAACACAGTGAAAAAAAAATAAGTGCTAGCCACAAATGGGAAAGAGAGAACTATCAGAAGCTTCAGCTAAGCCAGATACAGTGGTATACAACTGTACAACAGCCTTCCAGCCACTGAGAGGCAGAGGCAGGGGATTTGCTACAAGTTAGAGGCCAGCTTGGTATATATAGAGTTCCAGGTTTGCCAAGTCTACTTCATAAGACCCATCAAAAAAAAAAAAAGCCTCCATGTAGTGAGGGAAAGATTCTGGTAATATATTCACAGGTCATATGTTCCTGTCAAATTTACACAATGAAGGCATTCTAACTGCTGTCAGTAATTCCTTTTCTCACAGAAGCTTCTCGGCTCCCTCTGGAGTGGCAAGGCTACTTGGGAGCTCGTATTATAGGGAGTTAAACTGAGGATACATTCCGTTTGAATTCAGTGGGATATATTTAGGAGGTTCACAGGCACTTCTGCGCACACTTGAGTTAGTGCCAGCCGTGGAAGCGTAGGGATCTTTTTCAGGAAAATCCTTGCTGCCCACTGTGTTCACTCATCTGGCCCCATGGAACGAAGGTAGAACAGTCAGCATAAGCTCTTTACCAAGCTGCTGCAGGAGCACATTGCTAGCAATCCTTAAGCGAGTGTCTTAATTCAGAGAGGATTGCATTAGTCACTGACAAGAGCCTTCAAAAAAAAAAAAACTGACAAGGGAAGGAGACTTTATACAGGTTTCCAACGTCTGACATTAATCGGAAATTTTTACATGACATTTCCATTAACTTACGATGCTGCCATGATTGGAGTATGATTTATCCCCACCAACACTCACATGGAGGTTTGATTTTTGGTGTAAGTATGTCAAGAGATAACTAGGTCAAAGGGCTGCACCCTCAGGAGTGGGAGAATGACATCCTGTCTGGACTCTCCACACTAGGCGGCAAAACAACAGTCCAGGTGGCTTGGGAGTGAGGTGCGCTTCTTGGGCCTGCCTGTTTTCAAGCAAGGTAACCACTGTACTCAGCCCCTTCCGCAAACCCATGCTCTTCTCCCGGAAACACTCCTGCCATCTGAGACCAGGACCATACCAGAAGCCAGTCAGATGTTGTCCTCTGCCCCAAAATATAAGAACTGAGCTAAACAATTCTATAGCCTTTATTCATTGCCTAGCCTCAGGAACTTTGTTGCAGCAACCTAAAGTCTAAGATAAAAAGACTTAGAGGATTTTCTAAGATTATTGTCCATAATGAAAACAAATTCACTAGAGAAAATCTGGATTATCCTTCTACATTATATAAAATGCTTTCTTAAAATGTGAACTCTTACTTGTGCCTGGTAGTTCATGCACATATTCCCAGCTGACAAAGGATTGCTGCAAAATTTGAGGCCAGTTTGGACTACAGGACAAGATCTTGTCTCAACAATAAACAAACAAATAAATAAAAATTACCCAGCATTGGGATTGCAGACCCACCATACCTATGTAGGTACCACCATACCTAGCAAAGAGCAACATTTGTTTCTAATTTTGTGTTTTCTTAAGAATTCCCTTTACCTCTCTGCTGGCAAACTAGGTAACGTCCCACCACTGCCTGTGTGCCTCAAGAGCTCCTGTGAGTCCCCTCAGAGCAGTCTCTGAGTTCCTCTCTCTCGTTGCTTTCACGTTCTTGAAACTTGAAAAGTGCTATTGTCCACTCAAGAATCAGAGCTGGCCCCAAAAGATTTGCAGTGCCCCTCCTCCTCCTGAGCCAACCCCCACCACCCATTTACTATTCCTAAGTGAGGAAGGCGTTAGGCTTCTCACATAAAGTTAGGCAGAGGCAGCAGCAGCAGCAGCAAAGGAGAACAGAGTTTTAAATCCTCTTCCTCCTCCCACTGATAATTAAAACATTCGACTCCACCGTCCCTTTAGAGTTCCATCTTGATACTGACTCACATAACAGTCATTCCACCTGGGTACGCAAAGGACCTTCCACGGCAAGGCCAACCACTTCCCTTTGTGTCTTGTCAACCATCAGTATCACAGAACTCTGAATTTTTTTTTTTTATTACACACCACAGGGGAAATGCACTTGTCTAAAGATTCCCAGTACACAGTGCTTAGGTAAAGGTTTTGGGAAGGCCGGAAGCAGGTTATCCCTGATTCAGCGTTCCCCGTTCTAATTTTACCATGGATTCTTTTCTCAAACGGAGATGCATTTTGAGATATTTTTCTCTAAACAGATGGACAAACTAATTATTATTTTCATATAAGCAGAAAGCCCAAAGACTTAGATTTTAGCAAGCTCTAGGTCACAAGACAACCTCATCTGTAATTCTGAGTTTTAAAGTACACGGCAACCAGCTGGGAGCTCATGTGGGTCATTTTGCCAGCTTTAGATTTCTCTGTCTTAAGTTACATGCATCTATGTCAGAGTGTGTGCACATGAGTGCAGGTACCCACTGAGGCCAGAGGCAGTTAGGTCCCCCACAACTGGAGTTATAAGCAGTCATGAGCTGCCTGTTGTGGGTTCTGGGAACTAAGTGGTTCTACCTACAAGAGCTGAATCCACTTTCATTTTTTGTTTTCCAATACAGGGTTTCTCTGTGTAGCCCTGGCTGTCCTGGAACTCACAAATATGCCTGCCTCTGCCTCCTGAGTCCTGGAACTAAAGGCACACACTACCACTGCCCAAAAAAACTGTACCCATTTTTAACTGCTGAATGCCCACACTTGAACGCTCTAGTCCCAAGATCTAGCATCTTGTCTACTGTTCTGGCTTCTTCAGAGAGAGAGGGTGTCCTATAGTAGGCTGGTATACAACTTGCTGGGTAGTTTCAAATGGCCTTAAACTCCTGATCCTTGTGCCTCTACCCTGCAAGTGTTGGGATTACAGGTCTGTGTTTCTATGCTGTTATAGCGAGATTTGGGATTAGCAGCCCAAAGGATCAATAAACATTAACACACGTATTTCATAGTTTTCAGGCGTGGAATCTATTGAATGATAAAATCTTGCTGATTTCCCTTAGTCAATAATGAATTTCTCTAAACAGTTGTAAGAAATCGTGTTGAAATTAGCTCTGACGGCCCTTCCGCTCAGGTACTGTGCTGTATCAGTAGCCACACATTTGGCTACAGCAAAGCAACCTGAGAGCAGCAGCCGTATGTTGACATAAATTACATACCTGAGGCCCACAGCCACACTTAGAAATATCAGCGCCATGGGAGAATGAAAGGCCCACTTTAGGAGTGGAATGACTCCCACTAGGGCCTTATAAACCTCGAAACTCTATGCCTCAGATCATATAAAGTCAATCAAATAAATCTATCTCTTCGGTCCTCTTACCCTCTCTCTCATTCTTCCCCAGCCCTTTTCTTTCTGTACTGGAGATGAGGAAGGCATTGTACGTGTTACTAACGATTCTATCACTGAGATACATTTCCAACCTTTGGAGTTTTTGTTTTGTTTTGTTTTATTTGTTTGTTTGTGGGGTGTTTTTTGAGAGAGGATTTCACGCTTTGTTTTGTTTTATTTTTGGAGACAGGGTCTTATGGAGCTGGCCCGAGTTGACCTGAACCCACCATGTAGCTGAGACTGGTGCTGGGATCCCAGCCCGGGCGATGGCACTCCTGGTCTTGTTTATTGCTTTAATAAAGTGAGCGCTATGGTCATCACATGGCTCTGCCCCCAGCCCACACCCCCCGGCTTGTGTTCAAAGCAAACGTCTTCTATATCCGTGCATACAAGGCGTAGTCCAGGCTTGCCATTGGAACATTGTATTTCTGAGTGAGGCTCGGGAGCCTGAGCATCATGACAGGCCCAGGCTGTGGCTGTGGAGCTCACAGGCCCTTTTGAGACTCCGATAGACCAGGGTGCCTGGTTGGTGAGACCCAAGTAAGAGGTATCGGCTGCAGGGCATTTGTCCACGAAGACATTTCCATAACTGATGGAGGACCTGAGAGAGAGCTTGATAGCAAGTTTGTTAAGTTGGATTTCTCCCATGGACTTAGAGAAGCATGAACCTTTTGTGTGTGTGTATGTGTCTTTCGAGACAGGGTTTCTCTGTGTAGCCCTGGCTGTCCTAGAACTCACTCTGTAGACCAGGCTGGCCTCAAACTCACAGAGATCCGCCTGCCTCTGCCTCCCGAGTGCCGGGATGAAAGGTGAGTTCCACTTCTACCACACCGGTTGAAACTCTGGGATTTCTTGTTGGTCTGTGAGCAATGCGGCAGCAGGGATCTCTCCAGCCTTGGGGGGCTGTTTCTGGAGCAGTGCGTCCTCTCAAGTTCCTTTCCCTGGGGATCAGTTTTTTTCTGTACATGTGGCTCAGTCCTCACACTCTGCTAAGTAGTGGAGTAAGGTCACGGGTCCCTGTGCTAAGTTACAGAGGGCGGCTCTAAAACTGGGATTTCCAGATGGAGGCATCTGTTCAGGACCCTCTGCACTGGAAGGTTTGTTTAAAGGCTATTTTGAGAATGAAGTAACTGGACCATGGAGAGCCTTTGAGACCTCACCATTAATTAGACATAGTTCTACAGTGGCTGGGCTTGACCCTGAAGATGGACTTCTCTATATAGTGTCAGGGGGCCTTGGGAGCCATAGAGGGACCCACCTCTAGACCCACACCTGTGCAGAGGTGCTGCTAGAGAAACAGAGCTGGTGACAGGCTCCCCACTGGAAGCAGAGTCACAGAGCCAGGGCCAGGACCCTGTGTTTTGCGAGGCCTACGGGACAGCATTGAGTGCCTACAACTATGACAACCCACATATGACAATGACTTCACCATGACAACATGAACTTTGTCTTTGGAGACAGGTCTGAACACACCCACGGGGCACACAGGATAGACTTGGAGAAGAACACAGTCAAGTCCTTCATGGACAGCTGGAACTGCCCTCTGACGTGCAGGCAATCAACATGAGGCCAGGCGGGAAATCACCTGTGAGGGCTTGGACTGCTGGTCTCTGAGAACGGAAGGCTCTGCCTGCAGCTAAAACCTCATTTCTGGTGGCAAACACACTGCAGCTCCATAGCTGGCCTTTGCTTGTTTTTGTCGTTTCTGCAAGGGCAAGGCAGGCTTGGCCTTGCTTGGCTTTGGAGACAATCTTCTATTTGTCAATCACTCCTGCTGTATTATGGGCTCAGAGACAGAGAGGTGGGTGTGTGCTGGCCTCTGCCTCAGTACAGGACATTAAAGAGGGGCTCTACCTCCTTGGCAGACGAGGTGCCCTGGATGAGCAGACTAGACACACACATGGTGACAAGGGCTTGGTCATTTGCCACCAGCATGCCTGACTACAGCGTTGAAAGGAGCATGGCTGACACCTCCAGGCACCGCCACTGACTGCCTCGGTGGCAGAGCTGTGGGTTTCAGGTGCGACTTCTGTGGCAGCAGAAAGAGAGGCAAAGATCTCACCTTACTTCTCTGAGCATGTGTGTATTGTTTTAGCAATACATTATTGACTTCATTTGCGCTCAGTTAGGCTGTCCAAAATAAGAGGATGTGCTTCAAGGTTCATCCTTTTTTTTTTTTTTCCTTTTAGTGAAATATTAGTTTTAAAGTAAAGAAAGTTAAACAACCTGTTAATCTGCTGACCAAGTCAAGAAATGTTCACTTAAAAACAAACCTCGGGCTGGAGAGATGGCTCAGAGGTTAAGAGCACTGTTTTCTCTTCCAAAGGTCCTGAGTTCAATTCCCAGCAACCACATGGTGGCTCACAACCATCTGTAATGAGATCTGCTTTCCTCTTCTGGCATGCAGGTGTACATGCAGACAGAACACTGTATACATAATAAATAAATCTTTAAAAAAAAACAAACCTCTATTCGTATTGATATGTAAATGTGTAGGCAAGCTTAGGAGAAAAGCTTCAGGCTCCCATGTATGGTTGAACTGGTTATGGACTATACAACTCGCATAACTATGCAGAGCAGCTCCATGCTGCACTCTTCACTGGGGGCTCTTCCGTCGGCCTTCCATACATACAGAAATAAGCTGGTAGAGGAAGAGGCATAGATGAGCAAAGCTGACGGGTTGGACATCCACTTCCACACTCCACCAGGTAATAAAGTAGGTTCCATAGCGAGAAAGAGGTCAGTGAAATTTAAGTTCAATAGAGATGAGCAGTGAAAGGCACTGCAATCGTTTTCCGCCGAGACAAAAACAAATCCGCTCTGTTAGATTAGAAGAGAAGGAGGCAGGAAAGACGGAAGCACAACACTCTTGGCAATTGTGCCATGTATCATGCACCAGCCCGTTCCCGGCTCTCATTCTAACACAGCCCTTTCTTGAATCCCTTCAAGGTGCAGGGTCAGAGGCTGATGAGCTGGAGTCAGCCTGGAGTCTTGCCCGAGATGCACTTTCATATAGCTGCCCGCAGGAGAGCTGGGACTAGCTACGGTCTTCCGAAGACATGAAGACAGATATCAAGGGCATGAAATGCTCTTCCCAACCACATCATGCCCGACTCCAGGCGAGCACGTTTCCGTACAGGTAATAATGCAGCGCAAGCAAGCTCTCAGCCTCAACAGTTCTCACTTTCCAACGGCCAAGAATGAAATGCGTCTTTATCTTTTGCTCCCGAAATGGTGCGCACTGTTCCCGAATAATCAACACTGTTAGTTTTGTGAGACAGTGTTGTCTTAGATTTTGTCTGTTTGCTCATGTGAATAAACACCGCAGGGTGATTCTCAGTAGGACCCCAGTGAACTAAGAGACATTGGAGCTGCCTTACTAGAGCAGAGGTCTGGTGGACTGGTTTCATTTTAAATGTAACACAGGAAAGTGCCTCCCACTCAAGACACAGAACACACAGTTTTTTTGTTTTGTAATTGCTCTCAAAAAATTTTGTTGTGCCTACTTGGGTTGTTAGCCAAGACACTTGGTCTCCTCCCGTATTTTCCCATGTCACAGAGTTCCCATCCCCATTCAGTCTGGAGAATAGAGGTTTCAGTGAAGACAGCAGGGGACTGGAACGCCTCTCTGTGCAGTGAACAAGGGCATCCCTTTAATCAGCTCTGAAGGCGAAGAGGCTTTCAGTTAGAATAGCTTTCAAAAGCACAGTGTCTAACGGGGATCTGGAGGTCACTGTCAGCCTTCTGGCACAAGAGACTTCACAACTCACTGAAGAAAACTTTACCACAGGGCTGGGGGTTGAAGAAGCGGGTTACATTATCAAACTTGAAGAAAATGAGCAAATTAAGCTGCTTCTCCTCGCCACTCAGGACTCTAAAAAGGAAAATCACTTGAGCTCAGGAGATCGGGACCATCCTCACCAACATAATATGCTGTCTCATTAGAAAACAAATCAGTCCTGGAGAGAAGGTTCAGAGGTTAAGAGCATAGGCTGCTCTCCGAGGACTCAGGTTCGATTCCCAGCACCCTCATGGTGGCTCACAACCATCTGTACTTCTAGTTCCAACTGATCCAACTCCCTCTCCTGGCCTCTGAGGGCACTGCATGAAGATAGTGCACATACATGCAGGCAAACACTCAGATATAAAATAAGAATAAATATTTTTTAAAACTAAAATTAAAAAACTGCAGCAAATCATATGTTTAATGTGGGTATGAACTTGGCCCTGAGAATTTACTGGGCGATGTTATTTCATGTTGTCCTTGATTAAAACTTATGTTCAGTGTTGTGGATATGACTAACTGATAGAGTAGCATGCTTGAGGACTTAGGTTCAAGTCCTAGTACCACAGAACAGAAAGACTCACTTTTATTTCAAAGTAGTGAACATCTTGCTAGACACTTACATCACATGCAGGTCAGAATATGGGCCTTTAGTTAGGCTAGAAAGGCTAAATGTTTCTTTCCTCCCCAAAGCAGGTGCTCTGAGGTGTGAAGGAAGAACAGTTCAGAGTAGCAAACATTGACACCTGAACTTTCACTCAGCGGTAGCATGACTATCAATGTTACAAGGGATTTCCATGGTTGAGCGGCAGTGAAAGAATACGAACATATATAATAAATGTTTATGTTTTAGTAATGAGGCCATTTAGAATATCTTCATTTAACTGGTAATCTCTGAAGAGAATATTTCTTGTCTTAAAATGAGAGACTGAGGGCTGGAGAGATGGCGCAGAGGTTAAGAGCAATGGCTGTTCTCCCAGAGGTCCTGAGTTCAATTCCCAGCAACCACATGGTGGCTCACAACCATCTGTAGTGAGATCTGGTGTCCTCTTCTGGCCTGCAGGCAAACATGCAGGCGGGACACTGTATACATAATAAATAAATAAAGCTTAGAAAAAAATCTGTAAAAAGAGAGAGAGAGAGAGAGAGAAATGAGACTGAGGGATTCACATTAGGTTCAAGGCCCAGTACTGAATAAAACCAGGCATGGTGACATCTGGAATACTTGAGATTCTTTATCAAAAATAATAAATAAATAAATAAATAAATAAATGAAGCAATTAAAATGAGGGGGTAAAGGTGAAATTTAGTGGAGGAGCACGCATGAAGCCCGGCATTCAATCCTTAGCATTAAAAAAAGCAGGGGGTGGGGTGGGAGACCAATTACGGGAAAAGAAACATGTTTTTTTTAAAGTTCAGAGAGTAGCACAAACAAACAAACAAAAGAACATTCAGGATGTTTAATGAGGTGTTTTCAAAGATCTGTGAATCTGTGGAGTCACTTGGGAATTAGCTAGAACACCCCGAGATGAGAGGCAGCAGACAATGTTTCTCTTGGACATCCAATGTGGCCCGGTTTGTATCTTCAGCATCTAGCCTGAATCCTGGCCCAGAGCAAATGTCCCACAGTGAGTATGTGGACAACTGTCTCATATGGTGGAAGCAGTTTTTCTGCACAGTAGAGATTATGGAATAAAAGGTCTGGCGTTTTTTTCCCTTATATAATGGGAGTTAAATCCAAGCATTGACCTATTATTGTTCTATAGTAAGCAGGGAAAACAATCCAGAGGGGAAAAACAGGAGAGGGCCAGGTGGAAATTCATAGTAGGGGCATTTGATGTAGATGGTTAATGTGTGATGTAAGTGTCTAAGCACGTGTGATGTAAGTGTGAAAAGCATGTCTGCCCCATTAATTGGCTCACCAACCCTTCTGATTACAGGTGTCATTTAAGAACTAGCGGTGGATCTAGGCTGGGGGAGGTGGCTCAGTGCGCAAGCCTGGGGACCAGTGTTCAAATCTCCAGAACCCAGGTGTCATGGTTAGGGTTTTATTGCTGTGAAGAGACACCATGACCATGGCAACTCTTATAAAGGAAAGCATTTACATGGGGCTCAGAATTTACAGGTTCCGAGGTTTCATCCATTATCATCATGGCGGGAAGCAGACAGTGCTGGAGAAGTAGCCGAGAGTTCTACATCTTGATCTGCAGGCAGCAGAAGGGACCATGAACCAGTAAGTCTGGCCTGAGTTTCTGAGACCTCAAAGCCCACCCCTTAGTGACACACCTCCCCCCAAAAAGCCACACCTCTTAATAATGCCATTCCCTATGGGCCTGTGGGAGCCATTTTTATTCAAATTGCCACTCCATGTGAACCTGGTAACCTCACAGTGGTCCCAGTGCTTGGGCAAGATGTGAGGCAGAGACAGAAGCCCTAGATGCTTTCATGCTGGCTAGTGTACAACAAAAGATAGTCCCGACTCCAGCAAGGTGGAAGGAAAGGTCCAATACCTGAGGTTACCTCTACACATGCATCATGGTACCTTCACAGCTATAATCCCACGAACTCATCCATGCTTGCATGTGCACATGAAATACCTGTGGATCAACAGTCCTGACACCTCCACTGGAAGACATAATGAAAAACGTTTTCAATTTTATAGATAAGTGTAATAATTTTCAATGCAAAATATTAGCACAATTAAGTGCAGTAAGAAAATCCTGGAAGGGATGTAGAGGTGTGGGTAGATGACTGAAGGGCTCGTGTAACTATGAAGTTACCAGGTTGTGAGGGCCGAGTGGCTACAGAAGGGTTGGTGGTTGGGTTGGCAGTGGTGACATGGGGAAGTTAAACCAGTATCCAAGGATGTATGAGAACACTGGGCTTGAGAGGGCTGGAGAGACGGCTCAGCGGTTAAGAGCACTGACTGCTCTTCCAGAGGACTCAGGTTCAAATCCTGGCACCCACATGGCAGCTCACAACTGCCTGTAACTCCAAGATCTGACACTTTCACATAGACATACATGCAGGTAAAATGCCAATGCACATTAAAAAAAAAATAAAAAGACAAATAAATGATTAACTGAAGAATGGAAATGTAGACTGACTTCAAACACTCACCTCAAACGATCTTCAAACCCTGTGTGATGAGAAAAATATGACTCTAATACATTTCTCCTCCAACTCAGAAAACTGCAGATAAGGTAGTACTTGTCTATAATCCTAGCACTTGGAAGGCAGAGGCAGAAAGATGACCAGTTGAAAAACACAGCGAGTTCTAGAATTGCCAAGGGCGACACAGCAACACCCTATCTCAAGAAACTGAAACTAAAAAGCACAAACATCCTAGAAATGTTTTCTGGTTTCTGTTCTTTACTAATGACAACTTAAAGCCATTCCTACCTATTTCCTATTGGCCTATTTTATTTTATTTGGGACAAGGTCTCACTGTGTAGCCTTGGCTAGCCTGGAACTCACTTTGTATACTGGGCTGGCCTTGAACTCACAGAGATCTTGCCTTTTGCTGAAGAAAGAGGTTTCAATCATAGTTAAGAGCTACACGGATCATGGAAATTCTGAAGCCTGCTTTTTTTAGAACACATTCTACAAGGCAGAAAACTGGTATTTGGTGTCTCCATCTTACAGAATATTGGCAAACAAATAATTTTTTGAGCTTTGTTGATATTTTAAAGAGAACTAGTCTAAGTGGGGCAGTTAAGTTAACCCACAGTGACTAGTAACTGCCGGGGAGATGGCCCACCTTGGACATTGCTCACAGTAATAGTCAATGACCATCAGACTCCCTTTTCTGAAAACATGGGAGTGGGTAACGGGAATCACTGGGCAAGGCCAGTGGACCAGAGGTTGGTATGCTTCTAAATCAGAAACAATACTGTTTAAGAGTAAAGCCCGAACCAAAAAATACAAATAATAATAATTTAAAAAGCCAGGTATGGTGCACGCTCTTAATCCCAGCACTAGGGAGGCAGAGGCAGGAGGATTTCTGTGATTTTGAGGCTAGACATGAGCTTGTTGGCCAGCTAATCTAACAGAATCCAATGAGTCCCAAATTTAAGGAGATACATTGTTTCAAAAAATAAAGCAGAAAGCAGCTAAGGAAGAAAGCTGGTATCACCTGCTAACCTCTACCTGAACACGTTCAAACAAACATATACCACAGGGAAGCACGCACAAGGAATCCCGAGATTTTTCTTTTTCCCTTCCATCAGAGATACTGAGTTGTACACATTCCCAATACTGCCTCACCCGACTTAAAGCAGGCTTCACTCCAGCCTAAATGTGTTTTAGTTCAGTTTCATTATGCTTTTGTCACCCCCTTGCTGAGTTGCATTGCTTAAAAGGGGTGCTGATTTTTGGTCTGTGTGATGATGGTGTTTGCACCTTTAGCAGGTGATTTGGAAACGATGCTTCACTCTCTGCATTCATTGTTAGGATGACTTGCACAGATCACATTTTACGGTCTCAGTCCAGTGACCTGGGAGCCCTGAAAGAAGGCTTGACTTAGGAATTTAAATTTAGGCAAGTTTAATGAAAATTACAAAACTCAAAATTATTTACGAAGTTTATGTGAGAGCTTTGAAAGTCATCCTCAATATACGAGACTCAGTTTTTAATCTGTGTTCTTTTTACTTTCAAATTTTCATTTATTTGTTTGTTCATTCATTTAAAGACAGAATCTCACTATACAGTGAACTCTCTATGTAGGTCAGGCCGCCTCAAACTCACAGAGATCAACCCCTCAAGTGCTGGGATCAAAGGGGTGCATCACCACACCCAAGCTGTGTTTTTCTTTCATGTTTAAATTATTAATATTATTTTTTAAATTTTTTTATTACTTACAGTTTATTCACTTTATCAATATTCTTTTATTTGTTTGGGTGTTTTGCCTGCATGTATGTCTCTGCACCACACGTGTGACCGGTGCCCACTGATGCCATAAGAAGATGTCAGAGTCCCAAGAACTGGAGTTACAGATGGCTGTGCGCCATCAAGTGGGTGCTGGGAACTGAACCTGGGCTCCCTGGAAGAGCAGCAAGTGCTCTTAATTGCATCTCCCCAGACCCTGGCTTGTATTATTTTTAATTTATATAAATACTTTTAAAAATGTTTTAACAAGTCAAATTGGGTCCTTGAATGAAACTTTATTTTGTGGTGCAAGGGTGACACCCCAGGCGTCCTGACTGTTGGGCTCTCTCCTCCACCCCCAGCCTTAAGGCCCCATTTAAACTTTAGTTCCCCTCTGTCTGTCTACCCATCCATTGATCCATCTATCTGTCTTTGTGTGTATGGAGACTTACACATGTGGACATATAGACTCCATGTCATGCATGCAGAAGTCAGAGGGCGACTTAACAGGAGTCGGATCCCTTCCCCCACCCCGTGGGTTCTGGAAATCAAACTCAGATCGTCAGGCGTGGCAGCTGCGGGCTTTGACTTACTGAGCATCTCACCAGCCCTTACGACCCATTCTTTTTCTTTTTTTCTTTTCTTTTTTTTTTTTACATTATCTGACTGTTTCACTCTGATTCATCACAGCAAGTTCCTGGGCACTTATATAGTCAACTTGTGGTTCATCCTGAATTCACTTTACCAGAGCTTTTTAATTAATTATTGTTTAAATGTGATTTCAGTGCTAACCAGTTTGCAGTTAATATTCACCATCCGTCAGTCATTATCAGACATTCCTTGAGATCATGAGCTGAAGAGCTGCTCTTTAGTAAGAGCCACTGAGTCAACCTAACGTCACCCCACAGCATCCGAAAGGAGAACTGGGTCACACGCAGCCATGTGGTGAGGAAATGCCCTTTGGGAAATACTTGACAGGTGACCGCACAGCCTGGTTTAGGCTCTGGCTCACTGGTCTGTCAGCTGTTCCAAGCACTAAGAATTCCCTCATAGTGTGCTGGTCTGTTCCCAACGCACCCTCCCAGCTCCCTTCTAACCCTAGGCTCTCATGGAGCTCAGAAGAAATCTCGGTGATGCTTGCTTGCACCTTGTTTTCATCCTGGAGAATTGTTCCGGCATCCTGAAGTCTGTTTTTTCCTGCTCAGCTCATGCTGTACAGGACCACAAAAGAGGGGAGTAAGACCCTCAGCATCTTTGACCTAATACAACTAAGACACTCATCCGTCTGTCTGTGTGTCTGCCTATCTGTCTATCTATCCATCTATCTCTGTCTATCTACCTACCTACATATCCATCAATCCATCTATCACCAATCATCCATCTATCTATCTATCTATCTATCTATCTATCTATCTATCTATCATCTATCTATCATACATCATGTATCTAAACAATTTATCTCACACTAAGGCTTATGTAGAAACTGGAGATTGGGATTATTACAAGGCTTTGTTAATCTTTATTGAGTTTCTCCTATACCAAAGGCAGATAAAATATTGGGGCCAGGAAGACAGTTCAGTAGATAAAGGTGGGTACCACCTAACCTGGTGACGTGAGTTTGATTCTTGGAGCCCACATGGTAGACATAATTCCTGCAAGCTGTCTTCTGACTTCATGTGTGTTTCTGGTGTAAGTTACTTGGGCTCTGTGTTTTGAAAGCAGTTTGATAAAGTCCTTTATTAAGCAGCTCCTGAGGGGCTTCCCTGGCTAAAGAATGGTGAATCTTCTGTTTCACAGAGCCCACAGCAGGAGTATGAACTTACATTTGGTGACCTCCCTATAGAATTTATTTCAAGTAGTTTTGTCAGACACAACTAGATTGTTGGGCTTGTCTCAAATTTTGCTTTTGGACCACTTTTTGGCCTTGCCTTCAGACTTGTTTCTTAGATCTTTGTCTTTCTTGGTTGATTTTTTTTTTTGAGGGTTTCTCTGTGTATTCCAAGCTGTTCTGGAACTTGTTCTGTAGACCAGGCTGGCCTCGAACTCCGAGATCTGCCTGCCTCTGCCTCCTGAGTGCTGGGATTAAAGGTGTGCAGTGCTACCACAAAGCACAGTGATGCTCAGAGAGGCAACAACACCTGCAGCCCTGCTAAGACATCGGACGAAAAAACACAGCTCCTGTTTTTTGAGACAGGGGTCTCCTTATATAACTCAGGCTGGTCTTGAACTTGTGATCTTCCTTCTGCCTCCTGAGTGCTGATATGACAAGCGTCACCACCACACTTTGCCTTATTTGGTTTCACAGCAGGTATGATTAAACCAATGTTGTATTCAGGGAATTAACTTCTTAAATATGGGACCAAATTTCATGTTTATCTGATACATTTTCACATTTAGTCTATTTTGATGTATTTCAAATTGTTTTCAAATTTTAGCTCTGCCTGGCACATTACATGTTTTGTTCTTGTGCTTTTATTGGGCAAAATGTTTGTTTAATAGCTACAGTCACTTTTGAAGACTGCTATTTCTGCAGAATAATTGCTTTCATGTTCTTTTAGGGCCACATAGGTTTTGAGAGTTTGATGTAAGCCATGACCTTTCTCTGTGGCGGAGCTGTAATGCAAACATCCAAGGGATTTTGCACACAATCTCGTTAGCAATGCATCAATAGATCTAAAACACAATGGAACCCCAGATTAAGAAGCCATTGATAAAGGCTCTGTAACATGTCATTGCAAACTTTGCTCAAAGGGTTGTGGGGATATTAATCATGGCTCCCTCTTCCATGTAACTCCTGAAAACTTGGAAAGGAGAAAGCACCTTTTGCATTATAGAATTTATCTTTGGAGAAATAACTAGTCTCGTGTCCCCTACCAGCGCAAATATAATATTTTAAATGTGTTAATACAGTAAGATTAGCCATCAGTGATGGTTACGATATAAAATGGCTTCAAAGGCCACGTGTTGAAGGTGCCAAGCCATCAGTGGAACGGAGAGGTGACTGCATAATGAGGATGCTCATTTTATCTACGGATTCACTCACCATATGGTGAGTCCAAAGCCTAGCAGTTCTCAGCCTTCCGGTTGCTGCAGCCCTTTAATAGAGTTCCTCATGTTGTGGTGACCCCCAACCGTGAAATTATTTTTGTTGCTACTTCATAACTGTGATTTTGCTACTGTTATAAATCATAATGTAAATATCTGATATGCAATCCCCATGAAAGGGTTGTTGGGCCCCCACAGGGTCGTGACACACAGGTTGATAAACACTGCTATAGCCAAATGGGCTATTTTGGAGGTGGGGCCTGGTAGGAGGAAGAGAGGTGAACAGCTTTCCTGCACTGCCCTCTTCCTCCACAGCACCCCAGCCTTGCTGTGAGCCAGAAGGCAACGAAGCCAGCCTGCCATGTAACAGTGAACCAAGACGCCTGGCCTCTGTGTGCTTGTCATGGCAATGGGGGAGCTGGCTGACACACACCACCTTATTCATTTTAGTGCATACTTCTGTACTGTGCATTAAGTATGCCCACAGTCTGTGTGGCCAAGCCTCAGAATTCTTTCTGAAAAAGTAAAACTCTGTACCTATGACGTGATAACTCTCCATGTACATCCCTTTAGCAGCGGCTGCTTTGTTTTTTGTTTTGCTTTGGTTTTTTTATCTAATTGAATTTCATGGAAATGGAAGTTTACAGCCTCAGTGTTCTGTGATTGGTTTATTATTCCAAGATTCATCTATGCTACAGTATGTCAGAATCTCCCTTAAGGTTGAACAATATTCCATCACATGGGTGCTTTACTCTTTGCTTAACTGTTCACCTCCTACTGGATATTGAATTTACTTCCTCACTTGGCTATTGTGAACTGTGCTGCTGTAGGCAAGAGTATGGAGAATGTGAACTTACTTTAAATCTCTTGCAGGAAATTTGACAGTGTTAATAAAATCACTACAGATTAGTGACTGGTGAAAAAAAGGGGGTTATAAAAGCAAAGCTAGCTTTAAGTAGATATTTACAAGTAGAAAAAATTAAAACTCATCTATTAAATCAGAGTACAGAGGGATTTAGAATTAGATCAGAATATCAGTAACGTGGAAAGACCGGCACTCAAGATTTCCAGAAAAGATACATTTTCTAGCTTTGCCATCAAATTGGTAGAATAGTGCTGTCGTCCTGGTTGCACAGGAACTAAAAAGAACACTCTAATTTAGAACCTTGGTGTGCCCAGATTTTGGTCTTTAATCCTCATAAACATTAAAAGTACCTAACATCATGTTCTATGGTAGAGAGAAAAGTAGGCTTGAAGCAACTTAATGTTTTTAGAAAGCAAGAATGTTGTTTAAATGTCAGGGTAATGTGACAAGGCAAAGAAGCAAATTTAAAGGCAGGCTTGGTCAAATTATAGCATTTGAACATTGTATATCTCTATTTATCTATCTTTCACTTTCTGTATAATTCTGGGTAGCTGAAATCAGTTACATCTATGGCAATCCATGAGTCTGTTAGAGTCCACACAAAAATTAAAAACCACACGTAGACAACTCTACCGCAATTGTGATGCTAACTACAGATTAGTCCAATAGAATATTCATAATTTTCAGCATATTTTAATAAGCAAGGGACTACTGGCCTTCACAGTGTCTGTTTCTTGTAGTAAATAAACAACAGTTACAGATTCATTGAGTCCAAGGCATCTATCTGCTTGTTTGTTTTTACATTTTAACATTTATGACACCGAGGTACAACTGGCTTGGTGGTTTGTTTTTTGAGACAAGGCCTAGGGTGCCCAGGCTTGTCTTCAACTCTCAGATTCAAACATCCTTCCTTATACTCCCAAGGAGATAAGACCACAACTGTAAAGCGACTGTGCCCAGCCGGAGGGCTTTTTCACTGCAGTTGGTGGAGAGACTGTTCATCCTTGGGAGCAGCTGTCTGTAATCTTTTCACTTAAGATGAGGGACGTGAACTGTTGGTATTTTCCAAGTTGTGTTTAACCACTATTTGAAATGCTAAGGGAAACGGGGTAGTGCATGTATGGGCAGGCAAGAGAACAGAACGGTGGGTATGTAGGTGCTATTAACGAAGCAAATCATTATCTTCCAAGGAATGTCAATGGATTTCCATAGTTTCTTTCAGTGAAGCAATCAAGTGCGTTTATGGGATCTGAGGAGATAGTTAAGGCTACCTTAGAGCTTGTTACTGAGATACATGTGAAAGAATTCTTCAGCAACACAGCTGAAGGCAGCAAAATGACCAAATCTATCACCACAGATAAAACCCCTCAGAATGGTAAGAAGCTAGTGTAGCTGATTCTTAAGTCATGAAATCTGTCACAGCTTAAGCAGATTTTTCTTTTTTCTTTTTTCTTAGAGGTACACAAAATACTGAAGCAGATAATCTCCAACAGGATCTTATGCTGGATGAGCTATGACTTGTGATTTTCTGCATCTGATTAAGAAGGGAAAGTCACAGTCATATTGAGATGAAAAAAGTAAGAAGTCTCCTGGGGACAATGGAATGATGATGGCTTGGCCAAATGCTCTAAGGAGGGAGGCTGGTAGTATTATCTCTGTCTTTCATCACCATGGAGATGAAACTTTTAACTGCCTGTTGCTTCTAGGGCCTCATGCTGCTTATATAAGTTCCCAAAGTGCTAGAACACTAGACAATATTTACCAGGAACGTGATACTGCTTTTATGTAATGCTGAACAAGCAAACCCAAAAGAACTCATTGTTTTAGGAAAAGAGATCAGCTCCCAAGAAAGTAAAATCTATGTAACGATGTGGGCATAACAGCCCACCTGACCTCACCAAAGGAGGTACACAGGTGGGAAATAAACACGAGAAGGCATTAAATATAGTGCTAGAGAGCTGCACGTTAAAACAACAAAAATCAGGACACGCTTATCAGAATGACCACAGCTCAAAATACTGATAGCACCAAGTGTTGATGAGCCCGTGGAGCAACTGGAACTCCAGTCACTGACACAGGGGAGAGACTGGACAGTATGTTCTTGCCTTTTGGCTTGAAGAGTTTTTGCCTCCAGAGCACTTGTACTCCCAGTACTGCCAGAGACAGGTGGACAGCCAGCCTAGCCTACTTAGTGAGTTCCAGGTGATCAAAAACAGAAGGATGACTGTACCTGTCTATCACCTGGGGGTGATGGCTGTCCTCCTCATGCACATGGACCCACATGCATGCACACATGTATACATGGACACACATACACAAGACAGTTTGGCGATTCCTCACAAAATTAAACACATTCTTCCCATTAAATTTAGTGATTGCATTCTTTAGTATATATCCAAGTGAGTTTAAATTTACACTAAAAACTCTGTACATTAATGTTTTTAGCACGTTTGCTCACAATTGTAAAAACTCTGGGAGCATGGGGCTGGAGAGATGGCTAAACTCTTAAGGGCACTGGCTGCTCTTTAGGGCACAGGGGCTCCGTTTCCAGCACCTTCATGGTGGCTCACAACCGCCTGTAACTCCAGTCCCAGGGAATCCAATGCCCTTTTCTGGCCTCCACATGGTGCACAGATAAACATGCAGGGGAGAAAAAACCACCTATACACATAATTTTCAAAACTTTAAAAAATTAAAAACAAAAACTGCAACACATCCCGACAATGGAATCAGGTGCAGTACAAACAAACAGAGAGAACTATCACGTTACAAGCAAACATTATGAGAGGAAAGAAATCAAATGGAAAAAAAAAAGACTTTGTATTGAATTATTCCAGCTTTATGACAAGCCAGGAAAGCAAAACTATGAGAAGAAACAACAACAGCCCCCAAAAACCCAGACCATTAAATGAGGAGTAGTGGATAGGAAAACAGAGAAGACTGGGGGAGGGGGGAGGCGGGTGAAAAGAGTCTAATGCTTTCATGGTCACGTGTACAAACCTAGATGATATAATAGCAGGGGGCTATGGACTTCGGATGAACTTGACTTGACAAAAGTCAGGTGTGATGAGCGCGGCCCTCAGGTGTCCAGCTGCCAGGGCTGGGCGTTTGTGGGCGTGGGAGGGTACACTGTAACCTCTGCTCGGTCCTTTGTGAGTCCAGAGTTACTCCAGGAAAGGAAAAGGGTCTGCGGCTGGGAAGAGCCAAGTCTGCTGCAGGCAGGAGAGGCCTGAGTCACCATCAAAGATGCAAGCACAGCTCAGACTCTGCTGACCACCCTGCCCCAAGAGAGCCTCTTGCTTCACCTTCTGGAGTGGCTGTGACTAGAGGGGCCTGGCTTCGTTTTGGTTTATTGTGTTGTGGCATTAGATACTGGCCTATGGGGCCAGGCCTCACTGCACTCTGTTTTTTTTTTTGTTTTGTTTTTAACTTTTGATACTGGTAAAATTACTAAAATTCTGAGAAAGTAAAGAAATTAGTATTATTAAAAGCTTTAGAAATGAAGAATAAATATAGAGAGATTATTCTGTCATGAGCTGAGCTCATGCTGTTGTTATTTTTAGGTAGGAAGCTGAAGTTTTATTATCCCTGCTGTTTAAGGTGTTTGAAATATCCTAAACAGTCCTTCATTTTAAATTTACAATTCAGGGCCTGGAGAGACGGCCCAGTGTTAAAAGAGCATACTGCTTTTGCAAAGGACCTGTGCTTAGTCCCAGAACCCATATAAGAACGTTCATAACTGCCTGTTCATAACTCCAGCTCCAAGGGTGATATGCCTCTGGCAATAACAGTTACCCGCACTCACGTACACACACACACACACACACACACACACACTTAACCGTAATAGAAAGAAATCTTTAAACTTATAATTAACTGCTGTCATTGAAGGGATTTTAATTAAGTTTAAAATCAGCATTAAAGTGCTCACAGAGACTGATCTAAGTTTTATTAGCTCCCTAAACTTGTTACATGATAGGGCGCTCCTCCCATGCTCAAAGGCCAGCACATCAAGAAACTTGCCCCCAGTAGAAACGAACACTTGTAAAGACATACGTATTTCTAGAACAACACAATCCACTGAGAACTTTATAAAGGATATGACTAAAATATGAGCAAGAGTTTATCTTGATGTTGCTAACTGTAGCAAAAATGGAAACTACCTAAATGTTCAACCCCCTTGCAAATATCCCACCCTTGACGACTGTGGGTGTGAGGGTGGGTAGGTCAGGCTTTCTGCACCTGAGACTGTTAGTTCAGCCAGGTTTGCTGGCTAGCAAGTGCCAGGGATCCTTCCATCTCTGCCTCCCTAGCACTGGGCTTATAGGCACACACCACTATTCCCAACTTTTACATGGGTCCCAGGGATCCAAACTCAGGCACTCATGCGTGTACAACAAGCACTTTACCAACTGAGCCATCTCTCTAGCCCCGGACTCCCTCGTGTGGGAAGCTTTGAGGCATTTGTAACCCTCGGTTGCAGCAGGACTGCAAAATGGCAGGACCCCTTCTCAGGGAAACCTGGGAGTGCCTGTCTAAAACCTCAGCAGTAGTTTGGCTCAGCAGTCTCACTTCTAGGAATTTATCTTAGCAATACACCTGCCCTGGAGAGAAATGACATATGCAAGTTTATTCTTTGCCCCTCAGTTTGTAAAAGCAGAAGATTAGAAAAGCCTCGTGGAGGACACTGGCTAGACAAAAAAACTAGGGGCTGGCCACACACACACACAGCTGTAAGTCTTGTGGTTTTGGGCGAGAAATGGGGGGAAGGGAAGGGAAGGCGCCCACAGCACTGGCAATGCAGAAGCTCCAGAAACGCCCGCAGGTTTTTAGAATGTAAGGTGCTGAGCAGGGAAAATGGCAGCTTCCTTTTTGTCTGAGAAAGTGAGGAAATAAAGAGTGTATATTTGCATTTGCTTTTATTTGCATAAGAAAATGCTGGAAAGATACACAAGAAACTAATAAAAGAGGTTAGTTCCGAGGACAGGGAAGGAGCCCCAGGCTTTGCAATGTTTACCTTTCATGCTGTTTTAATTTTGAAACTGACAGAAGCTTTTCCTATTCAGAAAGTAGAATTAAAAAGAAGATAATGGTTAAGGAAATACTCATGCATCTGTATCAAGAATACTGTGTAGTGTCAAAAATGGAGGTGGTTGTGTTTAAATCTATAGAGATACATTAAAACAGGCAAGAAAAGTACATTCTGATTTGAAAAATTCTCTTTTTGTTTTGTTTGTTTGTTTTTCAAGACAGAGTTTCTCTGTGTAGCCTTGGCTGTCCTGGACTCATTTTGTAGACCAGGCTGGCCTCAAACTCACAGAGATCTGCCTGCCTCTACCTCCCAGAGTGCTGGGATTTGCAGGCGTGGGCCCTCACACCTGGCTTTCTTTTTATTTCTTTAGTAGAGTTTCTTAAAAGTATACTAGTTCAGTAAAATACCCTTTTGAGAGTCTATCTGTTGACATCCTAACTCCTGGGATCTCAAAACATGACTACAATCAGAGACAGGGTCTCTAAAGAGACTACTGCATTAAAATGAGGTCAGTACATGGACCCTGACTCCATATGACAAATGCTTTTAAGGAGGGGAGCTTACAGACAAGCACATAGAGGGAAGACCGCATGAAGATGCAGGGAAAAGAGGGCCACAGTCAAGCAGAGGAACCACACCTCTGAAGAAGGCAACCATGCCGTGCCTTCCTTTTGGATCTGAAGCCTCTAGAACCGAGGTAAGAGAAATTGCTGCTGTTGAAGCCACTCTGTCTGCAGCACCATTATCTGAGCCCTGGAGAAATGGTGCACTACCTATACACACTCTCAAAACACCCAGGAGCTTGGGCCCATCGAAGATGTATGGAAATGCTCCCTTCACACCTTCAGCTAGCTATTATAACCAAGGGAGTCAAAATAGGGCACCCGTCTTCATTTGCATCTATTTAATCTTCATTATGTTAAAAGCTCATATCACTGTGCTGGATCTGAACATCACTGTGCTGCCATTAATCAGTGAGTCAAACGATTCTTCTGAGTCAAATAAAGCTGTGTTGGAAAGCGGCCAGTGAGGTATGTGTTCTAGCGGCTCCCCCAAAAGGAGCAAAAGAGTCCTTCACGGTCAATGCTGTATCCTTTCCGGGGGACCCTAGACCGGAAAGGCTCCCCATCCGTCTCCCAAGCCTGACTCTCATTGCTTTGGCTTTCCAGCTTGTTCTCTCCACGACCATGTTTTAGGATTGTCTTAAAAACAATCTCATCTTCAGAATGGACAGCAGACGGAGCACCGAAGCTGACAATGCAAGTTCCCTGTGCAGACCAACAAAGGCAGACCACACCAACGGGCAGCCTCCAAGCTCAGGGGTCAGCCTCTGCAGCGTTTGCCAAGGTCTGTTTTATCTTTGCATCTGTACCATCTTTAAGCTGGAACAGGGCATCACAGGGCAGAACGTGATGGCTATTTAATTGGGTCACTAAGAACGCCCTGAAATGTCAAGAGGCAAGGAACTGCAGAGAGAAAAGACAGTGACCTGGGAGGCTGGCAGACCATTCGCCGTACCCTGCAGGTAGGACAGCAGCCGCCAGCAGCCATCCCAGAAGGCACCGCTTCGCTCGCAGCCTCATCATCTCCTAGGATCTCTGCTATGACATCCTTTCGGCTCGTGGAAAGCTCCCTTCAGCTTGATTTCCCCACTTCCTGTCCCCTGTCAACAGTCTTGGGGACTGAAACGTTCCGCGAGAGGCAGTTCCACAGTTCAGAGAACTTGAATTCTGCCAGGTTGTCGGAGGCTGCTACACCGCACAAGCTGCAGGAGCCTTTCGTGGGGGCAAAAGCTGTAGCTGTTGTTGTAGCGCACGTGTCATATTATTACTCACTCTTACTGGCTCACTCTCTAGAACAGGTTTTACCTGTAGGAAGGCTTTTGGTTTCCACTTCGAATTATTTCAAATATTTTGTCAGGCTCAGTCTACTCTCTCTTCCTTTTCTTGTAGAACTAAGCTCACCTAGATGCAGCAGTGTGCTTTTCCTGTATTTCTTTTCATCCACCAGAAATACAAATATATGAAGGATTTAAAAGTGTGCACCCATGGAGTTTCTCAATGCTTTCTATGGACCACCCTCAGGTCAGTTGCCTGCATCATGAATCCATCCAATGATACCAAGTTAAATGGATGCTCTGTCTTCCTTCCCTTGCTAATTAAAGGCTGACAAGCCTTACCAGTGTGGAACTCCAGAATTCAGTCAGCCTCTTGTTAATTGAAACTCCCTCTCCCCAAAAAGGGGCCATACCTCTGTTAAAAAGTCTTATTGACTAACTGAATGATTAAAATAATTCAATAATGGTGGACAGAAGGGATCACAGTATAGTTATCTTGAGCTATTTTCAGCCTGCTAAAATAGCCATTTGTTGTCTACTTTTGGGTCTGACCTAGTGTGTCTCTGACTATGGGGTAAATACTTTGGGAATGTAGAAACTGAGCCGTAGCTTTGACCAGCTTGGAGCTCAAGCATGTCTTCAGATGGTCCCTCGAGGCCTATATCAGATGTTTCTGCTTTGTGCTAACCCCTCTCCCCATTTCCACAGATGTATTTAAAAAGTTCCTTGATTTGTAACTTTCTTTGTTCCGTTACTATAACCGTTATCAGTTTAGAACATGGGTTTCAGGGTGACCTAAATTTGTGTTCCTGGCTAGGGATGCCCATATTTGGCTGTAGAAGAAACAGTCTATGGAGGAGAGAGCCCGTGTGTGCATGTGTCTGTACGTTAGTGTGCACATATGGGCTGGGAAGAAGTCTTTCTGTGTCTCTGCCTCCAATCTCTACTCCGGCTTACACTGCCTTTGAACTTGACACCCCCAAATTTTCCAACCCCTCTTCAGCTGGTCTTATTTTCCCATCTGGAAGTAAGTGCCTCGTGTTGATCTCACTGTATCCATCTCACCTAAGTAAACAAGCATCCTCCCCTCCAAGCCAGAAAGGGCCACCCCACCAGCCTTCCTGTGTCATCATGAATGTTGGGTGAGAGAGACAGACTGCAAAGCTGGAGATTTCAATCCCAGCACCAGCTCCTCATACGACTGGCTGTTGCATCCCTGGAAAAGCAACTGAAATCCTTCTACCTCACCCTGTAGTTTCCTAACTGTAAGAAATATCATAAATCCATTTTGTCCTCATCATTTTTTTTAACATCAAAGGACATCTATCAAATGGCTTCCTGGTGACAGCAGCTTGCAGGGTAGAGAGTAAGGGGTCCTGTTCTTCAAGGACCTCACACAGGACACTGAGCCTCATGTGATTATTCACAGAGTGCTGCTGCTCTGTGCGAAGAATCAGAGGAAGACACAGGAGGAAGCTTGATGGGGGAAAAGCTAAATTTTTTAAATATCTTCTAAAACTTAACCTTTATCCGAACGGTATAGCTAAGACACTTCTTTTGGTGTAAAAAAATGTCATTTGTTTTATGAAAGCAGGGCGCAGGTGCTATTTTGTAAAATTATCCTTTTTACCAAAATAAAAAGTTTTGCTCTTTTAAAACATTTTTTTTTCTAAAAGGTTTTACTAGTAGGGGCTGGAGAGAGAGAGTTCAGTCAGTGAGATGCTTGCCATGCAAATCTGAGAAACTGAGTTTGGACTCCCAGACTGAGGGTGAAAACCCAGGCAGCTGGTGTGTGCTGAAAATCCCAGTCCTGGTGAGAGAGAAAGAGGTGGATGTTGGGAGCTTTCTGGCCAACTGTCTTTTAAACAATGAGTCCCAGGTTCAGGGAGAGACTGTGTCTTAAAAAACAGAGTGGAGAGAGCTCTTGAGGAAGACATCGACATTGACCTCAGTAAAGATTGTTCCTCCACAGATTCTGTCTCAGTTCCTGTCCTGACGTCCTTCATGGATGAACTGTGTGTGAAAGTGTGAGTGAAATAAACCCTTTACTCCCCAGTTTGCTTTAAGTCATGATGTTGTTTTGTCCCAGCAATAGAAGACCTAACTAAGACAGCCTCTGCTTCCACGTGCACATGTGTTTGTATGCATACACACAGCACCCAGACCGCACAGAGCACAACTCATAGTGATTATGCAAGGGCTTTCTGATGAGTTAATTCAAGACTACACTTGAAGACAGTACTGGGGTATTTCTATCTTTCAGAAGAGGTTTGAATGTCCCTTCTAGAGGCCAGCTTCCTTTTGTGACTCTCCAGGAAGTAGTTTTAGAATATTCTGAGCTCACCAGCTCAGAATGTCTCTAGACAAGGTCATCTGCCCTGCATGCTAGTGTCTATATATATGCTTTGGGTTAGTCACTCACTCCCTCTGTACCTCAGTTTCTTTGTCTGTAGAATGGGTTTGGGTTTTCTCTTAGTGGGAAACCTAAGCGTGACATGAATGCTTGAGTGGTCCTGTGCATCTCCACGCTGTTTCTCAGGTTCTGCTTGTATACAGCTTCAGAGGCTGTCACTGTGCCCCAGTGAACCCAGTGAAATCCATCAGAAAGCCAACTGGGACAAACAAAAGCTGTGTCTGCAGTGATGGAGAGCCTGGGCAGCCACCCTCACAGGCGCAGGCTCACAGTGGAACAAGCATTCTTCCAGCCATGTCTTAGTCATAGGAACTGATTACAAGAATACTCAGCTCACCACATAGTGAGTTCCAGGCTACCCTGGGCCACATGCATAGTGAGAATTGGCCTCAAAACAACAAAAACCACCTTACGAGTATTGGATGCGAGTGCTCCAGAGGTAGAACCAAAGGAGGTTCTTTATTATAACCAAAGGAGGTTCCAGACACAAAGGAGGTATTTATTTAGAGAAATCGGGTGACAAAATTTGAGTAGCTGAGGAGTAGACTGGAGATCTCAGAATGCCCAGAGCAGACCCAACCCAAGTCTCAGAACCAGGGAAGCCAAAGGCTAACTCACAGCTCAACCCTCCAAAGCCTGAGAATCCAGTGAAAAGGGTAATGTCATGAATCCTGAGTCCAAAAGGCTAGCAAACCTGGGATCCCGATTTACAAGGTGAGAGATCATCCCAGCCCAGGGCAGGGGAGGGTTTGTGGAGAGTGGATCCCGGTTTGCCTTCAGTATTTGTTCTCCATCCCTTGTGAGATGGAGCCTGCTCCCTCTGAGGGCTAGCCATCTTTACGTAGCCCGCCCAGACACATTCAGTCACCCCCTCTGGAAACATTCTCCCAGACTTCTTGGTTCTTTATTCAGGTTTCTAGATGACCCCAATCTAGTGAGCTCAATGTCTGAAGCTAACCATCGCAGAAAGAACTAGCTGGCACATTCAAGGGCCTCTCTCATCACTAATCCTGTCTGTTTTACCCCAGTCTCACATGTAGTAACAGCACCCACATTTCATGGACCAAGAAGTGGAGACTTAAAAACGAAGAACTTTCTCAAGGTCATTCCAACTAGGAATAAGAGGTAAGGAGAATTTAAACCAACTCTAGCCCCAGAATTGTACATGAACAAACACCAAAACAAACAAACATACAACCCCCACCACCAACATGACCAGGAGCTCCCTAGATTAATTATGTCTAGAATTCAAATGGTTCATTGAGCCACTTGACAATTAGGATCTATTATGGGATAAATTGTGTGTCCTTCTAACCCCTGTGAATGCTATGTTGAAGTTCTAATTTCCAGCACTTCAGAATGTGATCTGACTTAGAAACAGGGCCTCTGAAGATATAATTCATAATTCATTAGTATGATGTCATATTGGGGTACCAGGGACCCCAATTTGGCATGACAAGTGTTTATATACCATGGGCATTTATGCTTCGTATGGTGTCTCATATGTGAAATTTTATCACTAAGCAGGCTGAAGAAGGACTGCCACAGGTTCAAGGCCAGCCTATACTACATAGTGGTTTTCAGGCTAGCCTGGGCTACAAAGTGAGACCTTATCTCACAGAGAAAAAAAAAAGACTAAAGATGGCGTTTTAGTCACTTGTCTCATTGTTATGAGAAAATGCATCTGACAAAAACAGCTTAAGTAAGAAAGAGTTTATTTTTGGCTCACAGTTCGGGGGTTCGGTCTACCAGGGCAGGGATTTGGCAGCCCTGGCTTGAGGCAGCTCATCACACAGTCAAGAAGTAAAAAGAAATGACTACTGACGCACAGTCTAAGATCCCGGCCTATGACACGAAGCCCCTCATACTGAGGATTAGTCCTTACATCTCAATTCATCTAGTCTAGGTAATCTCTCCCAGACATGCCTAGATGATTGTCACCTAGGTGAACCTGTATCCTGTCAAGCTGACAACTGAGCATCCTTCATGGCCATGTAAAGACACAAATGCTTTCCTCTACATTACTGTCTCACACTGGGCATCTGATTACAGCTTGGGCACATCCACAACCCAAGATGATGTGTCAGTATCCTTTAGTTAATAACGTCTACGGGGATAGTCCTCCAGTTCACATTTTCCTACAAAATCACTGCTTCTGAGAATTTGGGTCTTCTATCTCAGAGGCACTGTTCTTTAGCCTGCCGTACACATGTAATACATACAGAAGGCTAGCATCAGATCCAGCCTGCAGGAGGGTCCCCAGGGAGTCACCTCCTCATAATGAAGACTACGGGCCACTAATGCAAATGGCAGAAGGTGAGCTCCCTGAGCGGCAGAGGGAGCTATGTTCTCTGCCCCGCTGACTAACCATCGAGGGAGATCAGCCATTGTGTGAAGCTACTCTAGCAGCCCCATGTGGAAACAACTTGACAATCATGTTGGCATGGCACTTCCGAGGAGGAACCTCAAGGCTCCATCACCGTGGACAGAGGCCTGATCAAGCCAGACAAACTTCCAAGCCGGCAGAGCAATGAAAGGTTGTGGTTATTGGTGTTTGAAGTCGTTAAGTTGGGAGGGTGATTTATGACAATGACATGGAATTTTGTTAGCTGGAAGAAACAGGTTTTTGTTTTGTTTTGTTTTGTTTTAAGAGAAAGTGTTCGTCTGGCTCATGGTTTCACAGGTTTCTGCCCATGGCTAACTGGCTCTGTTGTCCCTGAGGGCTGTTGGTGAGACACAACACTGGGATTTGCGTTTAGAGCAGAGTAAAGTTGCCCAGTCGATAACACGGTCAGAGCTGGGGAAGGATCTCGGAGAAGGCCCCGGATCCATCGCTTACTGCTTCACTAATGCGTGCCACTAAGATGCCCCCTGATTCCTCCCTTGAACTTCAGAAGCCTCCTGTGGGAAAGCGGCTAGCCTACTGTTGTATAGGTCCTTTTAAGGTACCTCAGGGGCAGGGTGCCTGTGTGGCATGCACAAGGCCTTGGTTCAGTCTGTAGTGCTGCAGACTGTTTAAAGACACCCAGTGCGCTTCCCCTGCCTAACAACCAAACATGAATTCAGCGCACTCCACAGTCCGATGCAATCTAACGCTCTCGTGTTGCTCTACCCTCCCTACGCCCTTGCGGTGGCTGAGCTATTTTATCACTCAATCCGGCTATGAAGCAGGATGCAAAAGATTGGGCGGGTGATGGCAGACGTTTGAGGTCTCCCAGACAGCAGCCTTTTCATTATGTGCTCACGTGGTCTTTCCTCTGTGAACCTTTCAGATTTTAGGGTAAATTTGTAATTAAGCACAGTCTACCATTTTCTTTTAAAAAAATTTATTCCTTTTTTATATGTATAAATGTTTGGCCTGAATGCATATAACTGCAAAATATGTGTGCCTGCTGCCTATGGGGGTCAGAAGAAGTCACTGATGGCCTGTGACTGGAATTGTGGATGGCTATGAGTCACCGTGTGGATGCTAGGATTTGAACCCAGGTCTCTGCAAGAATAAGAAGTGCTCTTAACCACTGAGCCATCTCTCCAGCCCCTCTACCATTTTAGACCCATACTTTGATGCCAGTTGTATTACTAAATAAACAAAAAAATCTACCTCCCACTCTTGGCTCTGAATTCTTAACATTGTTAATGTGGCAATATTCTCCCACCTTGATGTGTAGCTGCAATAAAATTCTTATTAAAACTTCAGCCTTTCTTTCCTTTTTTTAGAATTTGACAAACTAATCCTAAAATGTATGTGGAAATGCAAGGAACACAGAAGAACCAAAGTGATCTTCCTGAGCAAATAAAGTGACAAGATTTTCATTTCTCAACTTCAAAATATACCACAAAGCTACACTAACCACAAGATTATGGTACTTGACTCAACAGTAGACATTTATGTTGATGGAATAGAATTGAGACTCCAGAAACAAAATCTTCCCATTTACAGAAAAAAAAAATCAACAAGGATCCTAGAAAATTCAATAAAGAAAAAAATGCGCCTGTTTATTAAATGATTCTAGAACAACTGGATATCTACATAACAAAGAATGATACCTCACAGCACTAAACAAACAAACAAACAAACAATGTTTTAAATTAACTCTCACGAAGCCAGACAAAGTGACTCATCCCTCTAATTCTAGCACTTGGGACGTTAAGGCCAGAAGATTACTGTAAATTTGAAGCTAGTTTGTGAGACTCTGCCTCAACAGATAGACAAACAATTAATTCACTCTAACCGAATCAAAGTCCCAAATATAAGTTCTAGGTTCGGACCATGAAAGGAAAAGCAATAAAAGAAAAATAAACTAGGCATCACTAAATTAAAAACTTTTATGTTCCAAAGAATACCATTAATCACATGGAAATCACACCTTAAGGCCATTGTGAGCTATGTAGCAAGACCCCGTCAAAAAAAAGCTCAGTGGTTAAGAGCACTGTCTGCGCTTCCAGATGACATGGGTTCAATCCCCACTATCCACATGGCAGCTCACAACTCTAGTTCCAGGGGATCTGACACCCTCACACAGACATATATAAAAGCAAAACAGCAATGAACATAAAATTTTACAAAATGTTTTAAACATATTAAAAAAAAAAAAAGCCGGGCATGGTGGCACTTGCCTTTCATCCCAGCACTCAGCAGCCAGAGGCTACTGTGAGTTCAAAGTCAGCCTGGTCTACATAGCTAGTCCCAGGAAGAAAAGGAAAAGACCTCACCATTAACTGGGCCTGAGGTGCCAGTTCACTGAGCGAAGCACTTGCCACAGATGCTCGAGGACCTGAGATCAGACCCCCAGCACAACGCAAAAACAAACAAAACAAAACAACAACAGGCAAGCTGCTGTGTGTCTGTGATGCCAGCATATGCGGAAAGGAGGCCTCCACAGCTCCAAATTCAGTACAGGACTGTCTTAGAAAATAAGGCTGATGGGACTGGAGAGATGATGGCTCAGGAGGTAAGAGCACTGGCTGTTTTCCAGAGGACCCAAATTCAATTCCCAGCACCCACATGGCGGCTCACAATCCCCTGTAATTCCAGTTTCAGGAGATCCGGCACCTTCTTCTGGCCTGTGAGGCTGCACGCAAGCAATTGCACAGGCAGACACGCAGACAAACACCCATGTACATAGAACAAAATAATTTTAAGAAATTAAAAAGTCTTAAAAAAATAAAGCGGAAAGCAACAGAGAAGTCATCTGACCACAGACACACACGCAGGCGAGTACATACACAGACATTCACACACACACACACACACACACACACACACATACATACACATTAAAAAATGAAAGCACACTAAAATTCATTGTATCACGAGAATCATTGTATTCTTGCATTAGGAAATGCAAGAATAAAAACCACAATGAGACACAACCTTACACCCACTAGGAAAGCTAAAAGAGAAAAAGGAGAAATCACAAGTGTTGGGGAAGGTATGGGAAACTCGGAACCTTCGTGCACACCTAGGAAAAACAGAGAATGGTACTGTGCTTTCAAAACCTTTAGAAAGCAGCAACCAAGCAGCTTAAAACCCAAACACAGAGTTCACAAGACCCAGCCTATCCACTCCACAGTATATAATGGAGAATTGAAAACAGATATCTGCCAAAAAAAATTGTACATAAACATTCATCTATCATTATTTATGACAAACAAAAAGCAGGAAAGCCCCAGAGACCCCTGATTTAGGATTCACACGTACTTTTCCATTCCTTACTGTTTCTCTATTTTATGGAACAGGTTTTCCACAGCCCAAATCTAGGAGCCACTACTTCTTGAGGAACCTTTTATCACTTTGTCATTGCTGATTGGGGTGCAGAAGCCAAGATCAAGGCGCTAGGTGTGTTCACTGCTACTAAGCAGTACCAGTGGGTACGGCTTTCTGGTATTCGTTTAGACTTTAAAAAGAATCCTAACTCACAAGACTTAAAAAATACCCCCCTATATTCATACTCTCTATTCATGGATTATCTCTGGTAGAGTTCCACACCCCAAATTGCACATAAGCCTGGCACACATGGAACATACAAGACGCTTGTTACCCCTGCGTGACCTGACCTGTTCTTGCTGTCACAGCCCAAAGCCCTGGGAGTCATACAAACGGTGGCTGTAATACAGAGAGCAGGAAGTATTCCGGCATCACAAACCAGGAAGGCATCAAAAGAGCAGAGGCCCAGTCAGAAAACGCAGACTGGCAGAGCTTCCTAACTGGCATCTGGTTCTCAGCTCTGACTTAACAAGGGGCAGTCTCTATATAACAGATCCCCACCCCCCACAAGAAACAGGGCAACAAGGGCCATGCCTTCCGTATAAAGATTGCTTCATGAGACCATGAGGACTCCATGTCGCTGTGCAGATTTGTGAAGGAAACAGAATTCTTAATAGCGTTTCGGGCATCTGCTGCTCTCACAGAGAGAGAGGACTTCCAAAAGTAAGCAGACCGCGCCTGCCTAGAACCTGCTATTATTACCCCCGATGCATATGGTAGCTAAAAACTCATTAGTTTTATAATTCTGGCTGAAGTTGGCAAGCCACCTCCAGAAATATTTCCTACCAGTGAAGTGACAGATGGCAATTTCCTTTGTTATAACATGAACTGCTCAGGGTAGTGGTCACACACACACACACACACACACACACACACACACACACACACCTCATCCAAACCCCATGTGGCTACCCTTACGTAAGATAATTAATTTGTTAATCTTCATGTAACTGGCCTTCTTTTCATGATCTAAGAATACACCCTCGGCCAGACTTACATAATTTCTCTCAAATAGAATTAGAAGGCAGTCATGGCGAACACATAATTTATTCCAGGACTTGGGACTCTGAGACAGAGGACCTTGAGTTCAGAGGCAGCTTGGACTATGTAATAAAACCCGGTCTTAAAACAAACAAACACGTGATTTGAAACTCCAGATCAAATGGGATTAGAAATAGATTTCAGTAGCCACTACCAAGTAGGTTCCCGTGCGGGAATCAGTTCTAGGACCTTGCACCCATCCCCACTCCTGGGAACACTAATACTAGAATGTGCAAGTCCTTAAATAAAACTTAGCGTGTGCAGGCGACACACGTACGTCCTCTGATGTGACGCTTGTTTCTATTTTTAATTTTTGCGATGCTAGGGTTCAAATTCAGATCCTCACTAACGGCAGGCAAGCACGCCACACCTGAGCCACACCCACCCCCTGGCTTACGCTTGAAAGCATGTCTAGGTTATTTATAATACCTATCGAATGGGAATGTCGATATTTGTCATACTGGGGGAACCACGACCAGGAAAAGAAAGCTGTGCCTGTTCAGTACAGACACAGCCACCACAGCCTAATCGCACCGACCATGAACTAGACTCGCGTTGAGTGCGGGGTGTCCGCGGCAAGGCAGGAGCAAAACCAGCAAAACACAACGTCTCCTTCTAACAGGTTTCTTTTCAAGCCAGGTTCTTGCTACATAGCGCAGGCCTGACCTCCAATTCATAATCATCCTACCCCAGCAGCACAAACGCTGCCCTCCAAGAGCCGGTTCATGTGGCCGGCTCTTCCTAGAACTTCCCTGACTCTCTTCCAGATATTTTCTATTCCCAGTTGGCGAAGTCCTTAGCTGCTGAACCTTATTAGGAACATGAGAGGCAGACTGTACGCCATCATTTCATAGAAAACAAAACAAAACAAAAACACGAGAGGGGTAGGGCTGATGAGGGGGCTCAGCGAGTAACTGTGTCCGTCACCAAGCCTGACGACCCCCGTCTAGCACGGTGGAAGGACAGAACTGACCCCCAAAGGATGTCTTCCCATCTCCACGCACACCCAACGCCCTGTGTAAACATATGGGCACATAGGCACAAATAACTAAAGAAATGCAAACCCAGCCAACCAACCTGCGAGTACTCTCTTTGGCTTAGTTTTTCTCCCACAATTTCGGCTCCTCCCATTTTTTGTATGCCTTTCTGGCATGACACACTCCAGACTTCACGCCTTCTCAGAGTCCAGCCTAGGGCGCTTAAACCAGTTGATTAGAACCTTTCATCTCTTGTCCTTCATAATTGGCTCAGAGATGGTCATGTGACCCATCTGGAGCCTATGAAAACTTCCTCCTGTCTTGCCTGAAAGCAGTTAAGAATGCAAGCTCTCTAGGCAGGCAAGCTCTCTAGGCAGTCGGTGTAACATAGAGGCAGGGTTCCGTCAGAAGTATTTGCCATTGCTAGAGTAGTATGTCTGCCCGATGTAGCCTTAAGCGGAAGGCAGGACAAAGTGATGCTCAGTTTCCACACAGGAACATGGGCCAAAACCATTCTGAAGCCACCAAGCCCTGGGCCTTATCATTTATGTGAGTCTATACTTTTTTTTTTTTTCTAGTTGACTTTCTTTTCTCTGTAGCCGTCAGTGCTCTGACTAATGCACTGTCTATTTTAGACCAGCCAAACAACTAGGAAAATACGGCGCTCCTCTCTGGCCTTATCTCTACGACTTAGTCATTGAACCAGGAACAGTACAAATAAGATCTCTTCCAAATATAGTACATATTCCCAAAGAATCCCTAAGCATTTGTAAACCTCAGAGAATTAGATCATGGAGTACATGAGGCCTCTTGTTGGATGCTATTAACACTTGTTCATTTAGTTTAAAACATTTACAGCTTGCAAGAACGATAGAAACCTTTCAGGGCATTTTGCTGACATTGCGTTCTCTGATAGCCACGAGTCTTTCACTAAGAATTTATGTCTGCTGTGTAGGTGCGGGGGTTGAGGCTTCAAGAGATTGATTTTTCTGAGTTGAGTCAGCTCCCATGTGACTGTTGTTCCAGCGTTCAAGTTCATGCCTTTCTGGCTCCCGAGTCTGGCTGCTCTTCTCTCTTGTTCATCGTTAGTCTTTGAGTGCAGGACTTTGAGTCTGCAAAGGAAGACATTCTTTCTCAGGGTTTTTCTGTGTAGCCCTGGCTGTCCTGAAACTCATTCTTTAGACCGGACTGGACTCAAGCTCAGAGATCTGCCTGCCTCTGCCTCCCAATCTCTCTTGGGATTAAAGACGTGGGACACTACCTGGCTAAAAGCACATACTCTTTTTTTTTTTTCTTTTTAAGGGAGGTTTAACTTTGTGAAGAAAGTTTCCTGTGTTGCTCTCAGAATGCTAGTCCAAGTGCCTGCTCACCAGGGTCCCTCTGTATGAGATCCTTATCGCCTGGACACAGACATCGACATGGCTGACAGGATTCACACACTTGGGAATTTCTACCCAGTGCTTGATTCGTGATCATCAGAAGGTTTTTCTCCCCTGATGAAATAAGACAATTCAAGGCCAATTAAAAGTAAAAAAGCAGCTGGTGGCACACTCCGGGAGGCAGAGGCAGGTGGGTCTTTGTGAGTTCAAGGCCGGCCTGATCTACAAATCGAATCCAGGACAACCAAAGCTACACAGAGAAACCCTGTCTCAAAAAACAGATACAATCAAACATAACAAAAGGTAAAAAGGCAGGTTTATTGGTGGCAGAGTTCTCGGGTGGGTTCATAGGTCCCAGAGAAATAGCCAAGCAGACAGGGGTGCGTGGGTAGAGAGAGAAAGAGAGAGAGATCTGTATTATATAGGAAAGAGCCTCTGGGGGAAGGAAACCATACCCTGTTATACGCAGGTAGGCTGGGTCTGAGGGATGCTGGGAGAATCTGGAGGCCATATTGGCTTTCATGTTAAATAGGCACCTCCATTTCTTGTTACAGGTCTGAAACCCAACAATCATCACCATCATCACCACCATGTGTGTGTTTGCATGTGCTATAATGAGTAAGTAAGTACAGGTACACAAAGGTCACAGTGCATGTGCAGAGCACAGAGGATAACCTTGTGGAGTTGGTTCTCTTTTTCTCTTTCTGTGAGTGAGTTCTGAGCATTGCAATGAGGATCCCAGGCAAGTGTTTTTACCATTGGAGCCATTTCCCTGGTCCCACTCTTCAACTCTGGCTTGAAAAGACACTTGTGGCCAGAAACAATACGGTCTTCTATTTTTCCAGCAGTTTGCTCAAGTTATCACATTTCTTTTCCCAGGTTTTCCTTGTGAGAATGTCTGGGTTTTCCGGCTCTCTGTGTTAGAGAGCACTGACAAACCTAAACAGACAAAGCTGGAACTCTGAGGCATTCACTAGCACTATCAGAGTGATTCCATGCACACAGTTCAATGCTAGGCTGGTGGAGGCTAGCTCATCCTCCTTAGCCAAGGTTTAATGCCTGCTGCCATGACCAGAACTTACTTGATTTGCATTCACTTATTCTACAAGAGCAGGTGTCACCGTGAGTCCAGCTGTCGGAGGTCTTGGTTTACTCCACATCAGTTCATTCTTGGTGGCTCCTTTTCCTGTAGGGTCCTGCCCACGCCAGGAGTCATCGGTGGCCCCTTGTAGTTTTGTGGCTGTTTATTTGTTTGTGCAGTTTTCCTTTGTTTTTGAAACACAGTCTCACTATGTAGCCTTGGATGTCCTGGAACCGCTGTGTAGACTAGGCTGGCCTTGAAGTGATCCACTTGCCTCTGCCTCTGCTGAGATTAAACACATGCACCACCACACCCAGCTCCCTTGTAGGGATTGTTATACAGGTAATATCTAGATAAGATCAAAAGCTGAATGTGGAGGCGCACAACTGTAAGAGGCTAAGACATGAGAATTGTGAGGTTCACCTGGGTTGTATCTAAAAACAAAACAAATCCCAAACATAGCCTCCAAGGTGGGTGTGGTGGCAGGGTCCTTAATCTCAGCAATCCCAAGGCAAAGGCAGGACAAGCACTGTGGATTGGATACCAGCCTGCTCTATAGTAAGGAGTTCCAGGCTAGCCAGAGCTTCTTAGAGAGATCTTATATCAAAACAATCCCCCAAACAAACCTAGTCTCCTACTCAAATTTTCAATAAATATTATCTTGTAAATTTTTAAAAACTTTCCCTTTTGCAGGTGATAAGCATTTATAATTTTGTGATTATAGACAGCTCATATGTATTTTGATTATGATATTAACATCTCATAATGTATAGGTTCCTCTATTGAAAGGCATTTAAGCATCTTCTGTTTTCGGTATCATAAACTTTCCATTCACAATAGTTCCAGGATGTCAGACCAATGTCCTCAGGTACGGTGGGAAAAATTTTTTGATAACCTCGAGTGGAACCAACAGTTTCTTTTCCCTAGTGTTCTACTTGCTGGAAGAAAGCAATGTAATGTGATATTTTTCTCTTCCTTTCCTTCCCCTTCCCTCTCCACGCCCCCAGCTCTCTTTGAGACTGAATCTCATGGAACCGTGGCTGGCCTCAAACTCATTGTGCAGGTTTTGAACTTGCACAGGCTGTTATTTCGTGAAGGTTTGTTGAAAACAGACTGTAAACCATGTACTGTTTGGGGGGTGGACTTTTTTTTTAACTGTTATTGAAATTCTTCTTTGTTTATAAAGGCATTAACATTTTAAAACCTCCTCTTTAGCTAATGCCTGCCATTTATATTAATCTGGAAAGTCACCTACTCTATTATTTTCATCTGTTCACTGGAGTACCACCTTTCAGTTTGGTCAGGTCAAAAGGCCAAATGCCCGAAAGTTCAGGTAGCTCAGTGGCTTCTATGGCTTCTATTTTTAATTTACCTGTCTTTACAAGCCTCTTTCATTCCTGATATCGTTATTTGTGCTTCCTGAGTATTTTGGTTTGTCACCAACATATCTATTTTATTAGACTTTCAAAACAGAAGATTGAGCCCTATTACTTCTTCACTGTTAAATTTTCATTAATTTCTACTCATCGTTTCATTTCTTCTCGTTTACGTCTTTAAGCTGACTCTCGCCCAGGTTCTCACTTTCTCTACTGAGCATTGAGTTCCTGGGTTTCTAATGCTAAGCGGACACATTTAATAACTGTAACTCTTCTAGCTGTATCAACATTTTACTAGGCAGTATTCTCGCTCTCATTTAGCTCTATGTTTTTCTGCTTGTTTCTTTCTGTCTTAATTTCTTGGAAAAGGAAATTATCCCGAATCTGACTTGTTACTTTCCACAATAGTTTTCCCTACCATCTTTTCAGGGGCTGAATTTGGGGAACCCAGACCTTCCACTCTGCTGGGCAAGTATGCTTTTCCTTCAAGCTACACCCCAGCCCACAATCTTTTGAATGCTTCATTTTAAATTTTATTATATTTTATCCGGACAAAATGTATCATTTAAAAAGTTTTTTTCTTCTTTTATGAACTGAGATCTGACTTCCTAAAGACTTTATATGTGTTTAAAAAGAACAAATGCATGTGTGCACGCGTGTACACTCTCTACTTCCTACGTGACGGTGGTGATACATGGTGTCCCGGGTTAGAGAGCGTGTAGCTGCCTCACTGCATGGCAGAGCACCACACCAGCGGTGTCGCTTATTTCCGATATTTCCCTCTCCTCCTCCTTCTTTCTCCTCCTTCTCAGAAAAACTGCCCTGCCTCCCTGCTCTGATTGTTCATTGCCTGCTGTCTGAGGTCTGTGCCTCGCCACTCTTGTTTCCCTTCCATCAGAACAATTTGCTTTAGCAACCAAGCTCCTAATTCACTCAATTAACTTCCTCCTTCATCACTGCTTAATTAGCTTAAGTGACTTCTATACTAAACCCCGTCATTTTACAATCTGCCCTGGCCAACCTGCATCTTCAAAGAGATGTTTTTTTTTTTTTTCTTTTTAGATCAAAACTCTTTAAATGCTTCTTAACAGAACAGAACCATTTAAAAGTAAGTTACACTCTGATAAAGGTATAGGTCTAGTGTTCCACATACATCAGTTGATTTATACTCTCAAATATGGCGTTATCAGTGGAGGTGTGTGAGTCAAATCTGATCTTCCCCCTTTGACGCTGTAGGACAGAAGAGAAAGGATTTCACAAAAGGCTGAAAACTTATGCTTAAATGAATGTGGGGCACTCGTTACAATTTAACAAGTGAGAAGCTGAAAGAAACGAAGAAAAAGAAATCATCCAGAGATTCCAACCTTCTAAATTACAAATGCAGAATAGAATCTTCCCTCTCTGGCCAACATCATATGTGTAATGTTGAACAGTGTGTACTTTTCTTTTCTGGTATTTTGAGATAGGGTTTCTCTGTGTAGCCCTGGCTGTCCTGGATTCTTTGTAGACCAGATTGGCCTCAAACTCACAGCTCTCTGCCTGCCTCTGCCTGAGCGCTGGGATCAAAGGTGTGCGCCACCATGCCCAACAGCAAGCAATTCTTACAGTGATTCATCACATATAAGCTCAATATAACAATATGTTAATACCCTGTAGGAAATCTCTCAATATTCCTCATGACGTCTTCTTGCTTGCTTGATTTTTGTGGGTAAGTCAGAATGTTCCATCATCCCTCTAACGAACCTTGGATGTTGAATATATCAAATTTTTTTAAAGCAAGGATTTGGACAATGCTTTTGGTAAAATTTGTGATTACTTTGCTAGGTGTATGGTTCAGAGGAATTTTGCTACATTAATGTGTTTGTTTTATAAGCCAGATTTGTGGTTTTGAATTATCATATAATGAAAATACGTTTGCTTTTTTTTCTGAACTATTGGAGTTTCTCAAGTGGTTAGAATGTCTTTTGTAATCATGAGGAGTCCTTTCCAGCCATCCACAATTGCTGTTACACAAGGTGACTCTGGTGGGCATCTCTAGATAGATTCAGGATTGGGTCCAGTCACCAGAGAGGCCAAATGTGAGATCAGAAGATTGAAAGTTTAGCCTTCACTGAGCAGAGGGAGGAAGCCAGAGAGGGAGGCCAGTCACCAGTGGACAAAAATCTGCTTAATCATGCTCATGTAATGAAACTTTGGCGGAAGCCCTTGTGCTAGGAGATTTTGAAGCTTCTAGGTTGGTAATACTGGTGTCCTGGCAGGTGGTAGCCCTAGGAGAGCAGAGAAGCTCTGTAATCACTTTGCCTGGTGGAACACCTGAATTTAGCTGTTCCCAGCCGGCATTCTATAAACTGAGAAAAAGCTATAGTCTTAATGAAAGTACTTCTGAAGTCTTGCAGTGCGTTCCAGGGAAGCTAGCAACCACGAGGGGAACTCATTGGAACTCCTGAATCATACACAGGCATGAATGGCATGAAGACCCAGGATGCTCTTATGATTGACAGCTGAAGTGAGGAAGGTCATGTGGGGCTGGGCCCTTAACCTATGGGGTCTCTGCTAATTCTGCTCAGACAGTGTCAGAACCAAAAGAAATTGTGGGATATCCAATTGGTAGCAGGAAACCAGCAAATTGGTTCTGGAACTAGGTATTTGTTGTTGCGAAAGATACCATACAAGTGGCGTCAGACAGGTGGTGTCGAGTTTCCCTCAGCTGGCCAGATGATGCCACATTCTTGTGTCTGTCATGACTTGGTTGAACTGCTCATTCCTTGTGTGTCTGAGTCTGAGTGCTTGGGAGTATGAAATGGGTCATAACACATGTACTGTCACTTTCCAGGGTAGAACTATATTCTTCAGACCTGAAACAGGAGGGAAGAAGAGACTGAACAACTCACCCTTCCTTCCTTCTACCCTTCCTTCCCCACCTCCTTCTCTCCTTGCCTTTCTGTTTGTTGAAAGGCCCGTCAAGCAAAGTTCACTGAGAAGTAAAGAACTAGCTCTCTGCAGCCAGGAGGAGACTTCAAAACTGAGTTGCCCAAGAAGAGATTGTTAAACACACACATACACACACACACACACAATTAGGTAAGAAAAAATAAGTCGTGGCAAATTACACATAAAGAACCATTGAGCAGTACAAAGCCTATGACCTCATATCTCTTTACATAAACTTTTCTTTTGGAACTTCTACACTTTGATTACATCTCTCCTAAGAGAAAAATCTGTGCAATCCTTTTCTGTATTGAGCAGACATCAATGACTTGGCACACTGGAGAGCGGGCTGGGATGGCTAGATCTAGCTCCATGACACAAAACTTATTCCACTTAACCCAAAAGAAATGTTCATGCTCAGAATCTCTTCAATAAACTCCCCAGTTGGCCATGGGGTTTCCAACGCCAGCTTAACCAAGGGAGAATTGTGAAAGGGGAAATGTCTGAGTGCAAGGAGGTGATTGTCACAACTGTGGTCGCAATATTTTATCTTTTCAAATTTTACAAACTGTAGGACCGCTTGAGTAGATGACTAGATGAATCCTTGGAAGAGGTGCATGAAACTGAAGGTCCTTGAAAGTCAAACCTTACTACCTTAGTTGGTGCTCCATTGCTGTGAAGAGACTGCAGCAATTCTTATAAAGGAAACCATTTCAATGGGGCTGACTTACACGACAGAGGTCCAGCCATTATCATCATGATGACGTACAGGCAGACACAGTGCTGGAGAGGTAGCTGAGACTTCTGCTTCTAGATCGGCAGGCAGCAGGAAGAGAGAGGGACACTGGGCCTGGCTTAAACATCTGAAACCTCAAAGCCCACCCCCCAGTGACACACTACCTCCAACAAGGCCACACCTCCTGATGGTGCCACTCCATGTGAGCCTGTGGGGGCCATTTTCATTCAAACTTCCCACTGAAGCCTCCTCTGCCAAGCACAAGGCCAAAGCTTAAAACTGTGCAAAGGCAGCTTCCTCGGTGTTCAGGCCTGTGGGGGCTGGGGTGGGCAGCAATGGCAATAGGGGCTGGGAAGAAGCAAATGCATTGAATTAATTATAAATCAGGGATCGTCTAAGTGCTTTCATTATAAAATGTGTTCCGGAGAAGGGAGGGAGCTAATAGGCTCCTCCAATTAGAAACAGTCGAGTGACTAAATCCTAACAGCTCTGAAAATAGCTTTTACAGCACATAGCTCATAGTCTCTCCTTGCTGGCTAGAAGCAAAGTGAGGGCTAGCAAACCCTATGGACAGCAAGGGGGTCTTCCTCCTGCCTTCTGGCCTCATTTGGGATACCCTCACAGTGTCAAACCCGGTGGGCATCACCATGGCATGAGACGCTCTAACAAGCCACATGTGATGAAGCCTTTCTCAATCCAGATCAGGGCTGGAGTTCTCAGGCTCATCAAATAAAGATGTGAAAAGAAGCTTTAAAAATGTAATTGGCACTCACATGTAACCACGGGGAAGATGCCCGCACAGGCTGTTCATGGAGAACTTCTGATACCAAATGGGATCGACATTTCCAGAATCAGAAAGAAGAGCCTTCGATTTCACGTGAAGACACACTCTGTCCTGATAGTTCAGATCGCTGATGGCCTACACGGAAAAAGAAGCAGGCAACCAAACAGGAGCTCTTTGCTTTACCTTTGCTCTCTCGGCCTAAGTTCTAACTGTGCTCCAGCTTGACGTGGGGAAAAGTAGTTTAGTTGGGAATTAGGACTGGCTATCAGAGGTGGCTCGTGAGCAAGTGTAAAGGTTTAGAAAACTATAGCTAATAAAAAGACACGCAAAAGATAAGGGGTCATGGGTCAAGCACTAGGGACTTGCCCAAGTCAGAGGCCCGTTCTTTAGGGTGTACTTTGTAGTTTCTTCAAAATTAGGTAGCACTTCCCAGTCCATGGGAGGTATTCATTCCCTCTCTCTTTCACTCTCGGTCTCTCCAAGTTGTTTTTTATTTTTTGTTTTTGTTTTTGTTTTGAGGCAAGGTTTCACATAGCCCAGGTTATCCTTAACCTTTCGATGTAGCTGACCTTGAATTCAGGTTCCTCCTGTCTCCTCCTGTGATATGTGGGGATCACAGATGCTGGTCTTTCTGGGGTGCTGGAGATCAAGTCCAGTGCCTTAAGAACACTAACAAAGCACACTACCTACTGAGCCACACCCACAGCTGTTGGTGAGGCATCTTGGCTTCTGAACCTCCCTCTTGTATTTGGGGATCCCATTTTCTGAGTCTTTCTGAAAACAGTGCCTGCTGTTTAAAATGTCATGTTAGAAGCAGAAAATGCCAGATCTTCACTTCCCAGCTCCCTCACTGGAAAGTGGTGAGTTATATAAGGCAGGCAAAGCCACTTAGGAATAACCCGCCTTTGACTCCAAGTCAGTGACGCAGTGGAGGATGACCCCCACCCCACCCCCGACACATGCCAGCCACATTCAGCCGGTTTGTTACTGTAGTGTGAAACTCATGACTGAATTGTAGCTTTTGACATGTCGGTCACAAGTAAAATTCTATTTTAAAAGTCTTGAAGGGCACTGAAAAATTTATGTAGTTCAAGTATTTAAATATGAGTTTGTACTGCATTTAAAAAAAGCTTTACAACAATGTTGGCAGTTGTTTCTGATCACTAGTCTTCATAATAGCCCGAAATAATTGGGGAGAACGCCCTATTTTACACTACAGGACACAGATGCCCAGAGAGCCTAAGTGCCCTGCTCAATCAGCAAAACCCATTCAGAGGCAGAGCTGGAAATGATGGGCTGCTGCTACCCTGGGACCTCCCCCGCCCCGCACTGTATCATAGTGCAAACCTAAGAAACACTCAGAGAAATCTGAATACTCAGAACTTCGTCCCCTAAAGGACCAGAAAGGAACACCTGTCATTAACCCCACTGGAGGTAGCTGCTGTGACAAGGAAGCCACCAAACACCAAGACAGGACCAGGACCTTTGCGTCTGACAGCTTTAGGCAAGCCAAGGCAACTATCCCTCATTCTATGAGACAGCTTAGACCGTAACCAACTGCAAAGACCATCCCCAAGACAGTTACTGACTTTCCTCTAAGAATGGACGAACTCTTGTGTGAGGGGAAGATTGTAATCAAAATATATTGTGTGGGGGAAAAATCTTTAAAAATATGCACTTTAAAAAAAGAATAATCCCTGGATATAACCTCAGCACCCTGGAGACTGAGACAGGAGGATTGCCAACAGTTTGATGATAGCTTAGTGTACATGAGCTCCAGGATAGCCTGGGTTACAGAGTAGGACCCTGTCTCAAAAAAAAAAAAAAAAAAAAAGATTTATGGCCTGGCATGGTGGATTTAGGAGGATTTGGGATTGAGGCTGGCCTGGGTTTTATGCTTGGACCCCTGTCAAGAGTATAGTGGCACATGCCTTTAATCCCAGCTCCAAAGAAGCCGAGGCAGGTGCATCTCTGTGAGTGCAAAGCCATCCTGGTCTACATTGCAAGTTCCAGAGCAGTAAGGACTACGTAAAGAAACCCTGTGTCAGAAAAGGAGGGGGGAGGGAAACTTACGTCAGGTTATTATAACAGGGTACTCACAGCTAAAGCACAGTCAAGGAGTAGTAACCAGAGAAGCCTTCTGGTAGAGTCCCCCAGGCGACATCCACACTGAATAACTTACTGAAGACAAACACACTCTTGCTTCCGCAGAGGGCTGCGGCTTCACATACACACGCAGCAGAGAAGAAGAACCTGAAGACCCATAGCTCCCAGGATATCAGCCCTCAGAACAGTAATGTGCATTTAATGAGAATTTCCAGGAATGTTCCTTAATCTGGAGGAGGTGCTGCCTATCGGCAATGGCTGCAGTTATTACAGGCAAACACTGAGAGTTCAGCTGTTGTGTTAAAAATGAAAGGTCGGATTCCATCTCGGAGCGACTCGTAGATTAGATTACATTCACAGTGACAAACAACACATGCTTTGGGAGCTTTCCTTCTGGGGACACTGTTAAGTCTGTCTTTTTTTTTTTTTTTTTGCTTTTTAAAATACAGATTCAGATTTTGTTGTGTTTTGTTTTGTTTTGTTTCACGAGACAGGATCTCATTGCATAGCTCAGGCTGGCTTGGAACTAAACAAATAGCCCAGGGCAGCCGTGAATTTGCGATCCTCCTGCATAGGCCTCCTGAGTGCTGGGATTACAGTGTGAGCTAGGACACTGGGTCTCTGCTTCCGCTTCCATGTCTGGCTGGTGGTTTTTATGCCATGCTCCCCAAGACATAGATAAGACACTTGAGCAGTGTTTAGCATCCAGGACGGATGCTAAACACTGGTTGTGGGGGCTGTACAAGGCAGGGGTAGGAACCCTAAGAGGTCAAGTTCATTTCCTTCTTTTCAACAGACTTGAAATCGGTTTTAGACTCAGAACTACCAGGAGGCTTTCCAGGGACTCCCATTACACCTAACGCCTTAAGTTATAATAGAACATCTGCTGAAATTACTGACAGGCATCGATCTATCATCAGTGGTGCAAAACTTGGGTTTCCTCTTGTGTTCCTTCGGTGCTGCACTGTCCCCATTACCTTTGACTGCCACAGGCCCCTCCTGGCTGCCACAGCTCTCTGCCATTATTTAGGATGCTCTTCTGAGGAGGGATGTTCCTGCAGTGGAATTTCCTTGACGTTTTTCTCATGATTCAGCTGGGGCTACGGGCAAGAAGCAGGAGGATCCCAGAGGCTCTTTGGATTGTATTAAGGGCATATGCGACTGTGTAGCAGCCCAACTAACTACCACACACATTTGGGGGAGTCACTTTTCCCCCTCAGACCTTCGGTATCCTCTTCCAGGTCTCTGTATAATCCTGACTTGCTTTTTCTTTTAATAAGTCATATATATATGTATATATATTATTAAAATATATATATTTTTTTTCAGAAGTGGACGGAGTCATTAATGCAAGCACAGCTGACCTTCTGGTTCAACCAAGAAGACTCCTTATCTAAGCCACTGCCTTCTGATCTCGCCCCTGACAAATCAAATCATCTCCCCCCGGAGAGACTCTTCTCGTGCCAGAACACAAACTAGGTGAATACCGTCAGTAAAAGACAAGAAGAATCGCCAGTTGCGTCAATCATGTTGTCCGGTACATTTTTAGACAGCTTTGGTTTGGCTAAATATAGTTGGAATCCATTTCTGTTGCTAAGCGTTGTGTTTTTATTAGGTGAGGTGCTCGGTTTGAAAATGCGGAGTCTGGATCTCACAGAGGAGAGCCTGCACGAAAAGACTCGAGGAGTCCACGCCCCGGGTCTGTTTGAGCTCGGAAAGGTGTGGTGAGGTGTACTGAGCCTCCTTTGCCAGTGAACCAACCGAGTCGGCTGCTTTCTCTATCGCACAGCCTGCTTCCCTTTGTCACCATCCCCGTGTCCTGCGCACACAAGGGACGTCAGCCGCAGCGGAGCTGAGAGATGGCTTGTGGCTGTCTACCTTCACGTGCCGCAAGTGACAATGGAAAAATAGCTCACTCAGAGGAGCGAGGGTCATCTGCAGGAGAGAGAGGCGGAAGAGTGTACAAGATCCTCCTCATGAGGAGACTGCAGCACCATCTCAGACACTTGAAGAGAAGCAGAGTGGCTGTCTCGTCTCTCCACGGCGCATGAGTTCGTGTCTTATGAAAGAGGCCTGGCTAAATGTACCAGGCACACACCAAAAATGGCTCACTTAAGTAGAAAAGGCATATTTGGATAGAAGGTGGGATGTAGAGTAGAGGTATCCACCATCTATGTGCGTGGCCTGCAGCTAAGCATATTTTTTTTAAGTCGTTGAGCCGGCTATGCAACTCACATTCCAGGACACACGATAAAATGTAGGTGCGCCCTCGGACGCGTTTGGGTACATCCTAGCCGAGGCTGTGTTTGCGCTGCTGTGGCAGAATGGAGAAGTCCCAACAAAGCTAAAGTGCTTCCCAGAGTGTCGCTGGGTTCAATATCATAGCCTGGATGGCTTAAAAAAAAAAAAAAAAGTGTTTTCTCAGAGTTCTGAAAACAGGAAGCCCAGGATTTCCGGTGCGAGCTCTTTCCTTTGGTTGTAGGTGACTGTCCCCCTGCTTGTTCTAAGGCGGCACAGGGATACAGCCCTCTGATACCTCATATCTCATAAGAGCCTCTATTCCATCCTGAGGATCCAGCTACATCACCTCATCTGGTCAGGTGCTTCCTCGAAGGGTCTGCCTCCAGTGACTATCACCATGAAGGCTGCGGCGGTGGCCTGTAAGGTTGGAGGGGCAAGGGACACAGTTTACTTCATAGCTAACTATGCCCGTATAGAAAAGGATGACCCATCGATGTTTTCAAGGTGATACAAGAACTTTCTAAGATAGCAGTTGTCAGCCCCTCATGGGGTTGAATGGCCCTTTCGAAGGGGTTGCCTAAGACCGTTGGAAACACCTGTATTTATGTTAAGATTCATAACAGTGGCAAAATAACAGTTATAAAGTGGCAATGAAAATACTTTTATGGCTGAGGTCCCCACAACATGAGGAACTGTGTTAATGGGTCGCAGGCTTAGGAAGAGTGAGGACCACCACCCTAAGGGGAAAGTAGCTTGTTGCTATCTGTATCCGAGCAATCTGTGAAAACAAGATGCAAAATGTCCACTATTTTCTAGTTATATAACTTCATTCTAGAACAAAGCTGAAAATTTCATATCATCATATGAAAATACTCAGAACCCAATGAATGAAAATTCACAATATCATATACCTAAAAAAAAAAAGGTACAAAATAAATCAGTGGGAGCTGTTAAACACACAAACACAAGTACATACATACCCTTACATGTGCACAGGTACAGGTGCTGATGATGAGGATAGTCTAACAACTATTGTTATTACATTCAAGAGAGCTACAAAGTTAAACAGACACAAAAATATGTTAAATCAAATTTCTAAAGATTAAGAACTTTAAAATCTGAGAAGAAAATTACAGCGGTAGGATCTGTGGTGGTTTGAATAGGTATGGTCCTGGAGACTCCTGTGGTTGAGTGCTTGACCCATATGGAGAAGAGGCACTATTAGGAGGTGTGGCTTTGTTGGAGGAAGTGTGTCACTGTGAGGGCAGGCTTTGAGATCTCTTAAATGCTCAAGCTATGCCCAGTGTAGAACCCGGTCTCCTTGCTGCCTGCAGATCAAGATGTAGAAAAACTCTCAGCTCCTTCTCCAGCACTGTGTCTGTCTGCACGCTGCCATGCTTCCCGCCATGATGATAATGGACTAAACTTCTGAACTGTAAGCCAGCTCCAATTAAATGTTGTCCTTCATAAGAGTTGCCATGGTCATGGTGTCCCTTCACAGCAGTAGAACCCTGACTAAGACAGGATTTATGGCGAAAGATGGTGAACTTGAAGACAAAGCAAGAAATCTAAATAAAAAAAATCAAAAGATAAAGCCCAGAAAGAAAAACTCCCTACACAAGAATGAAAGTGTCCTGTCAGACAACCTCAGAGGCAAATAGACATGCCATCGATGTCCTATCGGTGTGGGGAAGGACACACAAGCTATTTGAAGAAATTAAACATTTTCAGCTTTGTTGAAAACCATAAACAAATGGGTAGAAGAAAATCAAAGAGTCCTAAGGACAAAATCTCACGAAGAAAATCCCACAAAATCATATCAGAATCAAATAGCTCAAAAATCAGGGATGAAGACAAAATGTTGAAAAGCAGCCAGTAAAAGCAGACAAATGTAAGGAAGAGCAAAGTCAGGGATGCCACAGATTTCTCCTGAGAAATACGGCCAAGACAACGGAGTGGCATCATTAAGCTGTTGGAAGAAAAATAAACTGCCATCTAGATATTTAGCCCAGCAAAAAGATCTATCTCCCAAGGATGAAGGTGCATCAACAGAATGTTCTGATAAATAAAAGCTTCAAGAATTAATCACTAACAGACCTAACATACAAGAAACAGAAAAGAACATTTTTTCAGGCAGAAGGAAAATAACACCAGATGGAAATAGGAGTATAGACAAGAATGGAGAAATGACAAAAAGGGTACCTCTGTGGGAAAATATCTAAGGTTGTTTACTTAAAAATCTTTATAACTTTAAAAGATGATTGATAAAAAATAAAAATAAAAAAATAAAAAGTAAAAGATGACTGATGATTCAAACAAAAATAACAGCATAGTATGGGTATTATAGTAGATACCCTTGAAACACTTGAACACTTGAAACAATAGCATACATACCAGGAGGAAGAAATCAAGGTCCTTATCCAAGTCTTATAGTATGTGACTGACTAGGTGTATTCTAGTTTTATAGAATTTTTTCCAGTTTTTTAAAATTATTTTTATTGATTATTTGGGAATCACACATCATGCACCCTGATTGCTGTTACCTCCCAGCATTTTCCTGTCCATTTTTCCTTCCCCATACCTTCCCCGCCTCCCCCCTCCAAAAAAGAAGAAAGTGGAAAAAAAAGAAAGAAAAAAGAAGTCCATTTCATGTTTTCCATATACTCATTAGAGCTGGGTGCTAAAATGAAAGACTCCCTTCCTCAGCTGGGTTCCCTCTTCTCTGCCTGATCTGGGGAAACCCCAGATCCTCTGAGGAATGTCACATAGCCCTCAGGGCTAAGAGTACAGGCTCAACCCATTCCCGATAAGAAACTTGTTCAGTGGGCACCTGGGGGTTCCTGGAAATACCCTTCTTGCTAACGAGATGTCTTGGTGTCTTAGCTTTCAACCAATGACCTTTTCCCATACCTGTGCCTGGAGTTCTCTCCCCTCCTCCTTGGCCCATAGGGTAATTAAGTACTTCATTCCCCTTCCTACATAAGACTACTATGCTGCTGCTCGAAAAGGAAGTATCCGCAGCGCTCCTGGCCTCAGCGAACACATTCACCCTGAGACCCCTCCCACTGCCCAAGGTTTATAATGTCCCTGATTCACTAAATAAACACGCTCTCTCTTTCTCACACTCCTCTCTCACTTCCCACTCCTCCACCATGACCGTCTGAGATTAGCTACTGCTTCTTTGCTGATCTTCAAATTCGCCTGCCTAGCCAGGCTTGCTCAAGGTGCAAGCTCCCGCCTTGCCACTCCATCCCTCTGTTCCTGATAGAACCACCAGCTTTGCCGGCGCTCATTTGGGCTCCTGACACCACTTGTCCTGGGTTGGTTGGAGCTCTGAGCTCCCTGCTGCTGCCTGGCCTGGGGCAGCAGCATAGTAGTCCTGTGACAAGCTGAAAGAGCCTTGTAACGTTTTAAAGGAGCCATAATACTTGTTGTAGAGAAAATCCTTTTCTCCCGCACCCTCAGGTGAACCGGAGACTCAGAAATCTCATTCTGTGTCCGGGCCTTCCGGGAGACACAGAAGACAACCCCGAGGAAGTGGCCATTCCCACTCATTCCCAAGTAAAGAGGATGAATCTTTCTTTGCTTACCTTCGGGCCAGAAGCCACCAGCTGAGGAGAGCAGAGCTGTGGCCGCAGTGGGTCCAGGCCAGCTATCCTAGGCCTACATCACTGCCTCTGCCATCATGCTGTGGGCCAGCACCCACCAACATTAACATGGCTTCAGGCAGCATCCCAGATCACAGACATCCACATGGGCTTGGGTGGTAACACGGGCCACAGACATCAACATGGCCCTTGGCTGTATCAGGATCACCAACTCACTCAAGGTCCTCAGAGGCTGCATGGGCCACCAGCCTCAACGTGGCCTCAGGCGGCTAAACATGCCACATACATCAGGATCCCCCACCGCCGCCCCGAGACAGCAAAGCCAGAGGACAGCACCAAGGCATCAGGCAGTGGCACAGACTGCCTGCATCCACGGAGTTCTCAGGCTTCATCACAGCCTGGGGCAGCAGTGTGGACCACCGCCATGGCCTCTGGTGACATCCTGGACCACGGTGGTCCTTCAAGGAGGTCTAATCCAGAGAGTGAACCTTTCATCCTTGCTGAGAGCCAGGGGGGTCCTGTGGCCGGGTAGCAGGTTAAAGGGTTGTGTCTGTGGCTACAAAGGCTCCAGGCTGCTATATACCGTCTCTGCCGACCCTACTGGGCAATGCCAACATGCCGACCTCAGCCCTCTCTCTCACCTGTCACCTCCATCACGCCTCCAGTTCCACCTCTCTTCATAGCTCATGCACCATTCTGTTTTCTTTATCTTTCCCACCTCCGTCACACATTTGTTCATCACAGCATCACAATTTTATAGTTATAAAGCTATAAAGTTATGATTATATACACTATAAGCCCTAAAACACCCACTAAAATAGCAGCATTGTAGGTAGTAAGTCAATAAAGGAAATAAAGTAGAATCATAACATTCATTCAATTGAAAGATGGAAGTTGTCAGACAAAAGAAAATAAGGGGAATCAGGAACGTATAGGTCAAATGAAAGATGGGCATAGTGGTTTATACCTATAATCCCAGCTTTTGGGAGGCTGAGGCAGGAGGATTAGCACAAGTGTGAGGCCAATCTGGGCTACATAAGGAGTTTTAGGCCAGTCTAGTCTATAATATAAAACCCTAAATAAAACAAAGCAAAAAATATATACAGGTCAAATAGAAAACAAACAGCAAGGCAGCTAACTCGGACATAGCAATAACCTTATGAAACATAAATGGACTTCACATTATGATTAAAAGACAGAGATTAGCTGGTCATGGTGGTGTACACCTGCAGTCTCAGTATTCAGAAGGTTTAGGTAGGAAGATTGTGAGTTCAAGGCCAGCTCTGGGTATATACTGGTAAGGTTTACCAGTCAACTTCATACAACCCAGAATTACTTAGGGAAAGGGTCTTCCTCCCCTTCCCCGTTTTATTTATTCTTCTCTCATATATTACATCCCAACTGCAGTTTCCCCTCCCACTTCTCTCCCCAGTCTCTCCTTCCCACCTCCCGTTTTCCCTGGATCCACCCCCACTTCACCTACCTCCAGCAAAGAGCAGGCTTTCCAGGGACACCAACCAAATACAACACAACAAGACCAGGTACATATTCTGACTTCCAAGCTGGACAAGGCAACCCAGTAGGAGGAAAAGGGTCCCAAAGGCAGGTAAAAGAGTCAGAGACAGCTTTTCTTTCTCTGTGCTCTGGACTGTGGATATGGCATAATGAGCTGTCTAAAGTTCCTGCTCCTGGGATGCCCCTGCAACGATGTAGTGCAACCTGGAAAACTAAGCACTTTCCCTGCCAAAGTGCATTTAGTTGGGATATTTTATTACAGTAGCAGAAATGAATGTAGAACAGACTGCCAACAAAACTCTGTCCAAACAAACAAAAATAAAATAAAACAAAAGGTATTCATGAACACCACACACACAGAGCAGAAAGAAAGACAGAGAATTAAATAAGATGAAAGCCCAAGTAAGCAGAAAAAAAAATGATAGAGATCAGACAGGAAATCAGTGAAATAGAAAATGGAAAATCAGGTGGGGAAAAAAAATTCCAAAATCCAATTTATCATTTCTGTTTTGGAATAAGGCTTTTTGGAAGACATATATGATGATGAACTCACATCATATCTATCTATTGATTGATCTATCTATACATATGTTTATATTTTGTGTTTATATAACATAAACATAATAATATAATTATATTTATATATAATTTTAACATATATTGAAAATTCTGAAGATTCAATAGTGTTTAAACGAGCAAGAACTTCAAAGAGATATTTAAGAGAAATAAGCAAAGAAGAAGATTCTTGATGCTGTTAGTCATTTGGACAATCCAAACCAAAACTCCACCTAATGGACAGTTAAAGCTGAGAAAGACCGGCCACGCTGGAACTGAAGCTCAATGGTCGAGTAGCTGCTTAGCATGTGCAAGCCCCTGGAATAAACCCACAACACCCCACAAAAGGAGAAACAAACCAACCAGTACTGACCACACCAGGAGCAAGAAAGGAGACAGAGGACCAGGAATAGCCAGCTCTGCTGGTTGGATACAAAATGGTTCAAGCATTTTGGAAAGCAATTTGTTAGATTCTTTAAAAGTTACAAATGCCAGTGTATTACCCAGCCATTCACTTTTGGGTATTTACTTAGGCATCTTCAGAGACTTGGACACACATGTGTCTAATCTCTTCTTTTGTAATAGGCCTGAACTGGAAACTACTCAAATGCCCAAAACTGGTGTAGCCACCCAGTGGATGTTTATCAGTCTCTTCACACATCACATTTAAGCCAGCACACTAGCCTACAGCAGAAGATGGGTTAAAGAGAGAACAGATTTATTTAGACAGTTTTACTTAACAATCATTCAGAAACAAAACCCCGAAGACCCAGGGAAAGCTGCCATAAAAAGGAACAAATTGAGTTTGGGGTGCTGGTACATACTTGTAATCCCAGTATTTGGAAAGCGGAGACAGGAGGATCCTAACTTCAAGGCCGCTCTGGGCCTTGCCATGGCTACACAGCAAGACCTTGTTGTTCCCATCCCCCCTTAAAAAACAAACAAACAAAACAAAACAAAACAGATAAAAACAAGAGCGCAAGAGGAATTCATTTATACTGTAGTCTAGAAAGTGAAAACTAATCTGTAGCGACAGAAAATATGTTAGTGGTCTCTGGTAGAGAAGAGCCGGGGAAATAGAGTAGGAAAATATTACAAGAGTAGGAGGAAACTTTTGTGTTTGTGGGGGCAGATGTTTCCACTCTCTCAGCTGAGGTGACAATGCTATAATTACATTCTCATGCCAAAAGAGATCAAACAGTACACTTCAAGCGTATATTATTTATTGTATATCAATTACACAATAATAAAGTTGTCAGTCATGGCTGTTGTTCAAAAGAATCTGGCATTTTATACACCGAGCCTGGTCTTTGGAGTCTTTTCCATCTGATGTTCTTCAGTTCTCAGAACCGTTTGACCCAGGAACTGGAAGGGGTGTTTCTTCTTCGTTATTTATTTGTTTGTTTATTTTGGGAAGAGAGAAAAGCCTGCTCTCTCAGGAGTCTTTGCAGAAGTGCAAGGGCTCGTGGTGTTAAGCTTTCACATATTCTCTCAGGCCTTTGGGGTTTTTCAATTTGAGCTGGATTCTTCATTTCACTTTACAGAAAGAAACATAAAGGGCAAGGAGTATGATCTCTAAACCAAGCAGGGCACTGCAGACGTTCCTGTCTCTTGGCACACGTGTACAGCCTGTCTTCTGAGGTAGGACAAAGAGATTATGTGCCTTGCTTGAGAACAATAGGCCGTGTCACAGCCTGTTAATTCCATGGCTTCCCAGGAGAAGAAAGAATTTTACAATGAGATGTCAGGGGGTCTCCCCATGACAACCTTCCTCTGTATTTAAACCAGCGCGCCCCACCTCCTAGGGTACCAAGCCTCATCTGTAATTGTGGGACGGAAGGTTTTGTCTTATTAGAAGAATCTCAGGCACGGCGAGAATGGAAAGTATTTTGGTTGGGTGGGGTGGGGTGGGGTGAAGTCACATGATTGCATACTTCAGTTGCGTGGGGTAGGGGCTGATAGCCCTCCTAACTACTTCCAGGCAGTATGTTCCAGAAGCTATTGGCTTTCCAGAGGCGTTTGGTAGCTAGAGCAGATAAACTGTAGGCAGATTACTGTAAGGACCAAGACAGGCAGTGGGTTTGACTTTAATGGCCTTTTCACTGCATCCCTGCATTTATAAGGTCGCATGTGTACATTTGCATAGTGAGCAGTTCCTCTATTTCCCTGTTTCCGTGGTAGATGCTCAGCTTCATCTCCTGGTTACAAAGCCTCCATCCCAACAGGCCACAGAGAGGCTACACCATAACCTCATCTGTGAGTTCCTGCTCAACAAATTTCCCTGCTTTTTATCATATCTGGCCATTGTGTTAATTGCCTCTTTTTCTCAGTGAGGCTGCCAGACATAGACAAATGAAGGGGAAAAGAGACTTCTTTTGAGCTCACTTCTGTTCCTCATGGTACACGAGGCAGGTTGGAGTGGCTGTATCACCTGGGAAGAGAGTCTCACTAAAGAATTGTTTGGGTTGGGTTGGAGTTGTGGTTTATTAATATTTATTATTGATTTATCTGGAGTTACACAGCAGTTATTCCTAATCCAGTTATATACCCAAATCACCACACAGAGACTAGGATTTATTTAATTAACCTAGAGCACAATGCTGGGCAATAGTTACTCCATCCTAAACCTCCAGGCTCACATAGTTTCCTACCAATCAGACCTCACCCATTATACTTGCTTTTAGTCAGATCTTAGGTCTGGTTCATCTCTTCTCCTAGTTCCAAGTCCTGCCCTGCTGATCTCTGCTCTCCTCTTCCTCCACCCTTCCTTCTCCTCCTCTCTGGACCAGGATGTCCCACCCTGTTCTCTCCATTCCTCAGCACTGTATGGATTGAAACCAGATAGTGGGGCAGAGAAATGAGTATTTGAATGAACAACAGTACATTCCACGAGAATATTATACCAACAGGTTGGCCTGTGCATATCATATACCCAAGGTGATGGGGTGTGACTATGCAACAGGAAACAGAACACATGGACCAGAAACAGAAGTAGCTGTAACCTTCAAAGGCCTGCCTGAAGTGATCTACTTCCTTCAGATAGGTCCCATGTCTCAAAGGTTTCACAACCAACCACCAGTTCCAGTTGGACATTGGAGTTTCAAACACATAGATCTGTGGGAGACATTTCTGACTCAAACATGACAGCTGTCTTTCTAGTCTTCTGCATATATGGAAGGAGGAGACCCCTTACATGGAGTTGTTCAAGATGGTGGTCTGTATTGCTGGCCTGAAACCTGCTGGGAAAGCAGCCTTGGGCTTCACTCCTCTGCAGAAGGCTGACTTCTATTTTTTGTTCCTGTTTCGTGAGGGTGGGGGACAGGTTGGCTGAATGGCCGAGGAGACATGTAAATCATTCCTGAACATTCCTATGGGACTGTAAGAGAAGCTGGACAGCTGGACATCCTCTGGTAAGGCTCTCTTTCCTCAGAAAGGACACCCTGGAGAACATTTGCTAAGGAGAATGGAAAGTACTACTTTTATGTCCATTGCTTGGTGCCAACTGTAATGGCTATAGTTTAGTGGTTAACTTGACCATAATGGTTTGACTGAGAATGGCCGCCCATAGGCCCACCTCTGAATGCTTGGTCCCCAGGTGAATTCCTTGGGAAGGATTAGGTGTGGTCTTGGAGGAGGTATGTCACGGGGTGGGGGGGTGGGGGGCTTTGAGGTTTCGAAAGTCCATGCCAGGCCCAGGTCTCTATATCTTTCTCTCTCTAATCTCTCTCTGCGTTTCCCTCTCTCTCTGCCTGTGGATCGGGATGTAAAGCTCTCAGCTGCTGCTCCAGAGCCTGTCTGCTGCCAACATGATGATCACAGGCAAACTAACCCTCCGAACCTGTAAGCAAGGCCCCAATAAAATACTTTCCTTTGTAAGAGTTGCCTTGATCATGGTGTCTCTTCACAGCGATGAAATAGTAACTAAGACAGTGACACAATCAACAGTCACCTGGGAAGACAGTCTCAATAAAGAATTGTTTGGATTGGATTGGCTTGTGCATATCATATACCCAAGGGATTTTTTTTTTTTTTAATTTTGATTTTTCGAGACAGGGCTTCTCTGTATAGCCTTGGCTGTCCTGGACTTACTTTGCAGACCAGGCTGGCCTCAAACTCACAGAGATTCACCTGCCTCTGCCTCTGCGGGGGTTAAAGGTGTGTGCCACCACTGCCTGGCTATACCCGAGGGATCTTCTTAAGTGTGTCCATTGAAGACTGGAAGATTCAGGTCCTGGACGCGGATGGCACCGTTTCGTGGGCTCGACCCTGCACTTGGGGAGGAGAGCCAGTTGAGCTCCAGCAAGCACACAAGCAAACGTTCTCTCCTGGCTCCTGACTGTGGATGTGGCCAGCTGCCTTCAGTTCCTGCCTTGACGCCCCTGCAGTGACGGTCTGTGACCCACAGCTGTGACATGCATGAGTGCTCTCTCCATGGAAATTGCTTCTGTCAGGATATTTGATCACAGCCTCAGGAAATGGAGCTAAGGCAACTACACTGGGAGGTGGAAAGATTGCTCATCCGTTAAGAGCACTGGGTGCTCTTTCAGAAGAAGCAGGTTCACTTCCCAACACTTACACAGGGTGGCTAATAATCTCTGTAACTCTGATTCCAGAGGACCGGGCATCCTCTTCTGGCCTCCACAGGCACTGTAGGCCCATGGTGCACAGACACGCATGCAGGCAAATCACCCATACACATAAAGTAAAAACAAAATTTAAAACATTTAAAAGACAGCAACATTAGGCTAGTTAATTCTCCAGGGCAGACCATCAGCCCCAGAAACCTTGCCAACACAACATTGGATGTTAGTGTAGAGATAGAAGGTACCATACAGTCCTTTCCTTATCCATCATGAGGGACACAATCCTATAACAAGACAGATAATGAGGGAAAGCTGAACAGACTTAGTCAAAGTTTTATGTACCACAAGGCCCAGCCAGGCATGGCGGCACATGCCTGTAATCCAAGCACTCGGGAGAGTAAGGCCAGAAGACTGTGTTAAATCCAAGGTCAGCCTGGGCCCCTAAGTAATATCCTGTTTCAAAAAGCAAGGGACAACAGCAGCAACATAGCTAACACGCGACAACTGTCTGCTTCTTCCGTGAGGAGCGGGCATTGAGAGACCAAAAGATTAAAAGTCGGTGGCTAATAGTTTAAAGTTTAAGGCCTGAACTAAGGCTAGCTGGGTGAAGAAATGTCCAGTAATGCCCTGAGGGGAAGAACTCGCCTTACTGCATTCTTTTCCCTACCCACTAGAGATACAGTTGCTAGGGAACTGGCCCATCCCCCTAGAGAGGGACGCAGATCATTAATGGTTTGGGGACCTTCCTATAGCCAATCAATCCAACATGCAACATCCCTTTTGTGTTTTGACCAATAGATGCTTGCCAGGTGGGAATCGCCCCTGCTTTGAGCACGCTGGGAGGGACCAGGGACCGGAATCTTTAAATCACCCAACTAACCTGAGCCCGAGGCTCTCGGCTTCAGCGGTGGGGGGTGTGAGCCCAAACTTCAGCTTGTAATGATTTGTAATAAAAAGATCCTCATGTGTTTTGCAACAGACTCGATTCCTGGTGGTGGTCTTTTGGGGTATCGAGATTCGGGCACAACAGCATTAGCAAAGAATGTGATTGGATACAAGTATATCCTGGACTAGTGACGGGCTGAGCACCTCACCCCCTCCTCCAAGGACTGTCTTTTCCGTTTCTTGGAAATTCTGTGGAGTGCTACTCTGCTCAGGTTTGGGACAGGACTCTTTGGAGATGTGCCTTTTCAAGAGGGAGGAGAAAATGGAAAGACCACTGCAGGTTTTCATGGCTTGCTTTCGAGGGGAGGGGCCTAGCTCCGAGGCTTGCCTTGGGGAAGAGTGAACCTGGCTTCTTTTAATTTAAAAAAATTTATTTTATTTTATATGTATGATGCTTTGCCTGCATGTAAGTCTGTGCACTCACATGCATGTATACCTGGTGACCTTAGAGGCCAGAAGAGGGCATTGCATCCTTTGAAACTGGAGTTACGGGTGGTTGTGAGCTGTGGGTGCTAGGAATCAGACTCAGGTCCTCAGCAAGAGTGGCCAGTGCTCTTACCATTGAATCATTTTTCTAACCCCTAGTTTTGCTTTCTATAGATCACTTCAGGGGAGACATAACGTGAAAAAGGGGGCAGGCAGTCAGAAAGACCCTGCTTCTGGAATTACAACCTTTATTTCAAAGTATTCAAGATTGCAAGGTGCCGTAATTTGAGGTAGCACGATGCCAAGAGTAAAAGCTACATCAAAACATTGACGGTTGAGTTCATGCCTCTGTGATGTGAGACGTCGCTGAAAAAAGAATAAATCTATAAGCTATGTCTATGTTATCAACCTTGATTCACCAAGTGCCACCGATTTGGCTCAGCAGCAGTCAGAAGCTCTCTCATTACAGTCTTAATAACTGATATTAAATTCCTAGGCCACACACTAGACCTCACATAACAATGTGTATGTAAGACATAGAACAGCAATAAAAGGGTTAAAGAGGTGACAGGTTCAGAGAGACCTCGCTGCAGGCAAGATCAGAGGACTGAAACGGGTATAAAGAATGACACTACAGGTGATTAGAAAAGACAATGATGAGTCCAGTCCTAAGGCAAAACCCCGATGGTCTCAAGCACAGAACAGGTTCAAGACCCAAGGCGCAGGGCTGGATATGGACGAATGAGGGTTTGAACAGGTAACGTCCAGCAATGGAATGTGGCAGAGCCGGAGTCCCAGGGACAGAGTCCAGGTCAGGAACCGATAGCCCGTGGATCTTGGATGCCCAGCAGGGTTTGATGATTGGACGGAGAGTACTACTCTGCCCAACTGGGAGTGTTCCTCTCGAGAGCAGGTTGCATCCATTCTTGGTCCTGTAAGTTTGGTCACTACTCAGTCCTTGCCTTTCTTACACTTTTTTTTTAATTGTATATGAGTGTTTTGCCTGCATGTATGTCTGTGTACCATTTGCATGCCTAGCCCCCTTGGAGGCCAGAAGAGGGAGTCCGCTATCCCTGGAACTGGAGTTACAGACAGTTGTGAGCTGCCATGTGGGTGCTGGGAATTATATCCAGGTCCTCTGCAAGAACAGTCAGTGCTCTTAACAACTGAGCTATCTCTCCATCCCCTCTCATGTTTTCACGTTGTTTTAGTTAGGGTTTTATTGCTATGAAGAAACACCATGGCCAAGGTAACCCATATTAATTGGCGCTGGCTTACAGGTTGAGAGGTTTAATCCACTATCATCATGATGGGCAGCATGGCAACGTGCAGGCAGACATGGTTCTGGAGGAGCCAAGACTTCTACATCTGGGCAGCTGAAGGGGACTGCCTACCACACTGGGGGTAAAACTGGAGCATGGGAGACCTCAAAACCCACCTCCACAGTGATGCACTTCCTCCAGCAAGACCACACCTCCTAACGGTGCCACTCCCTATAGAAGAGCATTCAAATACATGAGTCCTTGGAGGCCATACCTGTTAAAACTACCACACATGCTTTCTGATTTCATCCTGTAAGTTCAGAGGAAGCAGTATTTTATTTGCATAAAATAAGTCATCAGTCTGCGCCTTATGGTTCGCGCTGGACAGATGGTGGTTATTTACTTGTGTCATTCTGCCTCAGAGTCTGTGCTCAAAATGCAGCAAATTGCTGTTTCATAAAATGGAGGCATTAAGGGAAAGACTTAGCCTGGAAGCTAATGTTTTATGCACTATGCAGCAACGCTGAGCAAGGTCCAGCCTGAAAACTACTGTTCTACTCCGCATGGTGTAACTTATGGCAGGGCGGGGCCTGATCTTCGTGCGTTTTCTGAGCCTTGACATTAGAGCGCCTTAAAATAAGCCACGTTGCTGATGCAGTGCTGTACAAATATAGCCCCGGCTGCCTGAGGGCAGAGGAAGGAGGATTCCACCTGAGAAATATAGCAGGGACTCTCCCTGAAAAGAATAAAAGGCTCGGGAATGGAGCTCAGTAGTAGAACACTTGCCTAGCATACCTGAGGACTGCTAAAATAGACATAAGAAAGATTAAAAATAATTAGACAGAGGCGAACCATATTGATTAACTGTGGGTGAACATTCATGCTTAAATTTTAGCCATCCTTAAAAAAAATATTTTTTTGAGGAAAATTTTTGAGCAAAAAGTTAAATCGAAATTTTATTTGAGAATTGAATACATAAACATGGAAAATAACAATAAAGGAAGGGGAATACAATCAAAGTACTTCCTTTTCTAGTCTCTGTCTGCCCGTCTCCTCCAGGGAGCAGTGTTAACAGTTCTTAAATATGGATGCCATATACATAGCAAATGTTTCACATGGAAATATGTACAGCATACATATGTATCACAGATCCTTTTATTATTATGGATTTCTCTGTACATACAAAGGACCCTGTTGTATAAGTGATGAACTCATGTGAATACTGCATTCGTCCGGGTCCTGGCAACAGATGGCATGCTGAAACTGTGAAATTGGGGTAGCTTCAATAAAATGACTGTTTGCAAAGTTGCAGGCAGGTTTAGGGAAACCAATAAAGGATCGCGCAGCGCTCAGGAGCTTACCCGGGGCTTGCGGTATTTAAAATATGCTCGATTTTAAGAATGCTCCTTAAGAAAACAGATACCAAGGTACTGATGGAAAAGTAGGCACAAAAATAAATTCAGGATGAGAAAGAAAGCAAGCATATCAGATCTTTAACTCACAAAACCACAAATTTCAGAACGTCATGAAATCTAAATGTCACATCCTTACTGACTTCTTCCCTGCTCTGTATGTGTGTGATATGCGTGTATGTGAGTGAAGAATACATGTGGGTGTGTATGTGTGTAATATGCATGTGTGTGTATGGTATACATGTGTGTGAGTACGCATGTGTGTGAGTTTGTACACATGGAGGCCAGAGGGGAGACTGAAACGGCCTGCCCTGTCCTCTGCGTTACTCCCTTGGGACAGGGCCTCTCACTGAGCCGGGAGCTGGGCTGGCTCTGGGAGTCCCCGAGAAGGAGCCTCCTGCAGAATCCACTGCTCTCCCCAGGCTTGGTTAAAGGTTCCCGTGGCCACACTCAGTTATCTCTCGGTGCTAGGCTCCAAACACAGGTCCTCTGACGTGCTCAGTGAGTCCTCTTACCCATCAAACCATCTCTCCCGCTGCTCTTATTTTAATTTTTTAACTTTGTTTACTACTTCATATGAGATTGACATTATTTTCTACAGAAAGACTAACGCCCCGGGGTGGAATGAAAATAAAGAAAACCAGATGTCCATCAGCATGGATCTCTCTCTCCCTGACTGAAGACACAATGTGACAGGCTGACCTTGTCCTCCTTATCCAGCCTTTCCCACCATGGCAGGCTGTACTTTCAAAGTGTAAGCCAAGATAACCCTTCTTTTTTTTTTTTTTTGAGACAGGGTTTCTCTGTATAACCTTGGCTGTCCTAGACTTGCTTTGTAGACCAGGCTGGCCTCCAACTCATAGAAATCTTCCTGCCTCTGCCTCCCTGAGTGCTGGGATTACAGGCATGTGCCACCACACCGGCTCAAGTAGCCATTCTAAAAGTCCACAGTTTTGTTCTGTTTAAACAAGTTCCCACTACTTATCCCAGAAATGCCTAGAATTGTGATCCTCATGGCTCAGCCTCCCAAGTCCTGGAAAGACAGGGGTGTTCCACCATACTTGGCCAATAAATGGGCTTTAAAGATGAGCATAAAGCAACTGCTCTGTGCCTACGCTTGAGCCAAAATCTTGTCTCATATTGTACTGAGGGAAATCTACAAGGCAGTATTTTTATCTTTATTCTCACTGTGTGTGTTTGTGTGTATGGGAGTGGATGTACATGTGTGTGTATGTGTGCATCTGAATGGGTGGGCGAATGTGTGTGTGTGCGGGTGTCCTCTTGTGGAGGACTGAGGTGAGGTGCTGTTCCTCAGAAACTTCACATCTTGTTTTTTGAGATGGGTCTTTCAGTGGCCAGTGAGCCCCAGGGATCTTCCGGTCTCCACCTCTCTAGTCTTGGGACTATAAGCATGTCTTAGACATGGTCACACCACCCTGTAAAGGTCCCTTTCTGATTAAACAATGACAATTTCCCAAACTGAAGCTATTTCCTTCCCAGGGCTGAAATGACTTGTTTTTCTGCATTCTTGTCCTCCTACCTGGACTAGCCTTCACAGGGATGCTGGCTACAAGAGATGTGGGAGTCCCCTGTTGTTCCTCAGTCTACCACTGGCCTTATTTCCCTAGTCACCACTCCTCAGGCCAGAATGGACACATTGCAAATAGCCTGGCCTCTCAGAGATTCTCAGTCTTGGACTGGGAACTGAAGGGCTCTAGCCAGCCTGAGCTTGGTAAACATGGCCCAGCAGGCCTTGCCCTTCCCCTGTCCGTCTAAACTGTTACATCACATTCCTAAAGCTAGCCACACAGGGTCCAGTCCAGTATTTGGCCACTTCCTCCCCCTGAGGCTGACCTCCAGGGTCCAGCTAGCCAGGTATTGCAGCTCAGCAATCAGAAGCCCCCTTTGGCTGTCCTAACTAACATGCCCAATCCAGGTTAAGCACCTCATCCTAGCATGGGTTTCCCCCTTCTCCTTTATAAACTTCAATGCCTGTCTCCTATCTAGAGGCAATCCTTCGACCCTCAATATCCCTCTGCCCCTCCCTTGTTCCTTTTCCCTCCATCTCCTGTCTTGTCTTTTATTCCCTGCTTTCTGTCCCTCGGAGGTAAATAAATCTCCTTTGTGCTGAGAACTTGGACTTGGTGTGTCTTGTGACAACATGGAGAGCCTTTCAGGGACCCCTCTGCAGATTTTCGGTGAATAAAGCCAGGGCTGTCACTCATCCCTTTGTCTGTCCCCTCCCTGACCTTATAGCAAGCACCACCACTCACCTTTTATTATGATTTTTATGTGATTTCTGAGGATCAAGCTCATGTCTTCATGCTTGCAACGCAAGCACTTTACGGGGCTATGCTATCTCCCCAGTCTGTCAATATCCTGATCCTTGTTGAGGGTTAAATATGCTATCCCAAAATACATCACTTCAACATATGGCTTATTTTAACTTTAAAAAGTCTCTGTGCCCTCCTTCCCTGTTTTCCTAAAAGCAGGACATACATTTCCATTTGTGACTCTGTCTCCCCTTACAACCCCAAGGTAACTGGAGAAATCAAGTTACACCAAGAGAAATCAATTGAACAAACTTTATTAAAATAGCCCCTATTTTCCACTATTGCCCCTTCCCAGCACCATGTACACAGTCCACAGTCTACCACCCCCTAAAATCCTTTGCTATTTCTCTCGAGATCCACTGCCTTCTGTTAACGCTCTAGAGGTCTCTGATTCCAACCACTTTCTGTAGTTAACTGTCTCTGAGTTTCTCTTCTAAGTCAAGGGAACCTCCAGCTTGCAAAGTCTGCCTTTTTTAAGTCAGTTTCCAGCCCCCCATTGAAGCACCTGGAAGAGAAAATGTTTTTTTTTGTTTGTTTGTTTGCTTGTTTTGTTTTGTTTTTTAACCTCCCTACAGTTTGCAGATAAAGAAAATCATAGCTGTTTCAACCCAGTTCTGCCTGTTGGCCAAACTGTATGCCGCTTACTCAGCCTAGGGCCCTTTGTCTCTCTCAGCAGACAGACACAGCTTCCCCAGCAGTTAGCAGCAGCCTGTGGCTAGGCTGACCCAACTCTTGAAGTACTAGACAGCTCTGGCTTCTTTGAGAGATCACTGCTGGTTTTGCTTCTGTCCCATCCACTCCCACTGACATCGTTCATTTGAAGGTCATGGGTGCTCTGTCCTGGTCAACTCAATGACTACTTTTATCTTTTTTTTTTTTCAAACTCTCAAGGTATTCTCTCACCCCCTCTCCTCCCTTGCCATTCTAGCTTTGATTTTTCTTCTACCTCTAAATACTCAACTTCCTCAGAGAAGGCCTTGAACCAGCTTCTCCTCCCATCTCGTGCCCTTGCTGGCCTCTCGCAGTCCTGTAAAGTTAAGGGGAATGAGTCCACACGCTGTTTGTGAGAGCGCCCTCAGCCTCCATGTCTGCGCGGACTCAGACCCCGGAGAGTGTGTCCTCAGATTCCGTGCTCAGCTGTCTCTTCCCTGAGAGATGGCTTTCTCCCATTGCTCCGGTTACCCGTGTCACGTGACAGCCTATTTCAAATATTAACGGTTCAGGGATCCAGACATGGGCATCGTGTGACTGACGGATGTCCGTTTTTGTTTTTGTTTTGGATTTTTTTTTTTTTTGAGACAGGGTTTTTCTGTGTAGCCCCGGCTGTCCTGGAACTCACTCTATAAGCCAGGCTGGCCTCGGACTCAGAGATCTGCCTGTCTTGACAGGCAGGAGTCGGCCTTCAGGTTTTAAAGCTTGGCTCTCCTTCCTGTCTGTTTTATGCTTCCATGGCTCACACTCACAGAGCTGCTGGCTGCCTCAAGTCCCTTCCGCCATGCTTTCCCTGCCACAGCGGCCTGTATCTCCTCAAACTGTAAGCCAACACAAACCTTTCCACCTTTAAGTTGCTTTCTTGTCAGGTATTTGACAGAGTCCCTAACCAAGGCTGACTAACGCAGGGAGCAGTGTGATGGAACAGTGGGACCCGGAATCCATGACTCGCACATCTAGTATTTGAAGCTGACTGCCAAGTGGACCTTAGCTGGGGTTACCGATCGGAACATTTGCTCATGGTCACATGACATTGCCCAGGCTCCTTCCAAGGTGGGCACCATCAAGTAATGTACTTCTCAGGAAGATGAAATAAGGACTCTGGACAAACGTGAGAGTTTGCAGGGCTTTGTAGAGTCTCAAATCTGAAGGCAGTTCCACCGTTACTCTCTTGGTAGGCATGCTGTTGGCAGGTCTTAGGTCTAAGGGAGAGCACATTGACACAGGAGAATAAGGGTTTATTAAAGTTCAGAGAGTGTTGCATGGAGGCTACAAAATCAGCACAGGAAAGCAACTAGCTGGCAAAGAGAAGGACTCACACTTCCTTTACCACTGACTAAATACAGCTACTGGTGCAGGCATAGAGGTCTGTCCTCTAGGGGCTCTGAAGGTGACCTATGACTCACTATAACACTATAATGCACACACCTAGATGGAGGTTTAATGCTGACGAAACCAAAAGGCGTGAGGTTGTACGTAGAGCTATATGTAACAGAGCGTGTGTGGCAAAGCCCACAAATGACCACCTGATTCTTTACATTACTAAACGTTTTCTTTCTCCTCTGGCACACATCCTCCCTTGGAAGTGTATCTTTTAATAAACCACCCCTGCTTCTGACGCTACCTTCCTGTCTCTAATTCCTCCTTCCCGGACATAAGAACCTGAAAGTCCTCCAGACATGCCCACCGAATCCCCAAATCAGCCACCCCCATCCCCCACCCTCCACCCCGTGGCATAAATAGTCAAGCAACTATCGCTTCATATCATTTACTGGTCTCATTGCTTCCGTATTTATCTCTTTCTAGCACATTTTCCATTCAGCAGTCAGAAGTGATCTTGCTGAAATGAGGCTAGTCATTTTCTTTCAGGCAGCCATTTGCAGCCAGGACTTACCGCCTCCTCCCACCCCACCCCCGCCCACACCCCCGCTTTAGAAGCACCCAGGGATGCCCTGGGGCTCTCAGAATTAACGGTCACTTCCTTGCTCCTCTGCCCACAACCAGCATCAGTTTCTCTGGACACCCTGACTATCTCAGAGCATGCCCAGTGGACCCCTTTACCTGCTATGTCCTTTCCTGTTACTCACCCCCCACCCCCACCCAGCTTTTTCCTTTGTCCGGGTGTGGCTCTGCAAGACCTGAGCACTCACTCAGGTGAGTCTCACTTCTTTTCTTTTTTCCACCTTTTTATTCACTTCCACTCCATCTCCTCATCGCTCCATTTATTTTTCCCAGAGTTCATGTTACAATCTTAGATACCTATTTATATATGTGCTTTCTTGTATTGGACCTTTTTTGGAGTGTACACTCCATGAGGGTCCTATTTGGCGGCTTCGACCACCTATCACCGGGCCTGGCACACAGGTGTGAGAAAACACTTGGTTAGCACAACAAAAGCAACCAGGTAGATAAGTCAGTAATCTATTTCCCAATGGCAGCAAAGAGAAGCCACTTCCTTCTGAGGGCTTCTTTCAACAACAAGGAAGAATTCCCTTAAGAGGTCTCTGTCTTGAGAGCCAGGGGCCAGTTGCAGCCTTTTTGTGATCCATGCCGTGAATAGACCTGGCATCCTGAATCCCAGGCTAGCCGTGAAGGAGGCAAGCCTGCCAAATGATCAAAACAAGCAAGTCACCTGCACGCCATTAGTGACTGGCATACTTAAAACCAGGCCGGTTTCTCAAGCTCGTGGAGGTCTTCCCTGGGTTTCCCATGAGCCTCATTTTCTTTCAGGCAGTCATTTGCAACCGGGCCTGACCACTGCTTTCAGATAATCATCTCTGCAATCACCCTGCAATTCCAAACATTTAAAGTCACCCACACGACGGTTTCCAAACTCCCTGGACTCATTACAACACCACACTGAGGCTTTTAAATCCTCTTACCCCCCATCTGTGAGCTGGAGGCCCCTATCTGGTGATTCTTAAGAGAATCATAATGAAAAAAAAATCATAAATGAAAAGAGTCATGATACAGTGACTGTGAAAGCACCCTGAGACTTCTGCCAGCTCCTTGAAGCTTGTCAATAGCCTGAGGCATCAAAAGACCAACACTCACCTGAGGCCCCCTGACAGGCTCATTACACTGAAGCTGCCCTATAGGTTCATTTGGCCTCATCAAGATGTTACCTTCCTTCAGACAAGGAAATGTACTCCCAGCTTCTCTCAGAGGAAGGCTCTGCTCTCACTGGACTTCAGTTTTGTGTCTTTATTTCTTACTGTGGCCTGGCTTGTCATGTTTTCCCTCTGTTAATTCTTAAGAAGGTGTTTAGGTCCCTCACAACCTGACGCATTAACCGATATAAAAATGGAAGCCGGTTTATGCCCTTTCTTTTGAGGCTCGGGAAGGATTGGTCATTTACGGCATGAAAAACAAACAAAGAAACAAAACCCATAACAAACAAACAAACTGAATCTGCCTGGCAAAGAGTCCCCCGCCCAGTATTTTTTTTCTGAGTGACAGCTTTTTGGTCCATTTCGCTGGTTGCCTCGTGTCTGAGGTCAAAACTCATGTCTGTGGTTTGGTAGCTGGTTCCCAGGGGGAGACTAGCAGCTCTCTGAGCCCTCCTCCCCAGCATCGGCCGCCTCCCAAGCTTCACCTGTCGCAAGAGCAGGGTGGGGTGACTGTCTCACACCTCCCACCCACATGTAAATGGAGATTTCAAAACTTTTGGGAGCAACACGGCTACTGAATTCGGGATCTACTTAGCGTTCCCTTTCCCCATGAGGCGTTTAGACTTTTAAATTTAACTTTCCTGGTATCTAAAGAATGGATTCATGGCTAGGAAAAAGAGAAGACATGGTAATGAGCGACATTTTTATCTGTTCTCTAAGCCTCACCCGAGTGGTATGAATCAGATTGGAAATCTTCAGGATCCATGCCTGATAGAGCAACCTGGAGAACAAGTTAATGTGACTGTTTTTATCCTCTCCAGTTCCTTCAAAGAAAGGCAAATATTTACTCCATCTGATACTTTGTCTCCAGTCAAATGAGTTTTTTAAAGACAGGGTCTTTTTGAGCACTTTGTTTTCTCCTAAGTACTTTGTAAAGTTTCCTGTTCTGCCATGTTCTACGTGCTGCTCCATCTGTTCCCCGGCTTCCAGAGAATTTTTTTTTTTATTTTTAATCTCCTCAGGAAATTCAATGGAACAAGGTAAAGCCTGGCTGCCAGTAGATTTTTGTTTCTCCTCTTTCTGGGAAAGAGCCAGTGTGTGTTTAAAAATAGACCGGAGAAATATCTACGGCTTGAGATTCATTCAATCCTCCAAGTATTTGCTGTAAAATAAAAAGCAAGGTTGGTACATCTGAAATAAACTGACCCTGTAGTTTTCAGCCTTTGGAGCAAACAGATTACCATTGCAGTCTTCTGAAGATGCCAGCTCCGCCATGATAGCCACACACTCTCACTTTTGACTTAGTCTAACAAAAGGAAGGCAGGCAATTTACAGTATTCCAAATGTCCCATGCCAAACACTTGCCAATTGATTATATATACATATATGTATATACACACATACACACATATATGTTAGCTATTATGATTCCCAACATCAGATATGCAGAGAAATAAAAGTAGTTAGACAATAAAAAAAGAATGACTTACTTTTAATATGTCCTTAGGAAAACAGCAACAAAACATTATTAAGGTCTGACTGACATTCAATGAAATTTATAGAGGCCAAGAATATGACCAGAGGACTC
>CM053752.1:72490700-72535021 GCA_028658305.1 Pachyuromys duprasi | reverse complement strand
TCCACTCCCACTTTCATCCCCCCCCCCCCCCCCGCAACAGGATTAGCAGCCTTGGGCCTGGTCCGTCTTGACTTCGATTCCCTGTGCGGATAACTGTTCTTCGAGCTCCACCTGAGTGCTCACCTGCCGATCAAATGCATCACCTTTCTCTTCACTGATGGAAAAATACCTCAAGATGCCATCAGTACAGTGATCAACAGTGACTGGCACAGAGGAGCCGCCCAAGAGACGTTCTCTCCGTCGGCACACCGAGGCCTCAGTGAAAAGTGCTCAAAATCCCTGGTTCCGAAGCAGATTTTCCTTGAGCAAGCAAATGAGTATACCCTACCTCTGCCTTGGAGGAAGGTACTGTGCCTTTAGGTGACATGTGTTTCCTGGGATACTTTCTTGTTTTTATTTATATTCTCTAACATATCTGTGACAACTGGTCATGTGGCTGGGTTGGAGTAAATCACCTGGCTGATTTTCTCTACTTGCAAATGAGATTGATAGATTGAAATTTTACCTCTGGGGCAGTCACAGGAAGCAGGTGTCCCGCCATCTGTTTCCTCTCGAGTAGACTGAGGCTGCCAAGGGGTTGTACGCTGAGCTGGATAGAGGTCTCCAGAAGGGTTTCACTCGACCTGCTTGCCAAGTGCAAGGCTTCTTGCTTTCCTTGCTTGATTCTTTCGTGTGTGTGTGTGTGTGTGTGTGTGTGTGTGTGTGTGTGAACAACATCGTCAACCCTAGAAGGATAAGCCACAAAGGTGAGGAGCTCTTGCCTTTCTGACCCTCTGCAAAGTCTGAAGTTCTCGTTTATCCCCACCTACCCAGGGCCAGCCTAGCAGTGACTACAGAATAGGCGCTCAGAAAGTATTTCTTGATAAATGAAATTCTTTTTAAGGAAACAAAGAGAAAGAAATGTCTAAACTCTAAACCCTGTAACTTTGTGCTGACATCATCCTCAAAGCCACACAGTGCAGAGGACAGATGAAAAAGAATTCACATATCTATGTAAAATTCTACAACTGAACGGGTGCACTGTCCTGGAGTGGTTTTTACATTTTATTTAGCTAATTGATTAGCATTACTTGAGCTCTTACTGGAAACAAATGGTTTAAAGGCTATTATGTCTACTCTTTTTTTCTTTGGTTTGTTGGTTTGTTATTTTGTTGTTCTTTGTTTGTTTTTTGAGTCAGGGTTTCTCTTTGTAGCCTTGGTTGTCTTTGAACTCAGTCCATTGACCAGGCTGGCCTTGAACTCAGAGATCCACCTGCCTCTGCTTCCTGAGTGCAGGAACTAAAGGCATGCGCCACCACTGCCCAGGGAGCTGAATCGACTCTTAACCTCTCTAGGCTCAAAGTTGAACATCTTGCCCACTCTTCTGGCTTCTTCAGAGAAAGGGAGTCATGTTCTAGGCTGGTCTACAATTTGCTGGGTAGTTGTGAATGGCCTTAAACTTCTGACCCATCTGCCTCTACCCTGCAAGTGTTGGGATTACAGGTCTGTGTTTCTATGCTGTTATAGTGAGATTTGGAATTAGTAGCCCAATGGATCAATACGCCATCAATAAGACACCTCTGCTTGGCTCTTTTTTCTCCCTTGAGATAGTCTCATGTAGCCCAGGCTAGCCTTAAACTCCTAACCCCTCTGCTTCCAACCCTGAGCGCTGTGATTATAGGTACCATACCTAGCATGTCTACTCTTTTCTAAAAACAGAATTATTACTGTGTACTCAATGTACAAAATAATGGACTTCATTATGACATTTTCATATGCACACATAATATTTTGATTACATTTATTCACGTTCATCCTTCACCCTTCTCTCTCCTTCCCCTTCCTGCTGGCACTTTTCTTATTCTCAGATAGTCCTCCTTCTCCTTTTATGTGATTAAAAAAAAAATCCAGATGTGAGAGTCTGGCTCACATCTGTTTTCCTGAGTCTGGCTTGTTTCATCTAACATGATGATTTCCAATTCCACCCAATTCCCTACAAATGGCATGGTTTTGCACTTCTTCACAGATTAAACAGTACTTCGTTGTGTATATATGTGTATCTTACATTCTCTCTCCATGTTTCTGTTGATGGACACCTAGGCTGATTTCATGACTTGTCTGCTGTGACCAGAGCCACAATAAAAATGATGGGCAGATAGTTCTGTTGTATGATGTGCCGCATTCAGTCTTTACATCAAATCTTGAGATGTTACTATAATAATATTTTTATCCATCTTGCAGATGGAGAAAAGCAAACTTAAAGGGGCTAAGCGATTTTCCTAAAGCCAAAGACTAATTATACTGGAACACACACACACGTATGTGAGCTTCAAAGACAGTTTCTCTAGCACTAAGAATAGTGTTTGGCATATAGCAATGCTAAATAAATATTTGTTGAAGAACGAGCCAGAACTGTCTGGCTCCCAACCATTTCCATGACGTAGTCCGCTCCCCTGTAAAATGGCCTTTGGAAGTGTCAGAGGAAGCGGCACACCTGAGGGTGCTCAGGAAGGAGAATTTGAGAGCTAACAACAGGGGCTGCTGTGCTGAAGACTTGACACTTGAGGTTTCAGGGGCCTTATGACACACTCTGTAGACAGAGCCTGTGTGATGTGTGAGGCTGTGGTCATATCCTTCCTCAGGAAAACCAGGGTGCTGGAGAGAATTGTTAAGAAAGTTAAGATCAAGACTTCTCACCTAAAACTCAGAGCAGTCAGCTGGATACTGGGGGAATGAAGTCCCATGGAAGGTTATAGAATCCAGGTTGACTTTTTTTTCCCCTTGGGGTTGGGGGTCCTTCAAGACAGGCTTTCTCTGTGTAGCCTTGGCTGTTCTGGACTCCATCTCTAGACCAGGCTGGACTCAAACTTACAGAGATCCACTTGCCTCTGCCTCATGGGTGCTGGGATTAAGGGCCTGCCAGGGTGACTTTCTTACTCACAGAACCAGAGTTTGATGCTGAGGCTGGGTTCTTGAACCCCAGGACCTTGTACGCACTGAGTATATACCATTGGGTCATACTTCTAGGGTGGCCTTGAACATGAAACCATCTGTGTGTTAACTGGATAGCAATATGTTTTTTTTTTTGCCAAATAGAAACATAGAAAGAAAGAGATAGGGTCTTGTGACATGTACCAGGATGTCTTTAAACTCACGATACGGCCCTCACGGGTCTTAACTTAGTGATCCTGTGCTCTTGGCCCTCAGACTGAAGGCATATACCACCACACCTAGTTTCATTTAAGTTTTAATATCAAAGACAATACCTATGTATATCCTATTATTAATAAAAATGAGTAGCTATGGCAACTCATATATATTTGTTAAGTATCCAACCAGGTATGTTTCTATGCCATGAGAGTCAGTATTTTATACAGTCTAAGGAGACCATGTAGAAATAACCAGGCATATCGCAAGCCCATGGTTGTCTATATAATGTCTGAAATAATGAATAAGGGCATTTTTATGGCACCATAGGCCAAGGCTCTAGACCTTGTAATCTCTTTCCTCCCTTGCTTCCAATTTTCCCCATCTTCCTTCTGTTCCATTAAAAACAAAACAAACAGACAGACGAACCAGGATGTGGTGGCATACACTTTTAATCTCAGTGATTGGAAAACAGACGCAAAATCTCTTAGTTTGAGGATAGCCTGGTCTACAGATCAAGTTATAGAACAGCCAGGGACACACAGAGAGACCGTGTTTATAAAAAACAAAACAAAAACCTTAGTGTTTTGCCCACTGATCTTTTCAGAGCCTCCTTTCCTGAGGGATCATGATGAGAGACATTCGGCATAGGAATCCCTAATCCTAAACTTCCAGAAACATCAGGAAAATCATGTTATGCACCCCTCGGGAAAGAAGTCACTGAACTCATCGGAATCTCGTATGCTGATGAAGCCCCCCTCCCTCCCCCCCCCCCGCAAAGGAGCATATACGGGGCCTCTGGAGCCATGTGCAGGGGCTATTCCGGATGACACAGCGGTGTGGTGTGTCGTTGCCTGGATTCCTGTGCTGTGTCCATGTTTTCCTTGGCCATGTGTATTTTCTCAGATCCAGAACGACCCCACTCTCCCAGGAAGCAGAGCAATCAAACCTGGTTGTCAGGAATGGCCCTGTCATGGCCGGGGTCTGTGGTTCCTCTTGCTCCGCCCCCTCTGTTCCTAGCGCACTCTTGCTTTTCTCTAAATTTTCCATCTTGTACATCTCGTATTGTTTTCTAAATATAGATGTTCTCAACCTCTGTGAAAAGACCATCTATTAAGAGCAGTAACACGCCCAGCAGGCACAGGACAAAACAAACAAGAGTGCACTCAGCTTTTCTCATTCTGCATGAAAAGAAGCCAAATAAGGCTCCTGGAAACAGGGGCTGAGCACCAGGTCCTGTTCCCCGTGTACAGCAGCACAGCTTCGGAGATGGCTAAACTCCGGGAGCCACTCACCCGCCCAGAAAAGGAAAAGAGGGGCAGGGAGAAGAGGCTCAACTTTGACCTGTTTGTCCTTCCGCACCTGCCACGACTCGGCGAGCAGAATATCACGTCCCGGCTGGCTACTTGTGCTGAATTCTGAGACCCCAGGGGGCTCATCGCCCTTGGAATTACAGAATTCTTGCACCTGCAAATTGGGAAGAAAGAAAGAAAGAAAAAAGATAATGCAAGAATTTGGAAGGGATCCCTTGAAAGGTTTCCATCACCTTTGTTGGGCCGTGTTGTCTGTCCCTGGTGAAAGCCAGCCACGCATGTGAAGAAGGGCTCTTGAGGGGCATTTAGCTTTTGCACTGAAATTAATTTTGGTTCGACAGAGTAACCATAAAGATGCTTACTGGCTGCAGGTGTGCCAAAGTCAGCGTTAGGAGACATTCTAGAAAAAAATTTTTACAGGGATGGTTAATGGCTCCTGCAAAATTAATTTAAACTGAAATAGGATAAGAACATATGGAAAGAATCAATCATCTCCCATTTTGAGCGAATATTATTTTAGCATGCATAGATTTCTGATATAATTTTCCTCCTTTCCCTGAAGGGTTGGGATGCACTCACACACTAAGTCTTTTTACAAAGAGGAGGCTTCCCTCCTGCCGGGAAGGAGGAGAAATGTGTTTCATAAGTCCTTTTCCTTCTAATGCCCGAGAGGTGTGTCTGGGGCTCCAAGCGCTGATAAAAGCCCTCCCAGAAAATGCAGCTCTGCTCATTGGATAATCACACTCTCCCAGAGCCTGGTCACTGGCTCTGGCTTCCATTTAGAGTCAGATCTGGGGCCACTTACTATGCATGCCCGCATGAACTGGACGGTTTCTAGAATTTAAATGAGAAGAAAATGCAACGGCCACAGCAATAAGGTGGAATTATAAACGCATTTTCCCCCCAAGCATTTGGAAGGAAATGGGCTACAGTAACAAAAGCCCTACAACCACATGTTCACACTCTTGCACTCATGTTCTGAAGGCAGAGCCGTCCCCACCCAGCTCCAGCTCCCCACCCCTACCGCTGAGAAGGGACCAGGCAGATGCGCTCATGTTAAGGCATGGGTGTTGTAGGCGGGAGTGACATTAATGTGGCTTCCTCTCCATGACGTTCCCCTGGTAATATTTACAGTTTATTCACTTTGTCGCAGAAAAAAAAATTAAAGATGTTTTTATTTTATGTGTTAGGGGTGTTTCCCTGCAAGTGTGTGTGTGTGTGTGCACTGTGTGTGGGGGCTGTGTCCACACACGTCAGGAAAAGGAGTCACGTGCCCCAGAACTGGAGCTAGGTCTGGTTGAGAATGGCCTTGTGGGTGAGCCCGGGTCCTCTGGAAGAGCAGCCAGTTGCTCTGACCACTGAACCATCTCTCCAGTCCTCTCAGAAAAGATTTCATTATAACAATATTGACAGAAATCCTCTTCCGGAGCTGGAGAGACAATTCAGCAGGCAAAGGGCCAGCTGTGGAAGCCTGAGGACCGGAGTTCCATCCCTGGAACCCGAATACTTGAGAGAAGCAGCTCCTCAGTGCTGGCTTCTGATCTGCACGTGTACACGAAGGGATGCGCGCACGCGCGCACACACACACACCCTTACCCCCTCAGACACTCGCAATAACAGTAACATAGACCGTCCTCCTCCATATTATTCAGAGATGGACTGAGCCTCTTACCATCTTTCATTCACTCTTTGACAGACACGGATTCAGATCTTGTTCTGCGGTGGTACTGTTTTAGGCAGGGGCTAAGACGACGATCCCGTAGTGTGGGAGAAATGGGTATGTGAAGCCCTACGCATAATGTAGCCACATTGTTTGTGCCAAACAGTCTAGTCTTTCCTCCTCTTAAAATTATTGGTCTTTTTAATTATATGTATATTAATATTTTCTTTTGAAATGGGATCTTCATTATCCCAGATTGACTTCAAACTCTCTTCGAAGTCTTGAACTCTTGCTCTGTCTCCCAAGTGCTGGAATTACAGGTATTCGATTCCATGCCATGCTGGGCATTGAACTGATGATCTGGTGCATGCCAGGCGAGCACCCGGCTAAGTGACCTTCAACCCCACCCCCGCCTATGCCCCTCTCTTTTCACCTCGGGTTTGTGCTCATGTGTATTCACACCTAGTATGCACCAGGCATTAGTCTAAGAATCGCTAATACAAATCTGGACACAAAAATCCAAAAAAGAATTTCAAAACAACATTCCACAACAGGAAAGAAGCCAGGAGACATCTATTCGTAGTGCTGGGGCCAGTGGGGATGTAGCAAAGAACTGAGAAAAATGAGAAAAAAAAAATAAAAAGTATTCCTAAGTGGCTGCTGGGAAGACGTGCTACGTTTTGTGAGGGACAGAGGAACCGGGGCTGGGTTGTGAGCCAGTGATGGTCTGCTTCAGACTAATGTTTCAACTTCATTCTAATGCCCCACTCCATTCCTAGTGCTCTTCATCTGAGGAGCAGGGGCTGGGGGGGGGGGTGGGCAGTTAATTCCAGATTCTGGTCAACAGAGTTCAAACACCAACTGTACAAAATCTGCAAAACACATCAAGCGGAATTGGCTATCTAAGTGAGAAAAGGGGGTGTAAGTGAGTCAGAGGGTGAGTCTCCAAGAGTAAAGGAGAGCTGGGGGATAGCGGGGCGAAAGACAGGATTAGACAGTGCCAGGCTAGAGGGGCGACATTTTCGTCCTGTTGGCTAGAATCTCAAGTCAGTCCTCAGCCAGTTCCTGTAACCGTTAGTCTACTCCACTGCCAAGCTAATTCCTACCAGGCTGTGGCTTTCTTCAAACCTCTGCCCCACCCAGAGTTGGACTTCAGTAAGTATGGCATAAATACCTTTTTTTTTTTTTTTTTTTACTCTTTAAGTGAACTGAGGTGAGGAAGGAGTAGAAATTAAGACAAACAGCTGTGTGCTCCAAGCACTCGAAGCTTCACTTCTATCGTCTGGCTTTTCATTTTCACTCATCTCAAAACATCCCCTTGTTTCTCTTCTGATTTCTTCTTTGACTCATTGTCCAACTGGGAGTGTGCTGCTTAATTTCCCTAATATTTGTGCTTCCCAGGTTTTCTACAGAGAAAGGACAACGTTAAAATGTCTCAATTTGGGAGGCCCAAGATGAACCCTGGTTGGAGCCGACAGCCAGGCAGCCAGGCTATGGGTGGGGGTGGGCTAGGGGTGGGCTGGGGGAGCAGCTTCCCAGGAGTGATCAGAAGAGAGTCATCTCTGTGCCCTTCCTGTGTACCCCGCGTCGGTCACAGGTGATTCTTGTCATTTGTGGGAAGTCTACCAGCCGTCTCACACATGGGACCTAGAGCAGAGGCAGGATGCTCCTAGATAAAAAGTTAGATTCCTGTCGTCATTCTGCCACTCGGGTGGGGGAGGGGCTGAGGGCTCTTTGGAAAGTTTTGTGATTTCCCTAGGTCTCGGTATCCTCATTTATAGGATGGACATGAGCCTTGAACTCGCTTCCTAAGGTTATTGTGAGAACAGCGATCATTCTCAGCGGACGCAGCATCACAGAAAGATTCTTTTATTCTGAGGCCGGGTCTGTATTCATGACTTTGTTCATGTTCTGATGAAACACTTGACTAAAGAGACAAGGAGAACAAGAAAGGGTTTGGTGTGACTCAGTTTGAGGGTTCAGGGTGGGAGCTCGTGGCAGCAATAGCTGTCCTGGCTGAAGCAGCAGGGCCGCCAGGCAGCTGGCTCCTGGGCACAGAAGGGCAAATGCTTGTCCCAGCCTCATGCTGTCTTTATTCAGCCTGGGACCCCGGCCTGCAGACTGGTGTGACCCGTATTTGGGGTGAATCTTCCCTCAGGGACATCTCTTTGGAAACACCCTTATAGACACGTCCAGAAGGTTGTCTCCTTGGCGATTCTCGGCGTTGCTTACTATCAAAACGAGTCATTACCGACTCTCACTAGGTTAGCCCAGGCTGGCCTTGAATTTGTGATTGTCCTGCTTCAACTTCTGAGTGCTAGTTTAATGTGGGAAGATTTTAATAAATGTCAGCTACTATTTTTATTAATCCTCTGGGGCCTCGGGTGGGGAGCCCTTGATATCGAATCTGCAGTAAACCCCACTGCGTCCTGGAGTAACTCTGTCTCTGCATCTGCATCTCAGCATTCCAGTCTCTCCAAGAGAGGCGAGAGTTGATGTGAGCTGATGAACTCCCATAAAGCTCTTCCCAATAGTCACACCTTCTCGCCACACTCACAGCACTGAATTTCTTGTTAGCTCTGGAGAGAGATGAACACCAGTAAAGAACAATTTAGCAGAAACAGAAGTTGTCAGTGCTGGAAAGGCAGGAAGGTAAAAAGCTACGGAGAGAAAGGGCAGCTCATTCAGGGAAGAGTATGTGGAACGTTTCCTGAGACAGAGAGACTTCTGAGCTGTGAGCTAAAGGGCAGTAAAGTGTGCACCTTGCGTTCACCTTGGCCAAGGACTGAAGGAAAATAAAAACCTTCCTGGCATCCGGAACTGCAGATACAAATGGCCGGAGGCAGTTTCGGATAGGGGTACTCCAAATACAGAAGCTCCTGGCCATGAAGGTCTCATGTTTGCACAGGCACGCTGAAGCAGATACAAGACACAGGACACGTGAGACACAGTAGGAGTGCTAAACGCATATACCCGAGCTTGCATAAGCTGGACAGGCGCTCTCCTACTGAGCTACATATACTGCAGTCCAGACAGGAACAATCCAGCAGAGATCAGATCTGTTTGGCTGTGTGGGTTCAGAGGTCTCAGTAGAGGTCACTTGGCCTTCCAGGGTGTGCCTCAGTGACCTATTTCTCCCGGCTGGGCCCACCTCCTGCTTTCTGTCACCTCCCACAATGCCATCATATTGGGACTCTATCCATTAATTGGTCAGTTAGATTACATATACATATATAATACATTAGAGATATATATTTCCGATTATTTAAAATATAACATTTGTGTTTCATGTCAAAATGCTTAGTGCAGGGAAACGAGCTGTACATCAACTTGTGTTGCAGGTAAATCAGTCTTGAAGTAGGAGTGAGTGCCTGGGGAGTGTCGAGGTAAGCCTCTTGGAGGCCCACAGGGAACGGGGAGTGAAGTGTCCTGATCCACGGCACACAGTGTTGACTCACCAGGGACTCCTCGCACACTAGTGAAGTCCCAAAATGGATCCAAAGCAGGACAGTGCCGGCTTCCCCCTTCTTTATGGAAGTCTCCTGAGGTGACCTTACCCCCCCCCCCATCTCCTTATAGTTGCACCAACCTGACTGATTGTTACTGGTGCCTGAGGCACGCATGGAATGGTCTGGTTGGCCTTTCAATCATTTAAAGGCTGTTACACTGGACAGTAAAGTTAGACCTGCACCTTTGAGGCTGGTCTCCAGAGTCTGGTTCCCGGGATTCAGCATGGGCTCCGTCATCACTCCCCCCCACCCCTTCCCCTCTGTTCCTGATCCCCACAAGCACCTGCTGCCTCTCCTGGACTTTCAATATCGTAAGCGTGTCATTTATTAGGGAGCCTTAGGTCTGATCGATATCTTAAAAGGCTTCCAGTCTGTGAGTGTTCACTTATGTGGACTGTAGATGTTAATCACTGTAGCACAGAACCCGGAGGCCCCCAGGACACAGCTACTCAGCAAGGACTGGGTCTACCAGCTGCAGACCAGCTTCTCTGGGGGAATCCCTCATTTCCAAAGTGTAACATGGCATGTGATTGGCCTAGGATTCACACACCCACACCCACACACCCACACACAAAGACTCACATATAAAAGACTATCTTGAGTCTCAGAGACTTTGGGCTTTTGAATAATGCTATAACTGTTAAGATTCTGGGAACTCTAAAAGCATTTTGCATCGTGAGATGGATGTGGGCTTTGGGTGTCAGGCTGACAAGGAGTAGACTCATGATGTCTAATCTTCACTGTTAATCGCTTTGGAGTCACTGAGGAGATACACTCTGGGTGTTTTTCACACTGCGAGGGTGATTTCAGGGAAGTCAACACGGAAGAGGGAAAACTGCACATCCCATGGACTAACGCCCCAGGAGGAATGAAAATAGAGAAGAAAACCAGATGTCCATCAGCACAGATCTCTCTCTCCCTGACTGAAGACACAATGTGACAGGCTGACCTTGTCCTCCTTACCCAGCCTTTCCCACCATGACACATGTGCTTTCAAAGTGTAAGCCAAGATGAACCCTTCTTTCCTTTGAGACAGGGTTTCTCTGTGTAGCCTTGGCTGTCCTGGACTTGATTTGTAGACTAGGTTGGCTTTGAACTCACATCTACCTGCCTGCCTCTGCCTCCCTGAGCGCTGGGATCAAAGGTGTGTGCTACCATGCCCAACTCTCTGGTTGAGTCTTAGTTGTCAACAGGACATAGCCTGGAGTCATCTGAATGGAGAAGCCTCAACTGAGGAATTGCCAAGACCAGGGTGGTCTGTGAGGATGTCTGTCAGGTACTGTCTTGATTATTAACGGATGTAGGACAGCCAAGTCCTCTGTGGGCAGCACCATTCCTCAGGCAGGTGGTCCTGGGCTGGATAGAAAAGCTAGCTGAGCATGAACCAAAGACCGAGCCAGCAAGCAGAGTTCCTCTGTGGTTTCTGCTTCAAGCTCCTGCCTTGGGTACCTGCCCCGCCTTCCTCAATAATGAACTGTGACCTGGAAGCACAAGCCAAATAAACCCTTCCCTGCCCAAGTCACTTTTGGTCTGAATTTTTTATGACAGAAACGAAACGTAATCAGCCGTAAACGTCTGCCGAGCTGGTTGGTGGCTCCTGTGGTGGCCTGTGTAGTTCTAGAGGCTCCCTTAATACTAGAGGGGATGAAAGGTACTGTCCACACCACCACGGAGCCGATGATCCAGCGAGAAAGACGGACAAGCAGCCCATCACAAAACACTCAGAAAGTGCGCGGTTATGCCTGCTGCGGTCTGAGTGCCAGGCGTCCTCCACAGCCGTGGGTCTGAACGCTCGGTGCCCAGCTAGTGCTGTTGCGTGGGAGAGTTGTGGAAACATTAGAAGGTGGAGCCTTGCTGGAGGAAGCCGGTCAGTAGGGGTGGGCCTGGGGGGTTTAGAGTCTGGCACCACTTCCTGTCTGCTCCCTGCTTCCTGACGGATGATACCATGTGACCAGCTTTTTTCCCTGGTCTGTGGCCATATCCTCCCTGTCATGGTGACTGCATCTGCTCGAACCAAGCCGAAGGAAACCTTGCACCCTTCAACTGATTCTTGTATGATATTTGCTCATTTCAACAAGAAAGGTGGCAGATACTGTGCGATGCTCAGGATGCCATGGAAAGAGCACATCATTTTTTGCTGGTGGAGTGGAGAGCCCGTTTTCCTCATGGGACTTAACGGCGACCACTAGGGTTGGCTTAGTTGGCTCAAATGACTAGGCACAAAGGTCCGTCCGTCCTGGTTTTCCTCATTGCACTTGTTTTCTTCGCCATTCACTGTTACTGGCTAGATGCCAAAGCCCATTTTCTTTGGTGGCATGCTTGTTAGGTTTTGTTTGTTTCGAGACAGGGTTTCTCTGTGTAGCCCTGGCTGTCCTGGACCCACTTTGTAGACCAGGCTGGCCTAGAACTCACCGAGATTCACCTGTCTCTGCCTCCCTGAGTGCTTGGATTAAAGGTGTGCACCACCGCACCCAGTTCGCTTGTTAGTTTTTTGATGCTTTCTCTCAGATGAGTCTCATTTTTTCCCCAGTGATTGTGAGGATGTAAGAAGAGATGGCTCAGTGGTTAAGAGTACTAGCTGCTCTTCCAGAGGACCTGGGTTCACTCCCCAACACTCACATGGCAGCTCACAACTGTCTGTAACAGTTCCTGGGGATTCCATACCAATGCAAATAAAATAAAAATAAGTTATAAAAAAAGAACTAGCATCAATACCCCTTTGGTTTTTCTCTCTCCTATGAAAATCCTACTGTTTTTAGTGGCTTACATATATTTCTCATTTCAAAACTCAGAGTTCTTTGGAGGTAGGGGCTGAGGATCATAAGTACAAGATCAACCTCAGTTACCCAGTGGAGTTGAGGCCACCTTGGGTTATATGAGATCAAACCAACTGACCATAAAACAAAGAAACAAACAAACCCTAAAACAAGTTGAAGCTCCTACAGGACAGTTCAAGACGTTCCTATTTCTGTCTGAGGGGGGCTGCTGGTTCTGTGCTTGAAGGGAAGCTATAACTTAGGTGATCACAAACAAAGAATGAGCACTTCTTTCCCGACTCAATTTAGCTTCTCTGGATACTTCCATATGCTTGGAAGAGTCACCGGGGTCCTCTGAATCCTCAAAAGATAAACTAGTAACACAGGGCTTCCCAGCCCTCAAACTGAGGGCTGCCTGTGAGGTTCCCCTAATCCCTTAGGAAGCAATCAAAGTGCTTTGGCTAAGTCCCTGGCACTTAATGGCTGACGGTTTTAGCGTTTTGTTGTTGGTGGTGTTTCTTTCTTTCTTTTTTTTTTGGGGGGGGGGTGTCTCTATGTAGCCATGGCTATCCTGAAACTCACTCTGTAGACTAGGCTGGCCTTGAATTTAGAGAACCACCTGCCTCTGCCTCCCTTGTGTAGAAATAAAGGTGTGTATGTGCCACCACAGGGTGACTGGTGGTAGTGGTGGTGTTTAAGGCTACACAAGCAGGGAAAGTAAGGCAGGTAACTATTCTTAGAGGCCAGGGAAGAACCACAGACTTAGTTCCGACAAGCATCTGGCACCCTTCTGTGGAGAATCCCAGACTTCCGAAAGGCTGGGGACCTGTGGCTAGCTGTTCACACCCTTGTCTGAGGCCATCAGATGCTGTACCCCATAGCCTTGTTTTCCTCGTCTCCTTCTGAAATCAGCCATAAATCATGTTCAACGCTGAGATTTCCACAAAAATTCCCTGTGGTTTCTCTTCGTCTGCTGCTCCAACTCTCGTGTTGCGATTCCTGTTGGCAATAACGTCGGCATCTGCTCTCTTTACCCACAGTGTTTGCAGATGCTTTGAGACCAAGTCCTTGATCACTACTCCAAAGTTCAACTTCTGTTCTCCAGGAGCCAAAACACACAGCGCATTATCCAGTTTAAATAGTTTCCGATCCTCGTCTGGGTGGCCGGCTTCATCAGCTCCTCCTCGCTGGCATGAGTCTTCCTCGCTCTTAATCCTTTCTGCCCACTGGCTGGAGCAGACACTAACTTTGGTGTTGAGCCTTGCTAACTTAGCCACTCCTCGCTTCATTCCCTCGAATCCCCAGTATTGGGGACTCAGTTCACACACTCTCAGAGGCATCTGGGTGGTTTTCCACCCTCTGGCCTAAGAGCTGTACAAAAACTTACCGGGAGAGAGCATTTCCTGTAGCTTAGTTTCTGTTGTCTCTCGGGCTTGAGGCACTCATGGTTTTGGTGGTTCACATGTTTATGGTGTGCATGTGGCTTGTGTTGGTATGGGGGTTCTAAGTGTATGTCTGCATGCTTTTGGGTTCATCTCGGTTTCATTCCTCTCCTGAGCCACTTAGTTGGGCAGTTCTTCAGTAGAGCTGGGTTTGTCATTCTGAGCACTGCCAGGCAGTGACATTTTTACAAACCATCCTTTGTAATAAAACAGACACTGTTCTGGGTCTTGTGAGAAATACAGGCTCCGATGCTTATGCATACATGTCAGTGCACACACAAAACTAGTACAGAAATTGAAAACCACACATACAGGAAGATGCTTTCCCAAACCCGACAGCCCACAGGGGCCACATCTACACCACCCGAAAAAGCTCTCCTCGGTTTTTCAAAGATAGAAATGCATTTATATGAACATCAGGGGAAATCCATAAATTGAAATGAAACTCATTAATATTCTCATGCTACTAACTAGTAGCATTTTGAAGGCTCTCCTGTATCCGTTGCTGCCCTGTGCTGAGAAATTAATTTAATTTTCATGACAACTCTGTGAGGCAGGACTATCATCATCCTGCTTACAGAGGAGAGCACAGTGACTCATGCACGGTTTCGTCGGCGGATTAAGGAAAACGGTACGAACAAGACAAAAGGCATTCTCTGATAGAGAAATGTTCGAGATTTCTAGTTACCAAAAAAATGTAACTTAAGCCCTTCGGCATCGTTTCCTTCCGTACCTGTGGGGTACGGAAGCTGACAGGTCAGTCTGAGACGCGTCAGCAACAATGTCTGCCAGTGCAAGCTTCCAGGTCTTCTCAGTTTGGAGGAGCCAGAGAGCTGGCTTGATGGGTAGGAGCATTGGCTACTCTTGCAGAGGACGTGAGTTCTATTCCCAGCAGCCACACAACAGCTCACAACCGTCTGCAACTCCAGGTCCGACATCCTCTTTCCTCTGGCTCCTGGGGGCACTGGGCACAAACATGGTACACAGACATGCAGGCAGGCAAAACATTCATAGACATTTAAAACAAGATGCAGGAGATTTGGTGTTGCCATCCTCACAGAGTGGAGAGGATACCGGGTTCAGTATTATGTATAAAAACACTAATCCCGTTCACTCTTCTACCTAACCACTGCTGCTACCAATATTTTAGAGACTAGGATTTCAATATGGAAGGCCCAGTGGGGTAGTCCCAACCACTTCTGAGGCTGAGGCAGGAGGACCACTTGAGACCTCAGGAGACCAGCTCCTGGGCAACATAGTGAAGCCATGTCTCAAGTACATGTATATATTTTTTCAATGGTTGATTTTTGTGGGTAAGGTGTGGTACACAACCATTCAGACCACAGCAATCCCATGCTGATTTATTTATTTATTTTGTCTTAAAAAAAAAACAAGAGGCCATTGCTTTTCAACCTTCTAGCTAAGATCATGGGTTTAAAAGAAAAGCCATAGACGTTTCCTGGTTTGTGGTTTTCATTGAAAGTTTCATAATTTTGTTCTCACTTCTGTCCACTCTACTCAAAGAATTTATGATCTGCCTTCGGTTTCCTGTAGTGTTTCTAGACTCAGAAGCAGTTTGAATGGGGTAACACCAGCACCGCCAGGAGAGGTTGTTAGCAGTTCAACACCTCTGTCCCCAGCCGTCCCCAGCGGACCAACCAAACAGGTATTCCTACTTTAACAAGATCCCCAGGTGAATGAGAATCATGAAGGCTTCTCAGTGCTGGTGGGACCCTGGATCTCTGCCTGGCTTGTTCATAGACCTTCCCGATTTGGGTCCACTGTTAGGTTCTGATTCTAGGCTCCCATGCAGTGAGATTTTTGCTACTGTGTTTGCTACTGTGAGGGAGATTCTGGTATAGGACTGAAAGCCACTGACTTGTAATTTAATTCCATGGATTATAAACTGCCTTAGACTTCTGAAAGGCAGAGGGGGGTGATGCAGTTTCAGTAGGTTTTATCCTAAACATACTGTAATGTGATTCTACAAGATTGCATATAGAAGTGAGATCTTGTAACAATTGTCTTCCCTCCCTTCCTTCCTCCCTCCCTCCCTCCCTCCCTCCCTCCCTCCTTCCCTCCCTCTCTGTCTGTCTTTTGTTTTTTCAAGATAGCATTTCTCTGTCCTGGAACTCACTATGTAAGACCAGGCTGGCATCAAACTCAGAGATCCGCCTGCCTCTGCCTTCCAAGTGCTGGGTTTAAAGGCATGCGCCACCACCCCCTGGCTTATTTCTCTTGCTTTCAATTTTCTCAGCAGCTCCCTGAACCTCTGTAGTGGTGCCCTGGTGTTCTGGCTCCCCACCAGACTCAGTGAGACTGCAGGGCTCCTGCGCCAGTGCTCACAACCGTGTCCCTTCCCACTCTGCTAAAGGGGAAATGCAGGGCCCCAGGGCATGGCTGTCCCTTAGCTGCACGTTGCTACTGCTGTTTTACGCAAGTCCCTCTGGACTCAGGGTGCGAAAGCCACCCACTTAGGATCGTTGTGATCCCAGCAGTGAGAACTGAGTCCTTTGACATACTTCCTGCCTATCAGCTTGCTGACTTCGTGTTCTGCTTCTCAGTTGGGCAACTTTGGCGTCCCAAGCAGTCTGCCCTCCCAGCTCTTCCTCAGCATTTCCGCATCTGTCCCGGGAGGTGGCGGGCGGTGCTGGAAATCTATTCATCTAAAGAGGGGGTAAGTAAGAGCAGAGAGGAGTCTTGTGAGTTTGGGAGACGGCTAAGTCTCTAACGTGCTTGCCATGAGAGCATGAGGACATGAGTTTGAGGACGCGCATACCAGTAATCCCAGTGCGGGGGAGGCAGAGACAGGATTCTGGGGCTCATTTGCCAGCCACTCCAGCCAAACCTGCGAGCTCTGTGTGCAATCAAAGAGCCTCTCTCAGAAAAACCAGGTGGAGTATGATTAGGAAGACGCCCGGTACTAGTCTCCCTGATCAGCCACACTTGCTCTCGCATCCACACGCAAAGTATCTGCCTCATAAGCCGCGTGGAGCCTGCTTTCTGGGTGTCCTTTTCTATGATTTTGTTCCTTGCTTTGAGGCTCAGCCTTGCTATTTGGGCCCGGCTGGCCTTGAACTCAACATCATCCTACATACCCCACCTCCCCAGGCCTGGGGTTGCAAGTGAGGGGTTTTCTTTTGTGTGTTCACAGGTGAACCTCTCCACAAGGCTGTGTAAAATTGCTGTCTACTCGGACTCTTCATTTCTATTCCAGAAACTCATTTTTACAAAGTTTAGAGGGTTTTGTTAGTCAGTGTGAGAAACTTCCTAAATGTTTAAAGGTGAAATTCAATTGACTTATCAAATCTTAATTGAATTCCTGCTGTTGTTATCACTTGAAAATGACTAGCGGCTTTTCCATTGTTATTGAAATATTCATCTTCCTTATAAATATTTTGACAGTTTTTTGAAGTGCCCAAAATACACACAATGTGTACTGTCCTAGATACGAGTTAGACGGGACTCTTGTTTTAGAGGGAAGTTTCCTTCAGGTGGGGAAAAGGAGGAGACTGATACTGCAGAAAGCAGAGCTGGGCTAAGGCCGTCATTGTTCACTCGCACAAAAATATTTCAAGACAGGGACCGAACAACTTAACTTTCCTGCAAGAAGAGCACCCTGACGCTGGGGGTCCTTTTGGAGCTGTAAGTCCTGACTGCTGATTAGATATGTGCTGAGGAGCAACTCTGTCTTTTCCTTCCTCACAGCCTTGAGTGTACCGGAAAGCTGTACCAAGAAGCCCAGGAGAGTCTCTGCCAGCTCTCAGAGGCAACGATTTCAGTGGGAGGGGGATGGGAGAGGATGGGTGGATGGGTGGAGGGGGCTGGACAGGTGGCTGTGGTCCCACGGGCTGTCCTCCCAGAAGACCTGGGTTCAGTTCCCAGCACCTACTTGGTGGCTCACCATCTCTGTAACTCCAGTCGCTGGAGATCCAGTGCCGTCTTCTGGCTTCCCAGGGCGCAGCATGCACATGGCGCGCGGACACACAAAATACCCACACACATACGATTTTAAACTGATGCAAAGCCCCTGCGACTTCTCAGAGAAATTACGTATTACCAAAAGATAAGGAGAGCATCTTCTGTTTTGTCCCCACTCTTGTTTTTCTAACATGTGGAAAACAATCAACCCAAATGGGGAGAAATGGACTCAGCACAGGCCCATCTGATACCCACGTGTTTTCATTTATGACCCACACTGAGCCTTGAACATATGTAGGTATCATTATACGTAGTTATGACCATAAAACAGGCACAATTTCATGTTTGCTCCGGTTTGCTTGCCATCACATGGTCTTTAATGATTTCATTATCCCTCATAATTGCAGTCTCAGCCACACGGGTGGTTCTCCAGTGCTAGCCTAGCTCATTTCTGTTACGTAGTTCGTCAACGTATTTCCTGCGTTTGGTGCTGTAGATGGCGCTTGGTGTCTGGTAACATAAGCAATGCAGCGGCAGGTTTTTCAGTCCTTTTGTTATCAAACACAGGGTGGGGGTGGGTCACAACCTGTGCCCCAAGTCAGGTCTTGTCACCCATCCTCAACGAGCCAATTATAAGAGCCAAATTAAATATAAAAAAAGGAGAAAATGGAGATTTATTCTTGACGCCAGATTAGGAAGAGGGACAGAGAGACTCAGGGAGCCCCTGAAGTTTATAGCTGGGGTCCTGAGGTAAGATCAGAGTTTAAGTAGAAGGCCAAGAATAGGCAAAGCTGTCCGTCAAGTTGTGGCCCCACCTACCACGGACCTACGGTTGTCTGGGCTTCAGTCTCATACTATAAGGTGGTCCAATGAAATCTCTTTCCAGGAGACAAGATACTTCTGTCTGGTGTATTCTCCCAGCATGAGATTCCTTGGGAAATTCCCATTTTGGGTCGGAGTGGGGCAAAGGGTGGGGGAGGGTAATGTTTTAACAGACATGTTACCTTTCTTTCAGATGACTTTCTAACACAAAATTTCTATTGTGAATGCTGGGGTTAGTCCTAAGACTTACAAAGTTAAGTCCTGAAGACACCTGAGAAATTTTTATTTCACATGGATTTAAGGGATTCTGTTCTACTCCACTCTACTTGAGTGTGGAGGAGTCAGAGGGATGGCTCAATGGGTAGCTTCGAAAACACTTCACTGCAGACCTTCAGTATGTGCTGTGGTCTTTCTGTGTCATGCCCCGCATCCTGTGTGTGGAGTAAGCGGGATCAAACACAAATCCCTTGGCTTCACACCCTCTCTACATGCTCACCGCCCTGACCATGAAGGCTGATGAAGGGCAGAACCGGCCCAGCTTTGCTGAGGGAAGGGCTGATCTCAGACCACACCTGGGGGGAGGCTGAGGCTAGTAGGACCGAGGCAGCCTGAGCTCTTTGGTGACTCAGTTTTCTATTGCTGTGATAAATCACCATGGATAAAAGCAACGTGGGGAGGAAAGGGTTTATTACTGCTTGCAATTTTCAGGTCACACCCCATTACTGAGAAAAGCCAGGGCAGGAACTCAAGGCAGAAACTAGAAGGCAGGAGCTGAAGAGGAGGTTATAGAGGAACACTACTTGCTTGCTTCCATGGCTTCCTCAGCTTGCTTTCTTATAATATCCAGGGCCACAAGCCTAGGGCCCTCCCTAGGCTTATTAGGCTGAGCCCTCCCATAATCAAGAAAACACTCAACTGGACCTGTTAATCTGTGAGGCCAGCCTGGTCTACACAGTGAGTCCAGGACAGCCAAGGCTACACAAAGAAACCCTGTTTTGAAAAACAACAATAAAAACAAAACAAAACAAAAAAGAGAACCCTCCACAGACTTCCTTACAGGCCAAAGTGATGGAGGCATTGTCTCAGTTAAGATGCCTCTTCCCAGATGTGCCTAGATTCGTGTCAAGTTGACAAAACCAACTAGTACAGTGACAGACTTCACACCAAATGCTAGGCAGACTCCATTGTGGGTTAGGCATAGTGAGGAATGGTGGGAAAGAGAGCACTGAGTGTACACTGTGAGTAGAAAGGGCAGGAAGCTGCAAGAACTTGATTGTGGAAGGCTGGGCCAAACATGGGGGCCAGTTAGGTTTTTTAAATGTAAAATCTGCATTAACATGTTATCTCCCACCTTAGCCAGTTAGTGTACAGCTCAGGGGTGGTCTGAGCGTTCCAGAGCTGTGCTCTCCTGGCTGCTGCCCATCTGCAGAATCGCTTCATCTTGCAGAACAAAAACTCGGCACTTTTTATCTCATGTAAATGGGATAATACTATGTTTTTATGATTAGTTTATTTTCTATATCTTTAAGATCCATCCATTTATCGTGAGTTGGGATTTTTTTCTCTCTCTCTTCTCTCTAAAGACAAGGTCTCATATAGCCTAGGCAGGCTTCCAACTTGCTAAGTAGCCCAGGGTAGCCCTGAACTCTTGATTCTCCACCTCTGCCTTCCAGTGCTGGGATCAGAAGTGTGTACTCCTTCAAGGCTGAACAGTATTCCATTGCAGCAGATGGTATGTGTTGTTTACTCATCTGCCTGCTGACAGTCACTTGAGGGGCTATTACGAATAATGATACTCCGAGCATGGGTATACAAGAAGCTCTTCAGGACTTTTTAGATTTTTCTTTTGAAATTATAGCCAGAAACAAGATTGCTGGGTCACATAGAAAGTCTATTTTTAATCTTTACAGGTACCACTGAACCATTTTCCACTTACACCAACAGTGCAAGACTTTCTAATTTCCCTGTGTCCCCCACATCTTTCTCCCTTCCCCATCTCCTTTACTCCCTCCCCTCTTCTTTCTCTCCCCTATACAGGGAGAAGAACCCAGGGCCGCACAGGCAGACTCTCTATGGGTCATGAGTTTTCCTTTTAAATTGTGTCTCACTGTGTGTGCACACCTGCTGGGTGTAGCTCCCCTTCAGAGGCTAGAAGAGAGCATCGGGTTCCCCCGGAGCTGGAGATATGAAAGGTAGTGAGCCAACTGTTGTGGGTGCTGGGAACTGAACTCAGGTCTCTGAGAGCAGTACATGCTCTGACCACCGAACCATCTCTCTAGCCCCATCTTTCCCCTCTTTTTTTTTTTTTTTTTTGTTAGTAGTCATTCTAATGGGTATGAAGTATTATCTCATTGTGGCTTTGATTTTTTTTTTTCCAACAATGAGAACCCTTAAGCAATTTTCTTGTCATTGGACACTATTTATACATTCTTTCTGAAGACATGTTCATTCAAGTCCTTTGCCTAATTTAAATTATTTTTTTTTCATTTCTTTTTGCAGACAGGGTTTTATTACATAGCCTAAGTTGACTTCAAACTCTCCATCCTCCTGGCTCAGACTCCGGAGAGCTTTGACAACAGCATGTACCATTCTCTTTGCTGCCTTTTGCTCATTTTCTACTCAAGTGATTTCTAATGTAAGGGGTTTTTGTTGGTTCTTATTTTGTTGTTGCTTTTACATAGGGGAAATTCTAGATTCTATACTCTTTCCAGATACATGATTTGCAAACATTTTCTGCTATTTTATGAGTCACCTATATTACTACGTGGAGCTTCCACTGTTGTGCAAAGGTACACTGTATCTGCAAAGGTACAGATTTTAACCGTGATGTCGCCAAAGTGTTTTCCTTTTCTTTTGTTGTGTGCTTTGGCCATACCCATGAGATCATGGCCAAGCCTCATGTCAGATGGTTTTCCTCTACTTTTTATTCTGTTTTATAGTTTTAGATTTCCATTTGCGTTTTAATTTCCCTTACTGTTGCCTCTGGTATAGAAGAAAGATTCAACTTCCTTGTTTTTTTGTGCAGCTATCCAATCTTCCCAAATCCGATGTTGAAAACACGATCATTTCCTTACTGAATCTTTTTTTTTTTTTTTGGCCCCCTTGTCAAAAATTGTGTGACTCTGTGCGCACCGTCTTATTTCTGGACTTTACAAAGGCTAGTGTTTGAGCTCATTTGAGGGCCAGGTGACAACTGAGAGGCAGGCCAAGGTGCATGCTGGGATGACTATCTTAGGTAAACGGTGCACAGTGATGTTTTGTTGCAGCCCTTACAGTGAAGGATTTTGCAGCTCTCGTCCAATAGCCCAGATTCCACCTCACCTGTGGCTTGTTGGATGGATGGTTAGGAGGCTGAGCAGGGCTGAGATTCTGTGAGCAGAGCCCTTCCGTGTGGCAGGAGGCAACACATGTGAAGGTATGGAGGCATTACTGAAAGAGCCTTGGGTACTGGACAGTAGGTGCTATAGAAACTACGCGGTTAGGGTTTGGTCAGGTACCGCATGATGACACTTCTTGGAGGGCCCCCTGAAGGGTCTTAAAATAAATGTAATAGGGAGACTAAATGATGTGATCAAAGGCTGGTGACTTCTGGAGTCAAAACTTCGAGTAGGAGTTGGTAAACCCGTTTGAGCCAAGGAGCACCCAGCCCAAAAGACTGGGCTCTGAGAGCAAGGGCCTACCCGTACTCATTGCACTTTCCTCTGTCCTGCACAGTTTCCCACGAACAGACGCTTAATAAATATTTGTTGAGTTGACTAAAAAGCAAAGAAACAGAAATGACTTTATCAATTAAGAAGCCCCTTTTTACTGACAGAGGGGGTTTCTTGAGACTAATAAATTACTGTTGTTGTTGTTCTAGTGGTTGGAACCAAATCCAGGACCTCAAGTGTGGTATTCATGTGTGGTTCCACTGAGCCACAGCAACTGCCCTAACCTATATGATTTCATTTCTCCTCTCAAAATAGACAAAAATCCTAATCACTGTCTCTATTAGTCATGGCTCACTAGAGACCAATAACACACACACACATATACACACACACACAGCACACCCCAAATAGTAGTAGCAGCTGCAACAGCAGCAGGAAACACCATGAGGAGATTCAGTATTCATCAGAGGAGTTGGCTCATGTGGCAATGAACATTCCCATGGCAAGCAGCCTTCAAAGGTGGAGTCCCAGGGGAATGGATGGTGGGACTTTCAGTCCAAGGCTGATGGCCTGAGAACGTGAGGGGTTGCTGGCACAAGTCCCAGAGTCCCCGTCTAGACATCTTAGAATTCTGACGGAAGAGCTTTCTCTGGAAGGAGCTGGCCTTTCCTCTCTCTGCCTTACCCCAGCTGCTGGTACCTCCCCACACCGAGGGCCCATCTTCCCTGTTCAGACCACTGAGCCGCACACTAATCTCCTTCAGCAATACCCTCATGTCCACACCGAGAGACGAGGATTTAGCAGCTATCCAACTGTTCCTCAGTCAAGTTAAAAGCTAGGAGAAACTGTCACACCAGGCTCTGCACTAGTTACTAAGTATTGTCTTTTCCTGGAGCATGTGTGTGGATTTTAGTCCCCGCCTCAGTATGCAGGCCAGCTGTGTCTTCACTTACAGCTAAGGACACCGAGGTCTGGAGGCACCAAATGTCCTGCTGAAGATCACACACAGCAGCCGTGATGCTGGGATTTCTACCTCCCAGGGCCCCATGTTTCTTCTGGGAACTCTTTCTGCTGCTTTCTACCTCAGAGTCATTACCCTTCTTCTCCAAGCATGCTTTCCTTTTAGGGGAAATAAGCACATTTTCTTCAGGCTCTAATCATGACTCCTATAAACAAAACATTAATTCTAATTTTTCATCTGTCTCTAGCGTTTCCCTCGCTTCTACAAGTTTGGCACCAAACCAGCATTTAAAATATCAATGGTGCGCACACACACACACACACACTGTTGTTTTGAGTCAGGCAGGTCTTGAACTCACTATCCTCTTGCCCCAGACTGGTCCCTGAGCTCAGATAATTGGGGAAGCCCTGATCTACAGCCCAGGCCATTTGTATAGAGCTGATAGACAAGGCAGAGCTGCTGGAGCCTTCAGCCATTTATTAATCATCATGGCAAAGATTTTCATGCAGTGGAGTTCCCAGAATGAGCCACTGGTTGCAGCTTGGGAGCCCATTTTGTTTGTAATTTTTGTATGCTACCAGCCTGCACATTCTTCCAGTCTTTAAGGCAAATGGTGACAGCTGAGTGGCCATGGGCTTAGAGGTAAATGCTGAAGAGTATGATGGTGTATCTCCCTAAGCAGATTCCTCAGAAGGAGTGATGAGGAGGAGGAGGAGGGGGAGAGGGAGGAGGAGGAAGGGGAGAGGGAGGAGGAGGAATAGGAGATAGGAGAAGGATAGGGAAAGGGGAAGGGAGGGTGCGTAGGAGAAGGAAAGGAGAGTGGAGAGGAAGGGGTGGGGGAGGGGTGAAAGTAAACGGGGTAGGAAAGGGAACGGGGAGCGTGAGAGCACTCAGCACTCCTCAGTGTGGGTATGCTGTTACTCGGCAGGTGGAAGGTCAGCAACTGACACAGGGGGCTGTGGTCCTACTAGGGGAGAGGGGCTGCCATGTGAGAACGTGAGACTTGAGTTAGCCCTCACCTACTCTTTCTCATGGGACGGTGTGCTGGGTAGTTGGTAGCACACAGCAATGGGCTGGCCGTGAGTTCTGATTCTGAGGTTGACTCTTCAGGAGTATTAGCAAGCGTTTTCCTGTATTTTAAGTAATCGGCAGTAACAGAACCGATGTTCTAGCTTGCTTTCCATTGCTGTGATAACACACTGAGCCAATCTGGAGGAGAAAAGGAGTTTAGCTTACACTTCTGCACGGCACTGCATCACAGAAGGGAGTCGGGGTAGGAGTTCGAGTGGGAACCTGGAGGCAGGAACTGAAGCGGAGACCACAGGGGAACACGGCTGACTGGCTTGTTTACGAAACCCCGGGAGCACCTGACCTGGGGTAGCACCAGCCACAGTGGTCTGGACTTCCCATAGCAATGGTTAATCAAGAAAATGTCCTCCAGACATGTCATAGGCCAACCTGATGGAGGGGATTCCTAGCTGAGGTTCTTAATTTCTCTTGTGTTAAGTTGATGAAAACTTAACTAGCAAATTAACATCTGAGCCGCCATCTCTTTACGTCTTAGCAGGTCTCCCTGATGTAAAGTTAGGCAGGAAGCATGCATGGTATTTTCTGGTCCAAATGGTCCTCTCTGAGAACTCACCAGATAGGGACTCCACCAAGTGGTCTTAACCATGGGTTATCCTGGACTATTCACTTACCCTCCATTGACTTTCTTACAAAGGAACAGAAAATTTTTGAATCACTTGGCCAGTCCATTCTCCATGATTCCTGGGTTCGTCACCTGGACTTCGCCTCTGCTGTGAGTTCTGCCTTTGGCTGAACCTCCCTGAGTAGGGGATTTATTTGCCACATACTCTATATTGCAGATCAAATCTTTAAGACAGTGCCCACCATTGAGAGAGTTGAGCCCTCTTATTTGCTGCTCAGTGCTTTCTACTTCCGTGCCATTCATTACCCAATGTTCCCATGCCAAAAACACAAAATATGTAAGTGTTAATACATGGATATGGGCTTTGCCATGTCTCTTTGGAAAGTTACCAAAACCACAATAGACTATGAATACGATTCCTCAAAGAGGCTGGTCCCAGCCACATAATAAAACTAGGCTTCATGAACTCGGGGATCTAGCCCAGGAGGTCACCCCAGTAGTATATCTTTGGTGTTTCAATTTCCACACAAGGCCAGGCAACAGGCAACGGAGTTGGAGCAGGGGTAACTCCAGCATGTGTTGGGCATGGCGTCAGATCTTATGAAGACTGTGAAGAGGTCCTGCTTTGTTCTTGAGGCCCCCGCTTGTGCTTAAGGCCAGCTTCAACACACCCTGGAGGAGAAACACCTCTGATAACTGTATTCTAAGGAGCCAAAGCTAGGGCAGGTGGGGTGGTTTAGTAGAGCACAGCCGAGCATGTTGAAATTCAAAGCCAAACTATTATGTATGCCAATAATACGTTCAGTTACTATGTGTCAATTAGAAAGACAAATGTATACATTTTTTTAAAAGTTAAAGCTAAAAACAAAACAAAACAAACAAAAGCCTATGCGGGAAGGTTAGCTTGCTTGCCCGGGGAAATTCTCTCTTCCGCACAGGGCTGCTGGGCACCCAGCCCCTGGCACTCTACGTGGCAAGCAAACCCCTGGTTCCCACTGGACCAAACTTTTAAGGCCAGATGGAAACGAGCAGCACCTGGAATGGGAAATCTGTGTCCCTGGTCCCCCCCACCATCTCTAAAATAAACAAAAGGTCTGCAAAGAATTTCCTTCCACTGTTTGGCAAGGGAAAGCAGCACCTGGAGGGTGAGTTAGGACGGGAAGGCATAAGAAATGGAGTAAAACAAGGCTGGTTATAATGAAGCTTTGTCTCACTTATCTCCAGGGGCCAACCATTCGATTAGGAAAGCAAGCCGCAAATGAGGAGAGCAGGGGATTAGGAGTAACACCCACGTGAGAACGGGGAGACACACACCTTTCTGGATCCGGAATCTTACCTTTCATTTGCATTAAAACAACAACAACAAACCCCTATCTTCTAGAAATTCAAAGTGAAGTGTATGTATTAAAATAAATGAGGGCTGTGAAGGAAGAACTATGAGAAATGAGAAAAGCAATTATCCCCGGAGGCAGAAATTTTCCTCTTGCTTCAGTGCCTCGTGCTATGCAGGCAATTTCAGCCATTTTCTCTCAGGAAATGTTTAGTACTGAGTTCCCAGCACTGCCTGGGTGTGCTGTGGTCTTTGGCTCACCTGCAGGAAGGGCGCACAACTCAAGTCCATTCTGTTAGGAAGGCCTGGCCTCAGGAGGGAGACACATTACTCCAAGGTGGCAGAGACCAAGAGAATGCAAATACATGATGCTGCTTGTACTAAGTACAGAACATTAAAAAAACAAAATTAAACCCCACTAATGGCAGTCAACTCAATAGGACCACATGGTTCATTGTGGGAAGTCATTTCACACACTTTCCCCAGTGAAAACGCCTTGAAAGCATGAAGAGAGAGTGGACCCTCCCAGTGTGGTTTCTGAAACAACCATTCTTGACATACAAAGATTAACGGAAGAAAAATTAATTTTCTTCTTCCTTTTCTAGTTCTTCTTCTCTTTTCCTGCAGAGGACTAGGAAGTATCTCCAACAGGAACAACAGGTTGAGAACATTGCCAAGGAATGTTTTGTAAGTATAACAAGACCCACATTTTTCCTGGTACCAGCCCACGTGGAAGAGATGAGGTTGACATTTGTTAGGGGGCGATGAACTTCTTTGTAACATCTGAGAGCAAACCCCTCCCCCCGGTCGCGGGTGGAGGAAAGGTTGTACAACACCGAGACGCCAGGTTCACAGCTGCCTGGACACTGTGACGCCATCAAGCCCACTTTAGGTAAAGCTCACCTGCTCCTAGCTCCGTGGTTCTCAACCTTCCTAATGCCACAGCCCTTTAACACAGTCTCATATTGTGATGACCGCTAACCATATATTTTTCGTTGCTACTCCATAACTGTAATTTTTAGGACATATAATTGCTACTGTCATGAATTGTAACGATCTGCGTTTTCCGATGGTCTTAGGTGACCCCTGCGAAAGGGTCTCTTGACCCCCAAGTTGAGAATCGCTGCTGTAGCTGTCTTTACGAAAGGTTAAGTGGTGGTGAAACCTGCAGGCGACAGATAATCCGAAGCTGTTGTTTCAAGCTCTTGGCCAAGTAGTGTCGCCTGTAGCCTGCTTGTCTCTGACAGTTTCAGTGGCAGTCGAGGGGTGGGCTGTCTTTGACCATCTGGAGGGTTTAATATGTTCCATCCATCTTGTGCAAATCTGCTTTGCCGCAGCCGGGGTCACCGTGCTCGGAGACCTTTGAGGTGGTGTCGGCGGGCTGTGCTCTGTGGTGGGCTGTGCTCTGCTCTGTGGCAGGCTGTACTCTGTGGTGGGCTGTGCTCTGTGGCCTCCTGCGGCCCTCTCGAGGGTAGGTGCGCTTGTGCTCTTCTGCAGGATGCTATTTTTCTTGTCCTCCATAGGCTCTCACCCGCTGAGCTATCATTACTTGCTTGTTGCTGCATGTTGCTGATTCATACTCATAGGAAAAAGTAATTTTGTCTTCAACACCTCTTCCCTGTCATTTAAGGCATATGTTAATGAAAGGCAGATTCTGGCATCCACACTCCTCTGTAGCTCTGAGGCCACAATACAGGTTCATTAAAAATGAAGACACAAGTGTTCTTTTACTTCTATTTATATCTAGAACCATATGAAAAAGCTGGTTTGAAGGGCACCTTTGTGCCTTTCAAATCCCAGACCATATTCCGAGAAAGGATCCACATTTCATGTCTGAATTGGCACTAATGTGGCACTCATGTACATACCACGTTTTAAATAAAGATGTTTCACGCATGCTTTATTACTGACACCTCCTGATTTCACAGATTTTTAGGTTACAGTACAGCCGAATCCCTCTGAAGATGTTTTAAGGGCCTTTTCCCTTCCTTGCAATACAGAATTTTTTTTCCTCTCTTTTAACTTAAAGTGAGGAGTATGCAAGTGAAGTGTGCCCCCCCCCCCCCGGGAAGCCAAGTGCAAGGGGGAGGAGCAAGAGCAGAGCTGAGAGCCTCGGAAAGCCAGAGAGAACTGATGGAGGGCTTTCTGCTTTGCCATTCCTCACAAGTCACTTCCCTTCCTTCCTTTCCATTTTATAACTGTGCGACCTGCTTATTTCACTGAGCGCCTGGATCTCTGATGAGCAGGGGCCTTGAGGGTCCTCAGCCAAACTCCCACCAGCTCTGCACCGGTGGCTCCCCACCATCCTTCCAGGCAGCCTGCGAGCCCACAAATGAAAAGGACTTTGGAGTCCGGCAGTTCCAAGTTTACATTCTGCCTCTTAATACCCCTCACATCCTGGGCAGGTTACCTAGCATTTCCAAGCACCGGTTTCATCTGTTAAATGGCCCCAATAACAGCTAATTCATAGGCTCTCGGGAACCAAATGAAGTACCCACTGTATACAAAATCAGCACTCAGAGCTGAATGGAGAGCAGCGAAGTGGTTCAATGGGACCCGGAGCCTATGCTTTTCCTGGGAGACTCCCAAGCAATACTTTCTCCACAGCATTGTACTGTCTCTCTCCCAGTGCCTCAAAAGCCATTGAAAAGGTGTCTGCTGAGTGCTGCCTTGTAGGCTGTAAACGCTGTTATTAACAACAATACCTCACATATTCAGTGTTCTGGAATTTTACAATGTGCTTTCACAAGTGGGGGGTAGTAAACCCTCCCCCAACGTGCAGTCTACTGATGACTAACAGAGGCAGGGGGGAGGGGCCGGCGCTTTGAACGAGGTCTATTAGCGATGCAAATGTGAAGTCATCTGCCCTTGTGAGGAGCATAATAAACATCAGAACCAATTAGGTAACAAAGCTGATCTTTTCAGGCTCCGGATCTTCATGAGCTGGAAAACCACAGAAGTAGAGTGAAGCAAGCTGTAAGGGAGAGAAGGAAACCATTAGGATGGTTCAGGTGCCCGTGGGCTTTGTCCCTAAGGAAGGCATCTATTTGCATGTGGGTGAATTTCCACACACTAGCTTCAGTGTAGTCATGGCTTACAAGTACTGAACGGTAGAAACCAGGATGTGCTCACAGTTTGGAGATGCTGTCTATGGAACCTGGGGAAGTTAGCAGAAGTCCACAGCAACTCAGGGTTCCCATGCAGAACGGGGCAAGAGGAACCCCACTTCCTCACAACCTTCCCAAGCAGCTCTTCATGCGAGACTGCTTCTAGGTGGACAGTGCTCCAAGGTGACTTTCAGAATTGGTGGAAACAGAGAGCATACTTTTAAATTGATAGCATTGTTTCCATCCAGCCTGTAAGAAGATGGAAGGGACAGATCTTTCTCTGTGAGAGGGAAAATAGACTCTCTGAAATGCAGCTCCCCTAGAAGACGGACTGTCACATCTCAGCCTCTGTTAGCCGTGGTCCCAGCTTTATGGGTGTGTGTGTGTGGGGATTAGAATTCCATGTAGTTATCAGATATTTCAGGCTAATAACCAAACATATATTGTCACACCTCCTGATTTCTCGTATCTACAGGCAAAATTCCAAACGGCCCTTCCCTTGGCTTTTTCTGCCTAAACCTACATTTCTGTCTGGCAGCAAACCTGAGAAGGTAGGCTAAGAGGAAAAAAAGACAGATCAGGCAAGCAGAGGATGGGGGTGGGGCTGGGGGCTACTGCAGGGACGTTCAAGGATTGGGAGAGCTGTGCTGGAGACAGCCCAAGACAGCCCAGTTTGTGTCTCAGGGTCCAAATTTGGTTGATGTATTTTTGAAGCTTTTAAAGGTTAACTCACATGCTGTAATACATTATAGAAAGATATGAGGCTGGATTTTACTGTGCCAGTCAAGAGGCTGGCTTGAATCTGCTATTTAGAACTGAGAGAGACAGTACAATTTACATGTGTGAGAATGTGAGAATAATTTTACCTTCTGTTGTTTTTTAAAAAACCACCTTGGGCCATGGTTTTTAAATGGAGGCACGAGAAGATCTGTTGGGGTTCCCATAGCAACATTAACTTATCTAAACTGCCCTGTTGTATATAATACTTTCATGACTGCTTTGGCTTTTAAATGTAGACTTTAGTTATGAAATGCAAGTGAGTTAAGAGTCTTGGGCAAATTCTGACTCTTCCGTTTACTGATGAATGCGTATTTAAACAGAAACCCTGATAGCTGTATTTCTACAAACTTGCCACCAAAGGTAAACAGAAACAAACCAACCGACTTGGACAGCTCTAGTTCGGACACCAGAAGTCACATCCTCATGCTGCTGGTCTGTTTACAAGCTGACTTGCCCCAGCTCTCTGCACTGTTCCTCATAATGTTTATACACACTGATCTTGTTGTGCCCAATTCGTGAGTCCCAAAAGACCACTAGGAGTTGAGTCCATTGCAAAACACATGAGGAGCTTTTTATTACAAGCTATAGCTTGGGCTCACACCCTCACTTCAGCAGTGGTTGAGAGCAGAGAGCCTCGTGCTCAGGTTAGGTGGTTGATTTAAAGGGTCCAGTCCCACCCAGCACACCCAAAGCAGGGGAATTCCTTCCTGGCAAGCATCTATTGGTTGAAACACAAAAGGGGATGCTGCATTTTAAATTGATTGGCTATAGGAAGGCCCCCAAACCATTAATGGTCTGGCTTCCCTTGTTTGGCTCTCCTAGGGGAAGAGGGGTGATCTGGGCCAGTTTCCTAGCAACTGCATCTCTGGTTGGGCAGGAAAAGAAAGCAGTAAGGCTGGTTCCTCCCTGCAGATGGCTGGACATGACTCCACCTGTCTGGCCTTTGTTCAGGCTTGTGCTTTAAACCAATAACTCAAAAAACTAATTTTTAATTCTGTGGTCTCTCAATCTAGTTTGGAGACTTTGAGAACAGTGAGAGTCAGGGACTACGCCGAGAGCCACCTCCTCCCAGAAGGTTGATTCCTCCCCAGTTTTTCTCTCTTTAGAAGAGTGACTCCTGCCACCTGTACTGTATTAGTGTGATGATGAAGAAAAACACTGTGCAGTTTTTCTAAAGATAGTTTCTTGAGGAACTTTGCCTGACTCCATTTGTTCTGAGAATACCATCAGTTAAGCTGTTCTGCCCCAGAAGGCAATGAGGTCAACCTGTTATTAAACTCTGGGGTTTACAATTCGTGCCCCAAAGTCAGGTCTGGCTCTCCATCCTCAATTAGCCAATGAAACGAGGCAAACTTGCTGGGTGGTGGTAGAGTGTTCCTGGGATCCCAGCACTCCGGGAAGCAGAGGTAGTCAGATCTCTTTGAGTCTGAGGCCAGCCTGGACAACCAGAAGGCTACAGATTGTGACCCCAACTCAAATCAAAACAAACAAAGAACAACAAAAAGTCAAACTACAATGGAAAACAGAAAAAGACTTGATGTGGCTATATTGAAAAAGGGACCCAGAGAAACCCCAAGTTGGTCTAAATCTTCCAGGATGAGCTTAACGTTTAAATAGTGGGCCAAGGACAGGCATATCTATGTAGTCTCATCAAGGTGTGGGCCCACCACTGACACAGCCTTGTCTGGAATTCAGTCTTGTCCCAGAGAGTGGTGTGAAGTTGTAGAACAGTGTGGAATCTCTCTCCTGGGAGACAAGTCCCCTTTGGCTGGTGCCCTTTCCTTCCGCCAGCATGAGATTGCTGGGGAAATTTCCACTTCTTTGGGGTCCACTGTTTCAACAGTCTTGATTGTTAGCTTGAGGCACATAAGTGTCTCTTTGGACTATCTTCATTTTCTTCGGGTTACAAACCTACAACCCCAAGTGGACTAATCACATTCTTCCAGGAAACCAAATTCGAAGTGATTTTAAAAGTCTCACACCTGGAAATCTGAGCACCACAGAGGCCAGGGAGCAGGACTGCCTGCTAGCCAGTTGAGGCTAGCCTGAGCTCTGAGTCAGATTGTTTCAAACAAGCGAGGAAAAACATAGACCCAGCTTCTTCCAGGCCACTGATCTCAGAGGCTTTTTCCAGGCCACTGTGTACTTCCCCCAGTGAGGTTCTTTTCTGCTCGTTGCTTAGGCCAGAATTTATACAGACCACAGAGAAGGTGCTTTGACTGCAAATCCTCAGCCCTCTAAACTTTGAATTCACTTCTGAATTCCTAAGACTGGACTTGGTGGAGGCTCCCCTGGCCCTCTCTGTCCCTCTTCCCAATGTGTCCACATTGAATAAGTCTCTTTTTTTCTGCTTTCCACTTTAATTTAGTTCTTTCAATTGGCTTCTTGAAAATGGGTAACCAGGCCTGACTTGGGGTGCAAGTTGTGACCCAAAAGTTTGATAAGGCATAATGGAAGCATTCAGTAAACACAGCATAATGAGGGAATTTAGGGACTCTGTTTTTTTTTTTTTACACAGGGTAATTAGTAAGCCACCATATTTTCTTTCTGAAGCAAAGGAACAAACACATTTCAAATTGTTGGGAGAATTTTATTGAAAAAAATGCCTTAGTTGCAGCGAGATTTCTGATGTCCACATGAGAGCTAGGTTGTTCCAGACTGAAATATTCCAGCTCCCAGAGTTAAGACAAAAAGTAAATAACTCAAAACAGTGTCAGGAAGTCCCTAAAACTGACTAGGTTCACTAGGCCCCTCCCTCCTTAAATAGTAATGACTGCTCTCAGACAAGCCAAACTGCAAACCAGAGGCCAATGGAGCTGCCTGGAAGAGGCTTAGGAGAACAGAGGCACCTGGAAAGGGCACCCTCCAATCTGTTGAGCAGCCCGCAGGTGCCCAGCTTCTGTGAGCTGTCTCCCACAGTGGGTATGCTTTGGTGCAGCTTTCCTACTCCTTAAGCAACCCCTCACCCATATTCCTGTAAACGACTCTAATAAAACATGTTAGTTCATTAACTTGAACTTTGTTGATATCTGCAATTTGTTCTGCCATGAGCTTCCTATTGTGCCTGAGTAGATGAGTGTGTATTGTCTCTGTATAAAAGGAACTTTTATCCACCTGGTTCAGTTGTTGTCTTGGAGTATTACTGCCTCTGTCTGCTAACCTAGGCCTAGTCCTGGAAACTTCCAGCCTCTGTACAGTCTAACCTAAGCCTAGAATGTTTTCAGCCTCTGAGACTTGCTGCTTAATAAGCTCACCCTTTTTTGTTCTTACTGAGCTCATAGCTAACTGGTTTAACTCAGGTGTTCTGACTCAAACTCCTCTCTCAGTTGACTTATTGGCTTCTCTTTCAGCCCCTGAATTGTTGCTTGGCCTTAAACTAATTCCAGCATTTTTTCCTAATCTTCTGACTCCTCATTCTCTGGCTCATTCTATTTTCATCTGCGTCTCTCTTTGTGCGCTGTCACTGTTCCAGTAAAACTGCCTTCTCTCTGTTCTGGGCATTGCCCCTTAGGTGGTTTTCCTTTCCTCTCTCTTCTTGTGAGAGTTTGGTGTTTCCTCTTCTGCCAAATTTTTTGTGATTCATCATTTTTTCTGCCACTCAATTAGGCATCATCTTCAAACATGGGTTGCTTCCTTCCATAAACCAACACTACCTTCATTGTTTGGGATTAGAGGCATGTACCACTAGGCCTGGACCTAAGCTTTTCTTTACATGAAACTTGCTCTAGACCAGGCTGTCCTTGAGCTCAGAGATCTGATTGCCTCTTTCTCCTGGGGTTAAAGGTGTGTCTGTATTTCAACGGGATCACACAGACCTAGAAGGTCTTTGGTTGTGATCTCTTGCCAAAGCAGCCATATTCTAAATTAAAATTCCTCTATAACTCTTCCCAGGAAAAGTCTGTCATACAACAGGCTGGCAAACACCTATAGCTAGATGCAGAGGGTCCTATGCCCTATGCAGGCAGAGATTACCAATGGTCTCTGTAGGCACTAGGCATGCACATAGTACACAGACATACATTCAGCCAGAACATAAAAAACAAAACCAAACAAAACTCCAACAAAAGCTACTTAGGGGAGAAAGGGTTTATTTCAGCCCACAATGCCAGGTTACAATCCACTGGATCGTAGCAGGAAGTCGAGGAGGCAGGACCTTGAACCAGCTGCCACATCCGCAGTGAAGAGCAGAGAGAGAACAAATGTAGGCTGCCAGGGCTCAGCTTGTTTTTTCCCATTCTTACTCGGTTCAGGATCCAAAGCCCAGGGAATGGTGCTGCCCACATAGGCAGGCCTTCCCATGTCGATCAACACAAGACAGACTGTCCCAGACAACTACAATCTGGACACCCTTCCCAGGTGATACTAGATCGTGTCAGCTTGACAGCTAAAACTAGGCACCATCGAGGACAGTGTCTCAAAGGTGATCTGCATCTAAGAATGGCCCGGAAGTGATGTTCACAAGGCCACACTTCCCCATTTGGGGAAAGGAAGAAAAACTGAAGTTGTATTTCAGACACTAGTATAGGGGGAGGTTGGAGAAAATAGGTAAGAAAAAAACAAAACAAAAAAACAATAAATCTTCATCCTGCGCCTATAAGTTCCCCTAAAAACAAGGCAGGCTATGCCTCTGTTACTGGCTGGCCACAGAGGGCAGTTTGACTGCTTTACCACACTTCTAAAATATAGACAGCTTATATTTCTCAAAACTATATGCCTTCCATCAGTAATTTAATTCAAAGTCTTGAAACTCAAGGGAACAGGGTTAGATGAAACAAGACCAAACAAACATATACTTCAAGTTCTGAGAACACGGAGGGTGGAACATTCTTTCAAGCCACTTCTGTGTACTTAAAATGCCCAAAGAGCACAGACAACAGACCCATTGCTGCAAATGCTCTTCTACTTGTCTTCAGAAAAGAAGGCTTTGAACAATATCATACCCTGATTTCATATCTTAGCATGACACACAGTTCAATCAGGAGAAAGGAGTGGAAAGGCTGATTTCAGCAGCTTTGAGTCCAGGGCAACGGTTTTTGGAATTTTCCTTGAACCCACACTCGGTGCATTTTTACCTGTTTTTTCCTATTAACTTGCAAACGATGATCAACCAGATTTTGCTTTTCATGTAATCCGGCCTTGTGGAACATGTGATGGACTTCTCCTTGGAGACAAAAGTGGCAGTCAAAGGTATAACATGTGACAGGGAAAGAGGAGTTAAGGACCAACGGATCACCACAGAGGACTGCTCATCCAAGTTCCATTTAGACCAAGCTAGGAGAAGGAAACCCACAAAACCAATCGGGGCTCTTTTATCCCCCCAATATATTGCAAGTGCGAGCATGCTGACCCTAGCATGAAATTGACTACTGAGACAAGAAATTGACTACTGAGAACTATGTTTCCATAGACTCATAAAAACAAAGTTCTGTCCTGTGGCTGTGGCCTCTTAAATTACACCCTGCACCAGTGTAAGAGTGAAACAAAGTGACTTTTTAAAAAAATATATTTATTTTATTATTTATACAGCATTCTGCTTGCATGTGAGCCTATGCACCAGATCTCATTATAGACAGTTGCGAGCTACCATGTGGTTGCTGGGAATTGAACTCAGGACCTCTGGAAGAGCAACCAGTGCTCTGAACCTCCGAGCCATCTCTCCAGCTGCCTGAAACAAGTGACTCTTTAAAAAGTGTTTTTAACCAAAAAAAGATTAAAAGGCAAAAGGCATTGCACGCTTTTATGTGGAAGCACTATTAAGGGCTGGTGCGTGAAGACATCTAGCATCTAATCACCATGGAGGCCTAGTGCTCAGCTTCTGAGTGTGTCCCTGCAAATGATTGCTTGAGGGGAGTTTTCACAGCTCATCACTTAACCTGGGCTAACTAGATCAGCATACCTTTTGTAAAGAAGTAGGCTCTGGTACCATCTCCTCGGACATAAAAATTTTCACATAGACAACGTCCTAGAAAATAATAAAAAAGAAAAACTCAATATTACCTTAAAAGACAAGATAAACTAAAACAATCTGACACAAGGTATTTTTATATTCTCAAAAACACTTGAAAATAACTTAGAACTCGATATACTATTATCTTTTAAAAAAGGTTTTATTTTGAGGGCTAGGGAGGGAATGCGGGAGGGGGCTACGGCTGGGATACAAAGTACATAACCTGTGATTAATATAAAATAAAAATTTAGAAAAAGGTTTTATTTTTTAATTATGTATATGTGTGTGTGTATAAGTATATTCACGTGTATGTGGGTGCTGAGGAGGCCAGAAGAGGGTGTCAGATCCCCAGAAGCTGGAGCTACAGGTGGTAGTGAGGCACCTCCTGTGGGTGTTGAAAACCAGACTCCCACCTTCTTCAAGAGCAATGCCCACTCCTGACCACTGAGCCCACCTCTTTAGCCCATATTACCTTTTTTAAAACGAAGCTGAGAATTATCGTATCTTCCATGATCCCGAAATAATACCATTCCCCCAGGCTTCAGCAGCCTGGACAGCCGGTGGACAACAGCTTGCATCCTTTGAAAACAAAGTAAGATAACCCGTGTGGAAATCTGTTAATGCTAGGGTTATCATTCTTGGAGATGAAATATGCAGATCTCAAGAAGTCAAAGAAACCAAAAATATAAGAGAATAATATCAAAAAACACAAAAGCAGTTTGTATTGAAGAAGCCAAATTCAGAAGTTGAAGTGTTTTAGGAACTGAACTCAGAGCCTGGGTGTGGTGATCCCAGCACTCAGGGTAGCAGAGCCAAACAGATAGCTGTGAATTTGAGGCCAGCCTAGTCTACACAGCAAGCCCAGGACAGCCAAGGCTACATAGAGAAACCCTGTCTCATAAAACCAAACAACAAAACAAACAAACAAATAAACCAAACCAAACTGAACTCAGCTGGGAACCGCTGAGCTTGCTGTCTGGTGTCAAAGCTGAACCACAAACCACAACCATGGTTCAGTGCTGCCCACCTGAGATCCGAGACTCGGAGGCGACAGCGGAAGGATCCTGGGTTCCAGGCCAGCCAGAGCTACTGCCCAAGCACTTGCCAGCCTCAGCGACATAGTGTGACCCTGTCTCCAACCAAGCAGGCAACTCATCCACACATCCACTTATGTGTCTGCCATTAAATAAGGCAGGAGATGAAGGGGAAAGCACTTCAGCTTCTGCTGCAGAATGAAACAGTCTATGCTAGAGTCACCCCAGGTTCTCACAGTCAAACAGATTACCTACCTTCCATGTCAGTTCATCTCCTGGCCCGCCTTCCTTCCTTCCTTCCATTTTTTCCTTTTGTGTGTGTTATTTACGAGTGTGCATGAGTGTGTACATGCATGTTCACGCATGTGTATAAGCCCAAACTTGAGGCCAGGCAGGGTGTGTCAAGGAACCCGGGTTCTGGCTAGTCTGACTAGCCACCTTGCTCCTGGATCCTGTCTCTGCCTCCTGAAGGCCAGGTCACAGGGAGCACAGGGAAGCCTGCTTGGCTTTTTAACCTGGGTGCTAGAGGTCTACACTGGGTCCTCGGCCATACATAGCACTTTACCCGCTGAGCCACCTTCAACTCCTGACTTCTTTAATAAGTTGAAAGGTGTCCTAACCACTACCCTATCCATGTGCTCATCACGTTTTTTTCATGCTCTCATTTCTCCCCATTGCTATTTTTTCCTGTTTCCCACAGGCAGGTCCTGCAAGCTCAGAAACAGAATCACTTTCTAATATACTGTATTATCCCTGTTGGTAATTCTTCATGGGTGTTATCAGAGTTATCTGACTTCACACAACGGTCCTGTCAAATCACCTCACTGCCAACAAAAAGTCATGGTTTTAATTCCGAAAGCAAAGGTTTACTTCTTAGAGGGTTCATAGCATGAATCCTTCTGATGGTGTTTCTACTGCTTTTTAACCAAAATTGTCTCTTCCAACCAAACACTATGGCTGTTTGGGCTCTGTGGCCTGTGCCTTTATATTCATGGCTTCCTCTCAAGAAAGAGAATTCTTTTTTCCTTGTTCTTGGCCTATTTTGACTGTAGTCACATCCCAATTTCTGGCTCAACAGCAGGAAACCCTTGCTTTGTGCTTGGTAATTACTCATCTTGCTTATGCAGTAATCAAATGTGACCTCTTAAAATAGACCTTAATGTAGTATTTTGGGTTCTGAGTTCATGGCCTGTGTTTTATGGGCCAGGTCTTTGCTGAGGGACAGGCTTTAGCTGCCCACAGAGCTCCTCTGGAGAGAGCTCATGGAGACCATAGGGAATGACAACCAGGTTTCAGAACGTCTGCCATTGCCTGCTGTGGGTGGGAAGAGAAAAGGTTGCCTGTACACAGGGCAAGTCTGTGTTGTCTCTTTCACGTTTGTTTGAGTTGGGCTTTTAAGGCAGGGTTTTACCCTGTAGCCCAGTGTGGTCTGGAGCCCATTAGCAGCCCAGGCTGGCCTTGAACTTGTAGCAGTCCTCCCGCCTCAGCGTCCTGAGTGTTAGAGTTGCGTATGTAAGCCACCAGCCACTCCAGCTGTTTCTTCTTCATTCGATCCCCTTAAAGTTGTGGAGGCTTTCTTATTTTGAAAAGACGAGGAGATCTGCTCAGATAATTTACAAATTCCTTCCAATTAAAGCAACCTTCATGGCCACTCAGCAGGTAAAAGCACTTGCACGAAAGCCTGGCAATCTGAGTGGGACCCATGTGAGGGTTGAAGGGTAGAACTGAGCCCACAATGTAGTCTCCTGACCTCCACATACATGCTGGGGAACACACAGGACCACATACATACACACATACATACATGCACACACACACATCACACTTACATACGGATCACACAGACACACACACACAATTTAAAATCCTAAAAAACTGCATTTAGTGGAATAATGTGAAATCCAGCTTCCGCCATGCTCTAACAAAAGCAGACAGGGAGAAAATAAAGCTGCCATGTCTGAACAGAGAGAACCACGACAGAAACAGATTGCATGTTCAGGTGAGAAGCTCTTTTTCAAAACTGGAATCTACCCAGCTACCCAGCTCCATGCAAGGATGCTGGCCTAGCATGAACGAGGCCCTGAGATTCATTCATAGCACAAGAAAAAAAAAAGAAGCACAAATACACAAAAGTGTTATTCTTTGTTCATTTCAGGCCATTTTCATGCCATGCTTATGTCCTTGGTCTCTGACAATGAAGAAAAAAAAATCTGGGAGTTGGAGAGATGGCTCAGCAGTTAAGTGCTCTGGCTGCTTTTCCAGAGGACCCGGGTTCAATTCCCAGCAACCACATCATAGCCCACACCTGCCTGTCTCTCTAGTCCAGGGGATCTAGCGCCCTCACGCAGACATGCATGCAGCTAAAACACCAATGCACATAAAATACAATTTAAAAATCTAAACCTTAAAAAATATAATTTCGGGGGTTGGGGATTTAGCTCAGTGGTAGCACGCTTGCCTAGGAAGCACAAGGCCCTGGGTTCAGTCCTCAGCTCTGGAAAAAAAATATATATATATATATGTGTGTGTGTGTGTGTATGTGTGTGTGTGTGTGTGTGTGTGTATGTATATATAATTTCAAGTAAATTTATTGTGTACAGAAGATAGAGACCCAAGCACTTCACTGAGCAGCCTCGGGGTAATCCCTGGCCTAACATCAGAGCATATGGGAAGGACAGGAGTGGACGCTGTCAATCTTCAGGCTCCTGGGAATCATGGTGGGATAGACTGGGAATGAAGTAGACAAGACAGGACTGGGACAAAGGCCCCGTCTTAGTCACTTTTCCTGCTCTGTGACGACATATGTTGACAGAAGAGTTTATTTTGGCTCAGTTCCAGTTACAGACGACTGTGGCTGGGAAATCAAGGGGTAGGAGTGGCTGATTACAGCCCATCCACTCAGAAAGCAGAGAACCACGAAGCTACATTGGTGTTCAGCTTGCTTTCTCCATCTTGTATAGTTCAAGATTCCTTTTCCAGGCCACAAGCCCACCCCATAATAAGATGGCCTTCCCATGCCAACTGATGTACTCAAGATAACTTCTGAGGTGATTCCAGACTCTGTCACATCTTACACGAACCATCATGGCTTTTCCCCCGCCCCCACCCCTCAACGGATACTAATCATCATGGCCCCTTTTTCTTTCTCTTTCTTTCCTTCTTTCTCTCTCTCTCCTTCCTTCCTTGCTTCCTTGCTTCCTTTCTTCCTTTTCTCTTTTGACAAGGTCTCACTATTCTTGGCTGGCCTCAAACTCACAGAGATCTACCTGTCTCGTCCTAGTGCTGGGAAGCCCAATCCTTGATTTTGTAACTTCAGCTGATTACTGTCCTTACCTATCTCTGGATACAGTATGAGGAGGGGACAAAAGATAAGAATAGAACAATAAAAATCCCTATTACTTGCTGACTGCCCACTCTGCTCTTATTTACAGTATGTATCTTTTATTGTCTTTTATTTCAATCAGCAGAGAGACAGTGTTCCCCTGTAACTGCCTATGAAATATTTCCACCTCAGCTACTACCCTCAGACTGGGGATCTAGCTGATTTACTGCCATTTCTTTGTGTCTGCTGCCAATGGGCTGCTTTTCTACAGTGTTTCTGGATGCACGTTCACAAGTATAGTTCTCAATGTTCCTAAAGGCCTCGCTAAACTATTGATTTCCTTGCCTCTCTTCGAGTCGTCTACTTTTATTTGGTTAAAATATCTGAAGGTGAGTTTCGCTGTGTTGCCCAGGTTGCCCTCCCACATCCGGGGCTTGAGGGCACCTTCTGCCTTAACCACCCGAGTAGCTGGGACTGGAAAGCCCAGCTCACTCACCTTATGTTTAGCTCATTTCCATATATAGGTAAAAAGGTTGTATTAACATGATACATTTGAATTTACTTCAACAATAAACATGAATACTGCATCCTAGGATATCTCTCTCCTTATTAATATTCAATTCAAATTACAATAACGTTTATCTTAACCAGTCTCAAACAGTCTTTCTATAGTCTTATTTGGAATCTGTGCATTTCCTGCTTTAAGTACCACATAAGAACTGTTCTTCACCACCAGCAGCATCCTTTAACTATTCGCAGAAATAAGCAAACACAGAAATGGCGTTTTGAGTGTTCTGCAGCACTGCCAACAGATGAACATATTATCAGAAAAGAAATATGTTGTGGAAACCGAGGAGGCAAAGTGGCTTGAGGGAACCTATTCTATGCATCAGGTATAAACATTATCTTCTTTTGGATTAATCTGGGAATCAAACTTTCCCTCTTTCAGTAGTAAAGTGCTCAGCTTTGAATGGGAACAAAAGCCAGCGAATGTCCTAGCACCTCAGCATGCAGGAATCATGTTTCTGTGAGAAGGCAACGTACTATAAGGCAAGAGGAATCGAATGCTGATCGATGCCCTTTTCCAGAGCTGTGAAATCTCATAAAAGCACAAGTCCTGCTGGGTGGGCATGGTGGTACATGCCTGTAATCTCGGCAGTGGGGAGGTTAGGACACCAGGGCCGCTGGGAGTTTGAGGTCGGCCTGAGCTGAAGAGAGAATTCAAAGTCAGCAGAGGCCACACAGTGAGATTCTTTCTCAAAAATAAATAAAATAAAATTGAAAATGAAAACCAACATGTAAACATAAAAATGTAAGTCATATTTCAGGGGATACAGGCACTCAGTACCAGAGCACATGCCCAATATACAAGATCCTAAGGCTAATGCCAAGTAGCACACACATATAGACATACAACACACATATATACACTCACATGTATACATTCACAGACACACATACTCACACACTTACATACGTACATACACACATACATACACTCACACACATATATAAATCTAAGAAAAAAACATTCCCATACAAACAAACCACAGCTCTCGACACACCTTGGATCTTAAAGGTCCAATGGCAATCTGTCAAATCACTACAGCCATGACTCCCGAGCAGGCTTCTTTGAAACATGAATGTGAAAGTCCCTCACTGGACCTGTGCAAAGCTACAGAGACTGCAGCCCACCTCTCTCCAAATACTCAAGAAGATGCTAAATCAAAGATGTTTGTTTCTGATCACCAAGTACAATCTCCCTCCTGGGAGTCTATTAGGCTGTTCTGCATCTGTAATTTCCTTGAAGCGCTGTCACTTTTAATAGGTATGTGTCTTGCCGGAATACGCTCTCTTCATTCTGACAGTGACAGAAAGCTTGCTAATGAAGCATTTGACCAGTTTCTTTCTTAAAGTGCGAGAAAAGGAGAAACGGCGTTTAAAAGGCTGCATGTTAAACATAACGCCGTTCAATAAATAATAAAGTCAGGCACTGTCATTTTTGCTTTGAATAGTTCTGAAGGCCATGAATGATGAAGGAGATTTCTGCACTGGCTTCGCCCTTTCGTCTTCATTTACCTGTCAGGGTGAATGGAAGAGAGTACAAAGATGAGGAGAATGGCGTCCAGGGTCCCGTCTGGAAAAGGGTAGGCCAGGCCGCCATCGCACACATCGTGAAGGAAGGCACAGCAGTGGGCCTCGCTGTAGGATTCGTGCGACTGTCATGCAGAGGGGATAAAAAGCAGGAGTTAGCAGACTTCCACAGGGGCTTTTCCCTTACCTTATTGTTCTTTCTTTCTTTTTTTTAGTGAAAGGATGTTTTTAAAAACTCTCTTTCTTGAGTCAGTGAGATGGCTTGGTTGGTAAACATGCTTTCTCTTGGGACTCACATGATAGAAGAAGAAAACTGACTCCCCCAAATTGTTCTCTCATCTCCACATGAGGACCCTGGCGAGCACACACACACACACAAACCCCAAACAAATAAATGTAATAAATAAAAATATCTTTCTCTGTGAATCTGAATAAAGTTCATCTCTAGTTTAGTATCCTGTTAACTTATTTCAAGCTGCCCTAAAAAAAAAAAAAATCAACCAAACAAAGAAACAACCCCAAAACAAACAAAAACAAACACCTAAGCCTAAAGCGCTCGGACTTGCTAGCAAACTCTTCATAATCTGTGTTTGATTTTGGAAATAGAGTAGATCAGCTCTGGGGCTGCTGGAGGTCACTCCTGCGTTCTTGGAGAGGGGCCAAGACGGTCCTCCTGTGTTCCTGCTCTGCTTTTCTTATGTTTCCTTTTCCATGAAATACAAAACATCTTCCACTACACATCCAAAATTAGGCAACAGCGATGAGCACGCAGTGTTACACATGCTAAAATCCACTGTCTTATACACTTGAACAGGATGGTGTGTGAACCAGTTCAGTAAGGCTGCTGGGGACAGCATTAGGGTAAAACACACTACACATGATTTGTCTGCAGAATCTGTTCTGTGATCAAGCCACAGAAATATCTAGCATAGGGAAGTTTATTTAGGGGGAGGGGAGAGGAGTGAGGGGGCAGATGATTGGACATGTAGCCAGGCAGACAGACAGACAGATGGAGCCAGAGCCATGAGGGCAGAGGAGGACGGTGAGGGAGCAGAGAGCCAGAGAGGTGGACAGAAAAGGACAGAGAGAGACAAAGACAGAGACGGAGGCCGAGAGAAGGGTGAACAGGCCTGGCACACCCGGCTGTGATGGCAGGGGATGACGTAAGAGGTTGCTAGGACCCTGAAGGCAGCTAATGAGATCACCTGTGAGCTAACAGAGTGAACAACAGAAGGAAAGATACCAACCCGTCAGAGTACCCTGGGAAATGTGAGTGCTGGTACACTTGCCTTCTTCGTTGGGCTTTTTTATTTTAGGAAATGTCTGTAATAAATGCTATTCTTGTCAAAAATTATTTTTCAGTGTTAACCTTGGAAAGTATTAACTTACATGTTTAACACACATTTTTTTTTGTTTGTAGCTCTGTTTGTGTGTATGTGTGTGTGTAGAAGCACATGGTACAGGTACACACATGTATGGAGGCCGCAGCACAACTTCAAGTGTCTTTCCTCAAGTACATCTTAGCTTGGAGACAGGGTCTCTCCCTGGCCTGGGACTTGTCTAATAGGCTAGGCTGGCCGGCTGTGAACTCCGAGGAGCCATCTCTCTGCCAGCGCAGGGCTGGGGTTACAGGCACACGTCACCACACCCAGCCTTTTCCACCCGGGGTTCCGGGCAGCTGAGCTCAGGTCCTTAGGCGTGCAAGGCAAGCGCTTTACTGGCTGACCTATCTCCCTACACTCCTTGCTAATACAATTTCTCTCCACTCCCCGTTCGTGGCAATGGCAAATGTTCTCTTCATTCTAATGAACGCTAGCTAGCATTTATGAATTTGTGCGAGAAGCGCTGGTTCCCACGGCTTTCCTCACAGCCTCTTAGCTTTTCTTATCTCAAACA